>JACEEZ010022880.1:422369-564869 GCA_016584305.1 Chionoecetes opilio | reverse complement strand
TATAATAACAGGATGATGAAGCTTAAGTTGGTGCTTTGAGAATCTGTACATCAAATATTCTCTGTGTATGCACCACAAATTGGAGGAACAGCACAGGAGAAGCAGGAATTTTGGGAATAGTTGGAAGATGAAGTGGCAGGAGTTTCTGAATCAGATGGGCTGACAATAGGAGGAGACTTAAACGCTCCTATTGGGAGAGATAAAACAGGATTTGAGGGTGTTATAGGAAGCTGTGGCTATGGTGACAGAAATGTTGAAGGAGAAAATGTGTTGGAATTACGTTGGAGGTATGGCTTAAGGATACAAAACACCTACAGTCACCGCAAAAAAAATCGACGCACACAATAAATCCCGACGCTCGAACGCTACGGTTTTATTTTGGCTTATCAAGCTTATGGGTTATTTATATGGTAAAAATTTCCCCATCTGTCAACTCTCCGCTTATTTGCAAGTGTCAAATTTAAAAGGGGACTGATTAGTAACCGCCACCCAGGGCTAGTGGGAGGGTGTAAGGTTGCCCCGTTCGCCCCTCCCCCGCTCTTGATATCACTTGCTTCTTGCTACACTGCTGGCACTTTATATTGGGCTGCAAAATGGGTCCTACCAAGCTGACCATGGGGGAAAGAACATGGTTATGCCTTTAGTTGGTGAAGGACTCGGCAACAGTAAAATTGGAAGAAGATTAGGAAGATCGGAGACAGCTATTCGTCGTGTCAAGAATGTTGCCGCTGCGCTTTGGACAGGCACCACTCCGGAGAGGAAGAGGGGGACTGGGAGGAAGAGGAAGACACACACAAGAACTGACAAGATGCTGGAGCGTAAAGTAAAGAAAACCCCTTTCGTCACGGCCAAGGAACTGAAGGGGATGCACGCTGATGTGTTGGGAGAGGTGTCAGTGCGAACAATTCAGCATCGGCTTCAGAAAGACCTCAAGTTGCCTTCTCGTCGCGCCGCTCACAAACCTCTCCTTACTGATAAAATGAGGAAACATCGGCTCGGTTTTTGCAAGACGAATGAACGCTGGACATCAGAAGACTGGCGCAGGGTGGTGTTCAGTGACGAGAGTGCCTTCAAAACAATCTCTAAAAGACAAAAAATGGTGCACCGTCCGTCGGGTGCCGATCGTTTTGACAGTAAATACACGGTGAAGACAGCGAAGTTTCCAGCGGGTGTGATGGTATGGGGCTGTTGCAGTGGTGAAAAGGGAACTGGTGGTTTGTACTTTTTAGATAAAAAAAGTCAACATGAACGCTGCATTGTATGTGAATGTGCTAGAAAGTCATGTTTCCATTTTACGAGACACATGATAACGCTTCCTTCCATCAGGACGGTGCTCCATGCCACAGGGCAAAAATTGTGAAAAAATGGTTCTCTGATAACAAGATAACAATGTAGATTTAATTGAGTGGCCAGGACATAGCCCAGATCTCAATCCCATTGAAAATCTGTGGAATGAAATAAAGAGAAAGCTTAGCAAGCTCCCAACATCAAGCATTAACTGTTTAGTTAAAAAAAATTGCACGCTGTGGGCGGAAGTGGATTCTGAATACTTTAGAAATTTGTCTGACAGTATGCCAAAACATATAGATCCTATTCTAAAAGTAAAGAATAACATGACAAAATACTAGTGGTTGCATATAACGGGAAAATATGTGTTTTATTCACCCTCAACATTTTTGCAGCCTAATAAATCTTCTCCGGATATGGATTTCAGCTGGTGTGACGATTTCTTTTGCGGTGACTGTATTTCAAGAAATACATAGAAACGCTAACTACATACAAAAGTGGTGGAGCAGAGACACAGTTGGATTTGGTGCTGATGAGGAAAAGAGCAGATGTGCAAGTCATAAACTGTAAGGCAATACCTGGAGAGGCTTGTTTGACGCAGCACAGGTTGGTATGGGTAGAACTCAATCTCGGTAGGTACTCAAAGCCAAAAAGATGAAGAGGATAAAGTGAAAAGGTGTAAAAAGAATAAAACTATGGAAGCTGAAAGAGGCCAACAAGAGACAGGAGTTTTAAGAAAACTTTGCAACGGAAGGAGGAGAGGGAGACTGGCACCACTTACATGAAAGCATACCGAGAGCTGGAGAAGAGGTGTGTGGACTAACATCTGGAAGAAGAGGTAGAGAAAGGGAGACTTGGTGGTGGAATGAAGATGTGCAACAGAAAATTAAGGAGAAAATAATCGCATTCAAACAGTGGCAACGATCAAGATGTGAGGTGGATAAAAAAATGTCTAGAGAAAGGACAAATGATGCTAAGAGGCAAGTGGCAATAGCAAAGAAACTAGCATTGGAGGAGTGGAGTCAGAACTTGAACACAGCAGAAGGAAGGCAGAAGATGTTCAGAGTAGCTAAGCAGATGAGAAAAGACAAGAAAGATGTACAAGGAGCAAAGTATATAAAAGACGAAAACTAAGAAATCAAAGTGGTGGAGAGGGAGGTGAGAGAAAGATGGAGAGAATATTTTGAGAGACTGCTGAATGTAGAAAATAACAATGAGCTGGAGGAAGTTGAAATGGTGGAAGGTCCAGTGGAAAATATAATAGAAAAAAAGGTAGTAAGAGCTTTGAAAGGGATGAAAGATGGAAAGGCACCAGGTCCACCGGGTGTAAGCAGTGATATGCTGAAACTAGCAGGAAGGACAGGATTAAAAGAAACTAACTGGAGTTTTTGAAAAGATTATGAGAGGAGAAAGGTCCAGAAGAATGGAAGTATAGTTTTTACCTTACTACTGTTTAAAGGAAAAGGAGATGCCCTGTCATGTGGTGGGTACAGAGGGGTGAAGCTGTTAGAACATGGGATGAAGATTTGGGAGAGGGTGTTGTGTGAAAGGCTTAAGAAAATCATCAAGATCGATGACTGCCAATTTGGCTTTCTGGCTGGAAAGTCAACTACCGATGCAATCTTCATCACAAGACATCTATAGGAGAAATATAAGGAGAAGAAGAAAAGGCTGTATCATGTGTTTGTGGATCTGGAAAAGGCATTTGACAGGATTTCAAGAACAATCAGATGGGCATTACGATGACAAAGGGTACCAGAGAGGCTTGTAATGGCACTGTATGAAGGGTCAAGATCAAGGGTGAGAGTAGCTGGAGGAACATCAGATGCCTTTGAGATAGGTGTGGGGGTGCATCAAGGCTCAGATCTCAGTCCTCTTTTGTTTGTGGTAGTGAGGGAAGAGGCCACAAAGGAATGCAAAACAGGAGATCCATGGGAGCTGCTATATGCAGATGATTTAGTCAGCGTAGTGTATATGTAGTTTATTTGACAGCGAGTCATTGTACAACGTAGGGACAAGAGGTGCGCGTCGTGTGTGTCTCTGTGTGTCCTGTGGCTGACTGAATTACCTGGCTGGTGTTGCAGTTGTGTCGGCGAGGACAAGTCAGGGCAGTGTCAGGTCACCCTCTAATCCTGGTCCCAGACAGGGGGATGGCCCTATGCCGATGCAGGTGTGTGTGTGTGTGTGTGTGTGTGTGTGTGTGTGTGTGTGTGTGTGTGTGTGTGTGTGTGTGTGTGTGTGTGTGTGTGTGTGTGTGTGTGTGTGTGTGTGTGTGTGTGTGTGTGTTAGCGCCGCTATAGTGGTAAGCAAGTTGGGATAGGAGACAGCATAGGCCTTTGTACTACCTCGACCCCTCAATCCTCACCCCTGTACCTCTACGGATAAGGAAACTGTATGAAAGAGTGCTAGTAAAAAGGCTGCAACGGTACCTGTAGATGGGACAAAAGTCTTCCACATGGTACACCAAGACCAAGACCCATCACGGTGCCACACCGTCCGCCTCAAAGCCGAATCACACTATACCATCATGGTGACACGGCACAGTCTCATCACATCCGTTAGAATTTCTTACATTCAAACAAATAGACGCGTTACACTAAACAGTGCGCCGCCGTCACGGCTCCAGCACATCACCGTCCTGTCACGTAACGGTTTCTGGGGAAAATATTTTAACGTAATGAGACTGTGCCATGCTGATAATTGTCGTTTTCTCAACGCTTGACTCAACGGTTTTGTACCCAAAACAGTGTCTTTTAGAGTTCAACTCCTCTTCTTTATCCAACAGAAGTGCTATTAATGCAAATTTCTTCAACCATAGCCTCTGAGGCACCATGTCTGCTTAGAGGGTGAGCAGTAACTGCTGAAAATGACGGAACCGTGACGAATAGTGTGAATACAAGGCACGGCTGACGGAACGCTGCCGTGATTTCAGAGTGTGAACCTGCCTTCACCTGTACCTTCCTCAAGAAGACTAATCAACCTTCGCGACTGTGGTAGATTCATAGGTGTAAACCAGGGCAAATATCGTCGATCCCGACAACGGTGCCCTTCAACAATTACAACAATAACACAAGGTAGAGATGGTTACCTTACAGTGTTACCTAAATATCTTCGTAGATTTTTGTTATTAGGCAACCACCGATTTCGAGGCCAAAACTTAGTCCTCCTGAATAGTTTTGATGTGTTTTGAATTAATCTGGCTCTCGTTTTTGTCGGACATCAATGTTTGTTTACATGTGTGTGTGGGGAGGGGGGCAACCTGCACCTCCAGGTCTGCCCCGCAAACATTGCTACGCTTCACACTGCCATATTATTGGTAATTTTCGCTTTTTCTCTATATCTTCTGTTATTAAACCAAACCGCACCTCTAACCTAATCTAATCTGATTTAACCTCACTTAACTTTCCGTCTGAAATAACAGTAGATTTTCGGTACTACGTGTAATTCCATTATTATTCAATTGCGCTATGGGAAATGGGGCTCAAAATACTCAGAATGAAGAAAGCTACACGATGATGTAGGTAAGAGTCCTAGGACTTTTGAAAGTTCACTACCAAAATAATACCAATATCTATACAGTGGTACCTTGGCTTACGAGTTTAATTCGTTCATTGATCGAGCTCGTAACTCAGTTTGCTCGTATATAAATCAATTTTCCCCATTGAAATTAATTGAAATACCATTAATCCATTCCAGCCCCCAAAAAACCACCCCAATGTTTTGACTGTACCTATATGACTGGGTGGGCATTTTCGAAGAGGCTCTAAACTACACCCTCTTAGCGTCCTAAGAACGACTTAGTTATACCGGGCTAAGAAGACTACTAAGGAAGCATTTGCAAACATCATCTTAGCCTCGTGTAAGGCCAACCCTTCTTAGTGCCACCACCTCCGCTTCAACCAATCAGCGCGCGCGACACAAGTCTGTATTTGGCAGGAAATACGTATAAACATCAACAACAGACCACAGCTGATGACACAAACACATCGGCGGTGTGTGTGTGTGTGGGTGGGTGTGTGAGTGTGTTTTTGAGGGTAATAGTGTGTGTTTGGGTGGGTTTAAGTATGTTAAGGTATGTGGTAGTGTGTTAGGGGTGTTAAGAGTGTGTTTGAGTGTATTTGGGGTATGGTAAAGTGTGGTAGTGTGTGTTTTTCAGTGTAGCGACCATAGAGCAGCCCACAGGAAAACCGTCAAGAAAACCCAACTTTACTAGCAGGGGACTGTTTGTCCTGCCAGCAGCTGGTGGAGGCTGTGAAACAGAATAAGAGCACCTTGATGGGGAAGTTCAGTGACTCAGCGCGGGCGTGCACAGAAAGCTTGATGAAATAAGGAAGAAATTTGCAGACCTAAGGTCGGGCACTCGTGGAGATGATGGGTCCCTCATTTTCCCGCCGTTTGTCCCGCGATCTGAGTTGCCAGATATGTATTTCTGCTGCAGTCACAGTGCAGTGTTACCACGCCGAGGGAGTCTCTCTCTCTCTCTCTTTCCCTTCTCTCTCTCTCTCTCTCTCTCTCTCTCTCTCTCTCTCTCTCTCTCTCTCTCTCTCTCTCTCTCTCTCTCCTTTTTTTCTTCTATTATTTCTTCTCCCTCCTCTTCCTTCTCCCTTTTCATCCTCCACACACACATCATAGCCAGTATGTGATATTATCGTGAATAACGAAACTTTTTTTTTCTGTAGAGTTTTGATGTTTAGAATTAATCTGCTAACCATTTCTGTCGCAAATATTTTTTTTATATATATATAGTTAGGTTAGGTATAGGTTCGGTTAGGTTCAATTAGTTTTTTGTCATTTTTGTTCCAAATCACAAAAAAGTTATTTGCGACATAACTGGTTAGCAGATTAATTCAAAACATATCAAAACTCACCAGAAAAAAAAAGTTTCGTCCACCAAAGGAAGTAGTGTTCATCTGGAAATTTGACTTTTTTTTAAAGTAATCGTCCAGACCATTTCATCATTCCTGATTTAATGCAATCAAATCATAGCCATTAACGAGTATATCAACAACACGTCGTCACTTTTTGTATCCAGTCAGCCGTTTTTAAATAATCCGCAATCAAAATCTGCAAATTCCCCGAGTTTTCAAATCGCTCTCAAGGTTTGCAGACGCTCAGGCTCAGGTTCGGTGACGCAGCATCAGGGAGGCTCATCTTCCCGCGCTGATCAGAGAGGCACTTTTAAACTTGTAAACACAGAGATAAATATAGTACTTGAAGATATTTGGGTGTTTCTGATAGATTTTTTTTGCTATATGCCACATGCATGCATCCTTTATGGGTGCAGCAAGACAGCTGTGCCTTTCGAGAAAAGTTTGCACACGGAAAGGAGTGGCGTGTGTAGGGTGATACACGCCTATAGTGTGTTGGGGCGAGCAGTTGTGTTGAGAAACGGCGCCCCCCCGTAAGATTGACTCAGTCCAACACTATACCAGACCAGGTGGCCCTGTTAGACAGGGACGCCAGGACTGGCAGCAGCGGTGGACCACCACGACTGTGAGGCTTTGCCTCTTAACAAGACCAAGTAAACCAGTTGTGGAGTGGGCGTGCCCTGTGGTGAGAGACCCTGTGTTGGTGTGGCTGTCACACTTTCTGCCTTCCCGCCCGCTTATTTTCCAACTCTATGCTGTAGTTAATGCTAGTATGTGGTTTCCGAGTAATGACGTTTGACTGTAGCTCCAAAACTAACCATAGGATTTTCTCGAAAGTACCTTCATTGTGATTCCCACACACACATGGTTTAATCTTATATACCAATCCATGTTTTGGAGAAGTGCCAGGTCCTCCTGCTGAACCTCAGGCTCTGCTAACACCTGTTCATCCACCTCGTACTCGGGCTCAAACATAGGATTCCATGACAATCTGAGGTTCGTTTTCCTCATAGTATACGCGACCAGCGTCATTTCTTTCGGTTTCAGATTGAGCATCGTTCTCTAGATGTCACAGCGACAGATTCACTGTCTGACACCGAAGTACAATCGCTCATCATAACATTTGCCGACAGGTGTCAGACAGAGTGTCTGCGGGCGTCCCTGTTCTGACGTAATCAATAACAATCGTAGCCCTGTTGGAGGGAAGATTTTTTTTTTCGCGCGCTTTTTACAAAAGTCGTGTTTTTACGCAAATAAGGCCTGGAAATCAATTATTTTTGGTGGATTAGGTGTTTTGAATGTACATTCAACATAATTCGGCAAAAAAAAAATTGGGTCTGGACGATTACTTTAAGATATCCCTCTCCCCCAGCAAGCTTGGGGCTGCTGGTAGGCAGGGTTTTCTGGTGAAGAGACAATATCCCAAGTGATTTACGAGTAAAGCAACATACTAACCTCATCAAATAATATCCCAGCTAGGATAGAAACCATAAACTAGAAACCATATCTAGTCCACTCAAAAAAACACATAAACCATATCTAGTCCACCCAGCCCACCCCAAACAGGGTTTTCACCATTAACCTCATCTAATGATATCATCTCACCATTAACCTAATCTCACCGCCTACCCAAGAAGCTTATTAATTAACCTAACCTCACCGATTAACAGTGGCGGAACAAGGGGTGTAAAAACGGGGAGGCACCATAGTTTTCATATATTGTATAGGCTATATATATAGTATATATATATTATATATATATATATATATATATATATATATATATATATATATATATATATATATATATATATATATATATTATAATATATTTATATATAATGTATTATACAGCCTAATATACTATATAAAAAAATTATAGTCTAAAATATATAATATATAACCAATAATATAACCATTGTTGCTGTGGTGACGGAGAAAATTGCGGGCTAAGGCGACCCCAACCCTGCCTTAGCCTACACTCGCTGCCCTGTCCTAGGCGGAGCAAAATTTGCTTTAGAAAATGTCCAACTAGCGCTAAGATGGTCTTAGTAGTGTTCGAAAATGCACCCCCTGGACTGCACTCACCCTCCGCCATTTGCATTCGCCAGTGTTTACACTCTGTGTATCAGCTGTGGGTGGAACTGCCGCTAAACGTACTGCACTCACCCTCCGCCATTTGCATTCGCCAGTGTTTATACTCTGTGTATCAGCTGTGGGTGGAACTGCCGCTAAACGTACTGCACTCACCCTCTGCCATTTGCATTCGCCAGTGTTTATACTCTGTGTATCAGCTGTTGGAAACAGCTGTGGGTGGAACTGCCGCTAAACGTACTGCACTCACCCTCCGCCATTTGGATTCGCCAGTGTTTATACTCTGTGTATCAGCTGTTGGAAACAGCTGTGGGTGGAACTGCCGCTAAACGTACTGCACTCACCCTCCGCCATTTGCATTCGCCAGTGTTTATACTCTGTGTATCAGCTGTTGGAAACAGCTGTGGGTGGAACTGCCGCTAAACGTACTGCACTCACCCTCCGCCATTTGCATTCGCCAGTGTTTATACTCTGTGTATCAGCTGTTGGAAACAGCTGTGGGTGGAACTGCTGCTAAACGTACTGCACTCACCCTCCGCCATTTGCATTCGCCTGTGTGAGCACAACACAGCAGAGATGCTTCCACGGCGAGGTAACCACGTGAAGTGAACCAGTGAGACGCGGGATGCTGGGCGGATGTTTTGGCTTTCGCTGCGCCAACTAGCGGCGGTGTATCTGAAGCTCGCTCGTAAAAAAAAAAAAAAAAAAAAAAAAAAAAAAAAAAGTTCGCTCGTAACTCAAAGCAAAAAATCGACCGAGCGACTGCTCGTAAGTTGGGGCACTCGTAAGTCAAGGTACCAGTGTACTGCAAATTTTCCACAAAGTCTAAACACATAGCAGAAAAGCAACAAAGGCATATCTACAACATTAAATCTAAGCTATATGTCGTAGGTAACAAAATATTAGAATACTAGCCGCAAAGCCGCCCTCCGGGCGAACTTTTTGGCTAGCTCCTGCGGAGGGCTATTGTTGGGCCTTCGGCCCACCACCTGTGTTTGGTGGGCCTTTGGCCCACCAAACATGGACTCTCCAGATAGCCCCTTATAACTTTCCTGAAATCATGGATGTAGAAATGTATGTATTCCCCCCACCCATTCACTCACCCATTACCCATCACCCCCCACCCATTCACTCACCCATTACCCATCACCCCCCACCCATTCACTCACCCATTACCCATCACCCCCCACCCATTCACTCACCCATTACCCATCACCACACACCCATTCACTCACCCATTACCCATCACCCCCCACCCATTCACTCACCCATTACCCATCACCCCCACCCATTCACTCACCCATTACCCATCACCACACACCCATTCACTCACCCATTACCCATCACCCCCCACCCATTCACTCACCCATCACCCCCCACCCATTCACTCACCCATTACCCATCACCCCCCACCCATTCACTCACCCATTACCCATCACCCCCCACCCATTCACTCACCCATTACCCATCACCCCCCACCCATTCACTCACCCATTACCCATCACCCCCACCCATTCACTCACCCATTACCCATAAACCCCCACCCATTCACTCACCCATTACCCATCACCACACACCTAATTCCCTCACCCATCACCCATCACCCCCCACCCATTCACTCACCCATCACCCCACACCCATTACCCATCACCCCACCCATTCACTCACCCATTACCCATCACCCCACCCATTCACTCACCCATTACCCATCACCCTACATCAAGGCTTCCTCAATTCTCGCAACCCACTTTTGTTTTCACAATTCTCGCTAATAGGCTGCAAAAAAAAAAAAAAAAAAAAAAGTGATCGGATCATCTCATAAGTGGGCTTATGACCTTCCCCTGGTCAACCTGATTCCAAAAATGTGCCATATGAGGTGTTTGCGCCACGGGGGGCGGAACCTATACCACACACACGCACACACAGACAGACAGACAGACAGACAAACAGACAGACACACTTTCGCTTATATTATTATAGATCAATCGTGGGGGCATCCTGCAATATATTATGACCGATTTTTGTTACCCTGTCATTCCCTTTACATTTTAACTAGTATAATTTTTCATTCACATTCATTGCACTGTGAATATTGTATTTAGGTACATGCTCATAATCATTTGCTTTCCCCTAGAAATCCTTTTTTTTTTTAATAACTTTTGATAAATTTACGAGAACAAAAATTCCCCCTCAAAACACCAATATTTTTTTCTTCTCAAAACCTCATTGTAAAATAGGGGTGCGTCTTATGCGCCGGCAAATACGGTAATCCGCAATATTTCCACAATGGTAACAGGCAAGAAAATAGAGCAAAATATACAAGCAGAAGGTTTCTTTGTGGAGTGTGCGGTAGTGGAGTAGGAGCAAACTCTATTCGATGCAAGGAATATGACAAGTGGTGCCATAAAAGATGTTCGGGAATAGAAAACTTGAATAAGGTGGTAGATTTCTGCTGTCCAGTGTGTATTAGAAGAATCAACAGAGGGGGCCCGCCAGAAGAGGAAGAGGTAGAATCTATAGAAGTAAATGGTGATGTAATAGAAGAACAGTTTTGTTATCTTGGTGACATGTTAGATAGCGAGGGTGGAGTGGAGAGTAGTAAAAACAGGGCTAGTAACTACGTAATAGATGAAGGGGGGAGAGATAGCGGGACTTCTGATAAAACAAAAATTCCCACTGAAAAACAGAGGAAGATTATTTTTAGCATGTATAAGATCAGTATTGCTATATGGTTCTGAGACATGGGCTTTGACAAAGAAATTGGAGGATGTGTTGCTTGGTTGTGATCGGAGCATGTTGAGGTATATGACTGGGATCACATGGAGAGATGAAGTGTCTAGTGAAGAGGTGGCAAGAAAATGTGGATTGAAGGAGCTGAGTACAGTGCTGAGAGTAAGGTGATTGAAGTGATTTGGGCACGTGAAGAGGAAAAAAGGTGGTGAGGCATTGGGGAGAGTTGTTAGAGTGGAAGTTTCAGGTAGCAGTCCACCGGGCAGGCCAAGGAAGACATGGAGACAGTGTGTTGAAGAGGATCTGGCAGCATTGGGCATTGAAGAAGTTGAGGCAACGGATAGAGATCATTTGAAGCGTATCATCGGCTGTCTAACCTCATAAAATATTATGGGAAAAACTGACGTTAAACAGCAAGAAGAATATACAGTAAACTCTGCAGGCTCGCGGGTTTCAGGCTCGTGAATTTGATTTTTCGCGGTTTTTCAACCCTTGGGATAAATAAATAATAATAAGTAATGAAATATAATAAAAAAATACAAAATATTAGGAGTTTGAATGGCGCGTGCAAAAATGTTTGTGCATACAGCCAGGAGAGGGCCGCCACTCTGCCAGTTCCCGCCAGGGCTTGGACCCAGCAACGGAGGTAGTATCTCCAGCTATCGCGCGCTCTCCCACCACTTAGATATATCTACCTGCCCTTACTACCGTTTCCAGCCAGCCTCCCTCGGCCTGCCCCGCTCGGCGCCCTACTACCATATTTTACGGCTTATAAGACGCTGCATCTTGGAAGAGGCACCCTGATTTTCGAAAGAAATTTCTAAAAAAAAAAAAAAAAAAACCAAAACTGTTGTCCGATATACAGTCATTTTCACACAAGAACACACTCACTATTCATTATATCTTCATTCAGCACTGCTCATCAGCCATTTTTATTTTCTAGCTTGTATGCAATAGTATAAGTAAATCGTCATGTTGGCTGGCTGAACATGTACACGCAGGTCGGACGGCAGGAATGAAAACATAACCGCCCACGTGCACGTGCGAGTGAGGTATCTGTGCAACAAGATACCTCACTCAGGCTCCCTCTATGCAATTTCTGTTATCCGTCGACGATGTCACCGCCGTGCGGCAGGGGTTGTACCAGTCTGCTGGCCCATTCACTTGCTGCACATGACTATCATATAGACTATGATTTATCAGTATATATGATATACAATATATATATATGATATATCTTCGTAAATGTTTGTTCTATTATAATATCAAATAAAAAACAGTAAAACACACTAAAGGAATGCCATTACGAGACTCAGAAGAAATATGCATGAACTTAATATTCACTTAAACTCTTCGTCATTTAATACTTTGCGAGTCAACTTTTGACTTGAAATATATCAATAGAACCGCAATTTTATTAGCTTTCCATTGATATATTTCGTTTTCTGATAAATGAATTAGAACCATGCATAAATTAGCATTAAATAAATAAATAAAATCATCAATCTGGTAATTTTCCCGATTGATGAGGTTATTTATTTAGTTAATGCTAATTTATGCATGCTGCTAATTCATTTATCAGAAAACGAAATATATAAGTAAATAAATAACATCATCAATCGGGAAAATTACCCAATTGATGATTTTATTTATTTATTTAACGCTAATTTATGCATGGTTCTAATTCATTTATCAGAAAACAGAATATATCAATGGAAAGCTAATAAAATTGCGCTTCTATTGATATATTTCATTTGAAAAGTTGACTCGCAAAGTTTTAAATGGCGAAGAGTTTAAGTGAATATTAAATTAAGTTCATGCATATTTCTTCTGAGTCTCATAATGGCATTTCTTTAGTGTGTTTTACAGTTTTTGATTTGATAATATTATAGAACAAACATTTACGAATATTACAATATATCATCATATATACTGATAAACCATATTCTATATGATATTTTTGATTTGATAATATTATAGAACAAACATTTACGAATATTACAGTATATCATCATATATACTGATAAACCATATTCTATATGATAGTCATGCAGCAAGTGAATGGGCCAGCAGACTGGTTAACTCCTGCCGCACGGCGGAGGTCGATTTCACGTGCACCACAGGGCACCCCGGAGTGAGGTATCTTGTTGTAGATTGTCTTTGGCGATACTAAGCAG
The DNA here is from genome assembly GCA_016584305.1 of Chionoecetes opilio. NCBI lineage: Eukaryota > Metazoa > Arthropoda > Malacostraca > Decapoda > Majidae > Chionoecetes > Chionoecetes opilio. The sequence goes on along the minus strand of JACEEZ010022880.1, from coordinate 551,713 downwards.
AAAAGGTCACAAGAAGAAGAAGAAGAAGCCTCCCGAAAACAGTGGCGCGCCAACTCGGGAAATTTGAAACTGCGCTCCGAAATTCATGCCGGAAAACTGATGGAACCGGAATATTGATTGCCGGATTAGTGATGGTCAACCTGTACTTAAAGAATTTTGGGTGTTTCTGATATATATTTTTTTGCGATATGGCATAAACTTCCATCATTTAAGGGTGCAGCAAGAAATCTGTGCCTTTCCAAAGTGCTTAGCACCTGTTTCCGACTGATACGGCCACGAGAAATGCATGGAGAAAGGTTTGTGTATCGGGGGAAGGCAGGTTGTATGATGAAGATTGTCGTCCTCCCGTGACGTCATCAGCAAGTTTCGCGCGGCGGCTGGAACGGGGCTGGTTTTTTTCCCTCGTTTTTTTTTTAAAGTTGTGTTTTTACGGAAATAAGGCGTGGAAATGAATATTATTTTGTGAATTATGTGTTTTGAATGAACATCCAACATACTTATACAAAACAAAATGGGTCTGGACGATTACTTTAAGGTTTCTTAATGGGAAACAGTTGGATTTCATTAGACTGAACACATGAAACTCAAAACGACTTGAAAATGCATCAGGCCTTACTCCTACTCCCTCACACCACATCATCCATAACACCCTTACTATGTTTAACTATATTTCATATATACAGCTAAGTATTAATTATCCGACCTTGGGGGGACCGAGGGTAGGTCGGATAATTGGAATAGTCGGATGTTCGGATATCACAGTAACCATAAACGTAAGGACAAAATGGTATAGAACATAAAAGATGCAGCTCTTGAAGGCCGATCCAGTGGTATACGCGAAAGTAAAATTCATGCATAAATAAAGCCACAAATCAATGTTTTCTAAAAACTAAAAAAAAACGAAGTAAAATAAATGGCCAAAACAAGACAAAATGTGGTGGTGAAAAAAGTCGGTTGTTTGGACAAGTCGGATGTTGGGAATTTGGCTGTATATATATACAGGGAGGTCCCGAAGATACGAGCAGTTAGGTTCCACCTGGCATACTCGTAAAGCGAAATCTCATATAACGAAACACATAACTAATGGTAAAATATAGGTTTGGTTCCAGGACCATCAATAAAAAAAAAAGAAAAAAAAAAAAAAAAAAGTGTTTTTCAAGCTTAAATAAACTATAGCAAACACAACAAACATACAGCATCTATATTACCCACACTGTACTACCTATTCTGTAGAAAAAGCATTCTGAAAGAGAAAATAGCACACAAAATAACATAACTGCACATTAATTAAACATAAAACATGCATAACAAGCAAAAAAAGACGTTGTACTGTAGGGGACCCCGCGTGATACAAAAGAGGGTAGTGTAGCGGTCCCAAGGTTGGGGCCGCACACCTGGCTAATTACCCCTAAGGATCAGGCCGTGCCATATTCTTAATTACCCTTCAGGTCACGCCTTGCTAGGGGTGACTTGACTGCGGTCCCAAGGTTGGAGCCGCACACCTGGCTAATTACCACTAAATGTCAGGCCGCGCCATATGCTTAATTACCCTTCAGGTCACGGCTTGCTAGGGGTGACCTGACTGGGGTCAACCAAATCCCCCTTTGTCCAGACTGGGAGTGGTAGGGCGAGTATTTTGAACTTGATAATTTTACTCACCCCAGTTTGAATGTCGTAGCATTGGATTTTCGATCTCGTATATTGAAAATAGACCCTAATTTACACATCTCGTATCATCGGATTCTCGTATACCGAATGCTCGTATAACGGGACCTCCCTGTATATATATATATATATATATATATATATATATAATATATATATATATTATATATATATATATATATATATATATATATATATATATATATATTACAGGGAGGTCCCGTTTACGAGCATTCGATATACGAGAATCCGATGATACGAGATGCGTAAATTAGGGTCTACAGTAAAACCCTTATAACTCGGCACTGTATAACTCGGAATTTGACATAACTCGGCAAGGCAAGACAGGTTTTTTTTTTTTTTTTTTTTTTTTTTTTTTTTTTTTTCCATCTATGCCTATAGCGCGTGTAGGCAGTGAGCTCCAGGGGTGGGATGGTAGGCCCTGGAGGCTCACTCGAGGGCTGTGATGGTTAGCCCTCGCCAGTGGTGGCGCAGGCAGGATTCTTATAGTGACACCTGTAATTAGAGGCTCATGCCGCCCCCCTGTGTCCTCCCATGCACTCGCAGTCGAAGATAGAGTTAATGGACAGGGCATGTGGGTGTTCTTAGGCCACTCGACGGTGCAGAAAGATTTCAAGTGGATTTATGGGTCTCACTCGGGATCGAACTCGGGTTTTCGAGAACGCCACTCGGTGACGCTAACCACTCTGCTACCGCCTCCCCTAGATTGCATCGCTTGGTTTTCACTCGGTATATCATGCCCTCACAACCTCTTGTGTGAACATGTAAACAGAAAGTCGGCAAAAATAATGTATCTCGGCATATTGCTGTTATAACTGCATCTCTTTGCTTACACTCGGCAAAGCCTTAGTCGCATAAAGTAGTGTTTTTGTCCTTTTGACCTTTCCTGCAGGCTCAGACTCTTCAATTTCATTGAAGTCTCCCTTCCTGCTGGAGACACCCTTGCGTGATGGAGCTGACATCTTGAAATACAGTACTGTATGATGTAATCCCAAAACACGTAAAATAGGTGGCAAAGTAAAGCAAAGGTCAGGAACCAGCGCGTAGGCTGTCAGCTGCTGAGCCGTGTTTATGTCGTCAAAGCACCGTCTTGGATACGAATTCCGTTTTTTGTCGAAATTAAAAAAGGATTGGTTTCTGCTTAAAAAACACAAGAAGCTTGGTAGGAGCCGAAATAATAATCAATGCAAAACATTGCAAACAATATCACAGAGTAGTATAACACACATTTCAGCAAGTGTTATTGGATTGGGATTCGTAATCCAAGACGGTGCTTGGACGACAAAAACACGGCTCAGCCTACGCGCTGGTACCAGACCTTTGCTTTACTTTGCCACCTATTTTACGTGTTTTGGGATTACATCATACAGTACTGTATATCAAGATGTCAGCTCCATCACGCAAGGGTGTCTCCAGCAGGAAGGGAACGGAATTGAAGAGCCTGAGCCTGCAGGAAAAGGTGAAAGTGTTGGCAAGGATGGATGTAGGTGCGTCCATGCGTGCTATTTGTGCTGAGTTTGATATCAAATCCAGCACATTCTATTCTACCCGTTCACTGGTAAGTGTAGTTTTTATGCTTTGACAGTAATTTTTTTTTTTTTTTTTTTTTTTTTTTTTTTTTTTTTTTACCCATATCAGAGGAGGACATTGCATAACTCGGCACATTGAATAACTCGGCAAGGGCCAGAGCCCCTATCGTGCCGAGTTATAAGGGTTTTACTGTATTTTCAATATACGAGATCGAAAATCCAATGCTACGACATTCAAACTGGGGTGAGTAAAATTACCAAGTTATTTACTAAAGTAAATTACAAGTTATTTACTAAAATTATAAAGTCATTTACTGACTATATGATTTTACCTAAGGTTGTACGATAATCAATCTGATGGTGGTGGTGGTGGTGGTATGTCATAATTGTTATTCTTCCTCCTCTCTGTACCCACGGCTGAAATGGCATATTTAACACCTCACACACACCCTACCACGTATATAACACCACGCTAACCCTAAATAACACCTATAACGGCATTAGAAACACGAGTTATAGTGGTTATATGAGGCCTAACACAAGCGGCCTGCCTCTCGGCGACGCTAAAAGACACTGTTGTTGTGAAGGCTACGAACACATTTTATTTCCACTGCACTAATGCACTACTTTCGCCACTGCACTAATGCCGCCAGACACAATATATTACAAATTTTAGCATAATTGCTAAAAGCTCACTTCGCTCGCTTGGACAATGAGTTAAGAGACGAAATATAACTTTCTGTGCGAAATTTCTTCCTTTGCGCCTGTATCTTTCTTGCCCACACATTCGTGGCAACATTTTACAAGCCTATATGACACCTGATTTCGGCTGAAATAGGTGTCCAAGTGAGCGAAGCGAGCTTGGATAAAAATATGATAATTCGGGTGGCTCGGTACGACAATGTGACCTACATTCACAAACCTGGACAATGTACAATGATTCAGATGCGCATAGACGAGTTTGTGGGCAGTGGAAGAGGTCTGCGCACGCCTCCCTTGTCCCTTACCTACCCTACCCTCTCGAGTGTAGTGTATCACGCGGCGTCCCCAAGAGTACATACAACGTCTTTGTTGCTTGTATGTATTGTGCCTTGCGAGTCAATTTTAGTGATTTGCTGGTTTACTTAATGTGCTTATTGTGACTTATTTGTGCTCTGTCCTACTGTGCTGTCACACTCTTAATTCACTGTGTTTTGTGTCGTGGTGCGGTGGTGTGGTATATAGAGCCCTCTATTTGAGAGTTTGAGAGTTTGTTGTGTTTGCTATAGTTTATTTTAGCTTGAAAAACATTTTTTTTTTTTTTTTTTTTTTTTTTTTTTTTTTAAATTGATGTGGTCCTGGAACCAAACCTATATTTTACCATTAGTTATGTGTTTCGTTACACGAGATTTCGCTTTACGAGTATGCCAGGTGGAACCTAACTGCTCGTATCTTCGGGACCTCCCTGTATATATATATGTATGGAAAATGAAAGATACAGCACCAACAATTAGGAGCAATAGCTGAGGGTTGAGTGTATATATATATATATATATATATATATATATATATATATATATATATATATATATATATATATATATATATATATATATATATATATATATATATATATATATATATACTAGCCGCAAAGCCGCCCTCCGGGCGGACTTTTTGGCTAGCTCCTGCGGAGGGCTATTGGTGGGCCTTCGGCCCACCACCTGTGTTTGGTGGGCCTTCGGCCCACCAAACATGGACTCTCCAGATAGCCCCTTCTAACTTTCCTGAAATCATGGATGTAGAAATGTATGTATTCCCCCACCATTCACTCACCCATTACCCATCACCCCCCACCCATTCACCACCCATTACCATCACCCCCACCCATTCACTCACCCATTACCCATCACCCCCACCCATCACTCATCCATACCCATACCACCACCCATTCACTCACCCACTACCCATCACCACACACCCATTCACTCACCATTACCCATCACCCCCACCCATTCACTCACCCATTACCCATCACCCCCCACCCATTCACTCACCCATTACCCATCACCACACACCCATTCACTCACCCATTACCCATCACCCCCACCCATTACCCATCACCCCCACCCATTACCCATCGCCCTCCACCCATTACCCATCACCCCCCACCCATTCACTCACCCATTACCCATCACCACACACCCATTCACGCACCCATTACCCATCACCACACACCCATTCCCTCACCCATTACCCATCACCCCCACCCATTACCCATCACCACACACCCATTCACTCACCCATTACCCATCACCCCCACCCATTCACTCACCCCCCACCCATTACCCATCACCCGCCACCCATTCACTCACCCATTACCCATCACCCCCCACCCATTCACTCACCCATTACCCATCACCACACACCCATTCACTCACCCATTACCCATCACCCCCACCCATTCACTCACCCATTACCCATCACCCCCACCATTCACTCACCATTACCATCCCCCACCCATTCACTCACCCATTACCCATCACCCCCCACCTATTCCCTCACCCCCCACCCGTCACCCCCAACCCATCACCCCCCACCCATTCACTCACCCATCACCCACACCCATTACCCATCACCCCACCCATTCACTCACCCATTACCCATCACCCTACATCAAGGCTTCCTCAATTCTCGCAACCCACTTTTGTTTTCACAATTCTCGCTAATAGGCTGCTAAAAAAAAAAAAAAAAAAAAGTGATCGGATCATCTCATAAGTGGGCTTATGACCTTCCCCTGGTCAACCTGATTACAAAAATGTGCCATATGAGGTGTTTGCGCCACGGGGGGCGGAACCTATACCACACACACACACACACACACACAGACAGACAGACACACTTTCGCTTATATTATTATATATATATATATATATATATATGGAAAAAGAGAGAGAGAGAGAGAGAGAGAGAGAGAGAGAGAGAGAGAGAGAGGAGAGAGAGAGAGAGAGAGAGAGAGAGAGAGAGAGAGAGAGAGAAAAGAGAGAGAGAGAGAGAGAGAGAGAGAGAGAGAGAGAGAGAGAGAGAGAGAGAGAGAGAGAGAGAGAGAGAGAGAGAGAGAGAGAGAGAGAGAGAGAGAGAGAGAGAGAGAGAGAGAGAGAGAGAGAGAGAGAGAGAGAGAGAGAGAGAGAGAGAGAGAGAGAGAGAGAGAGAGAGAAGAGAGAGAGAGAGAGAGAGAGAGAGAGAGAGAGAGAGAGAGAGAGAGAGGAGAGAGAGAGAGAGAGAGAGAGAGAGAGAGAGAGAGAGAGAGAGAGAGAGTAAATACATATAAACTTGTACACATGTAAGATGAAGAAGGGATATCTAAACATAAACAAGATGTAAACATATATTAACAAGATGTGAACACAACCAATCCAAAATCCGTACCTGGTCTGAGTTTGTGATGCGGCCACTCTGGAAGGGATCACAGGTGTGGTATTGTGCATAAAGGACAAGACCAGCAAATGAGGTAGAAAGACTCAACAGGGTCAAAATGGGCCACTGGATCCAGAGGGAGGCCTGGGCACGATGCAAATCCCTGGAAAACAAAGTATGTTGCCATGGTAAAATAAATCATCCTGTTCTACTCATTACTGCATTTGCCTGCATATAAGACACTCCCATGCATAAGATACACCCATATTTCATATGAGTATTTTTTTGGAAAAAAAAGTTCTCAGTACATTTCATCAAACATACATTAATAAATATTTCAACCCATATGAGACTGGTTGATTTCCTAATTTCATTCTTACTGTATTGTTAAAACACCATTTTATAAAGGCAACCACCGGATAGCTCCATGAGCGAAAAGAAGGCCGAGTGTGTAAGTCCTTCCTGCCGGTACATAGCTGCTTCTTTGTCAAGAACTTCATAGTGCCTCCTCCTGGCATCCCTGGTAACTGGGACCTCGCAGTCCCAGGCTAAATCTCTGAAGGATCTCGGAGCAGCTGGAGCCCTAGAGGTGGTGTGTGCATGGCCCACCGATGTGTGGACACGCCCTGCCACTTCACCAATCCAACCCGGGCAGGCGAGGCTCGTAGTCATGGTAGGCAATTCACATAGGAGAGGGACATCTCTGATAACAAACCCGGGTAGGTGGTGCTCGTTAGCCATGGCAGGCAAGCCACCTAGGAGAGAGACAACTCTGACTACAAACCCGGTTAAGTGGGGCTTGTTAGCCATGGTAGGCAATCCACCTAGTGCCCTCAGCCGAAAACTGAAGTTGCCTGTCAGGAAGAGCATCCGGGGTATTAAATTCATGCCACAAATTTGAATGATGAACGCCGACAATAGGCAGCGTATCATCAGCCATCTAGCCTCATAAGACATTTTGGGAAAATCTGACGGTAAACAGAAAGATGATGAATCAGCCCAGATGAAATTTCGATATCACCTCTGATTATATTGAGGTGAATAAACATGACTATTTATCAACTCTATTCACTCAAATATTCAGGTCTAATTATCTATCATTCCTGATAAATAATCGCACCTGATAAATAATCAGATGTTACGAAGGCAGGCAGTGCCTTCATCAGGGTGACGTCATTCGTGCCAAGGATTGCTATTGGCCGCGGCATGGTGGCCATTGAACGGTGATTGGCTGGCTTGTGGGCGCCGTGACAAAGGAAGACAGGAAATAGAAGGGGTGACGCGCGGCACCCAAGGACAGTCAGGTTAGAGACGTCTCTAGGGGAAGACGCGCGCGCGGGCTGCCGGCTGTGGCAGTCGCTGACGAAGGGAAACGGCGGGGCCAGTGGAGAGACGACTCCTGGCTCGTTGGGAGGCACGGGGGACTTCCTGGGAGAGGAATTGCCCCTGTGGACTGTTGTACGAGGCGGCCGGCTGTGTGTTGTGCCGGTGTGTCGCGGTGGGTTGTGGCGCCTGTACGAGGCGGCCGGCTGTGTGTTGTGCCAGTGTGTCGCGGTGGGTTGTGGCACCTGTACGAGGCGGCCGGCTGTGTGTTGTGCCGGTGTGTCGCGGTGGGTTGTGGCGCCTGTACGAGGCGGCCGGCTGTGTGTTGTGCCGGTGTGTTGCGGTGGGTTGTGGTGCCTGACGAGGCGGCCACTGTGTTGTGCCTGTGGGTGGCACTGTGTTGTGGTTATGTAGCGTCTCCCTACGACGGCCGGATAGGTCGGGGGTTGTGACGTGTGTTGTAGTGTCTAGGAGTTGTAGATTTGTAGTGAATGACCTTGAAACTTGTACTATGTGTTACTTCAATATAACACCGTGAAAGGACCCCTTGTGTTTGCCTAAACCCTTCCCCCCTGAGTGTGTGAACAGCCAGAGAAGAACACAGCCTGGTAAGTCCTCAATTCCTAGCATGAGCCCTGTTTACGTGCTACGCGTCCCCCCTCTGTCTTAAGCACCTGCCTGCTTCCCTACATCTCAAAAGAGCAGCCCAGAGCAGGTGTAGAGGAGCCTAGATGAGGAAAGCAAAAAGGGGGGCGTTTGTTGCACAGACATTAATGAAATAGCTTGATCGCCGGTTTGCCGTCTATTTTGTGTATCGCAGATTTTCTTTCTTGTATTTACGTAGCTGGACAAAGCCTGTGTGATCGCGTTATACAGTGTGTTGATGATCAGTAGAGATTTGAGAGTTAGCAACTGTAAGTATTCTACTCCTTCTTCTTCTTCTTTCTGTTTAACGTCAGTTTTTCCCATTATATTTCATAAGGTTAGACGTCCTATGATACCCTTCCAACTATCTCTATCCATTGCCTCAACTTTTTCAATGCCCAATGCTGCCAGATCCTCTTCAACACACTGTCTCCATGTCTTCCTTGGCCTGCCCGGTGGACTGCTACCTGAAACTTCCACTCTAACAACTCTCCCCAATGCCTCACCACCTTTTTTCCTCTTCACGTGCCCAAATCACTTCAATCACCTTACTCTCAGCACTGTACTCAGCTCCTTCAATCCACATTTTCTTGCCACCTCTTCACTAGACACTTCATCTCTCCATGTGATCCCAGTCATATACCTCAACATGCTCCGATCACAACCAAGCAACACATCCTCCAATTTCTTCGTCAAAGCCCATGTCTCAGAACCATATAGCAATACTGATCTTATACATGCTAAAAATAATCTTCCTCTGTTTTTCAGTGGGAATTTTTTTTTTATCAGAAGTCCCGCTATCTCTCTCCCCTTCATCTATGTAGTTACTAGCCCTGTTTTTACTGCTCTCCACTCCACCCTCGCTATCTAACATGTCACCAAGATAACAAAACTATTTCACTTCTATAGTTTCTACCACTTCCTCTTCTGGCGGGCCCCCTCTGTTGATTTTTCTTACACACACTGGGCAGCAAAAATCTACCACACTATTCAGGGATTCCGGATGGCATTCGGGGATGAACTGCCACACGGGGTAGCATAAGAACATAAGAAAATAAGGAAGTTACAAGAGGCCGTGAGGTCTACACTACCTACATCCACCTTTCATCCTCATCCATGAACCTATCCAGCCCCTCTTTAAAGCTCCCTAATGACTCAGCACTAACTATCTGTCTACTGAGACCATTTCATTCATTCACCACCCTATTTGTGAACCAGTTTTTCCCTATTTCCTTTCTAAATCTACGCTTTTCCAGCTTGAATCCGTTACTTCTTGTTCTACCCTGGTTAAAAGCCGTAAGAACTTTTCCTACCTCTCCTTTATTAAATCCCTTTATCCACTTAAAAACTTCTATCAGATCGCCCCTTACTCTGCGACTCTCGAGTGAGTGTAATTTTAATAACTTCAATCTCTTCTCATAACTAAAGTTATGCATCCCTTGTGTATCATTTTGGTCATCCTTCTCTGCACTGTTTCTAACAAGGCTATATCCATCCTGCAATATGGAGACCAAAACTGAACCGCATAGTCTAGGTGAGGCCTGACTAGAGCTAGATAAAGCTTTAGAAAAACTTCCGCACTTCTACTTTTAACACTTCTGGTAATGGATCCTAAAACTCTATTAGCTCTATTTCTGGCCTCAATACATTGTGTCCTAGGTCGGAGGTCTGGGCTCACCCTCACTCCAGATCTTTTTCACCTTCTGATCTTCTCAGCAATACATTGCTTATGGTGTATCTATTACCAGGTTTTTTTCTACCAACATTCATAACGCTGCACTTATCAATATTAAATTCCATCTGCCATCTGACTGCCCACTCGTTAAGTTTATCTAAGTCTCCCTGCAATATGTTTACATCAGACTGTGATCCAATAATCCTACCTATCTTAGTATCATCAGCAAACTTGCTGATATCACTGCTAATCCCACTATCCAAGTCGTTGATGTAAATAAAAAATAGTAATGAACCCAAAACAGACTCTTGTGGAACTCCACTTGTCACCAGTCCCCATTCAGATTTAGAGCCATTAATTGTAACCCTTTGTTGCCTATTACTTAGCCAAGCTCTGATCCAATGAAGAACCTTCCCATCTATTCCATGAGCCTTAACCTTATTTAAGAGTCGCTCGTGTGGTACTTTGTCAAATGCCTTACTAAAGTCCAGATATATTATATCACAATCCTTATCATTATCTGCTGTCTCATAAACTTTCCTATAAAAACTCAATAAATTGGTGAGACATGACCTACCCTTGGTGAATCCATGTTGTGAATCATTGATCAAAATATGTTTATCTAAGTGCTCTCTAATGTTTTTTGCAATAATAGATTCCAATAATTTACCCACCACTGACGTTAGACTTACGGGTCGACTTACAGAGCAGTTAATCAGGGCTGATTTAAATTTGTAATCAGTTATATTCACTCCACCGATGGTTAGGCAGTGCCGTATGTGCCTTTATGGGAGAGCATCGCCTGCCGAGGTACCCCTTCCTGTCAGATAATTTCCCGATTTTCTGATGGGCAGATCCGCCACTGACGTTATACGACAATATCGGCATGCTCGGTGTTCAAGAGGAAATACGTGTAATACTATTTCAATGATTTTCAAACTGTACAAAAAATACACTCAAACATGAACCGGTGTTGGGCCCTTTCGGATGCGGGCCCCCTCGCAATTGAGGGGAACGGGGGGCAGTAGGAACGGCCCAGCTTATATATCTTCATAAGCAAGAAAACTGAGTCTTTTAAGCTGGAAAATAAGGTTCTTACTACAGGAGCTAGGGAACAGAAATTGCTAAAACAGAGAATGTATTGAAACGAGTAGGCAGCCATATGTCTGTGGCTATGGTGATATACTCCCGGGGAGGTTTATACAGGGGAGAGAAGGGGTGCTGCAGATTTGACATTGACATTCCCTGTGTCCTCTCTGATCTGATCATATCCCTTAGGCTTAGTGTATCAGATACACAATAGAACAGCTGCAGCCTGCCTTCTAGAAATAACTCTTTTTGCTACTTACACTACACTACATGCACTTTATACACCTACATTATCTTCACTCCAAAATGTAGTAAATAAATGACCGTGAACATTCGGAGTCTCTATACTGGGAGGGGACCACAAACGTCCCCAGGTTGGATAGATCTAATGGTGATGACATGAGGTGTCTTGATACTTCCTCCGACTCTCTCTTCATAAACTTCTGCAACATTCGCTGTCTTAGATCTAACTTCAAATCTGTGGAACATCACCTCACCTCCTCTTAACCACATCTTCTTTTCCTCACTGAAACCCAGGTGTCTGTGGGTACTGAAAGCAGTCACTTTTCTATTTCCTCTGATTTCCTCTAGTTTCATTTTCAAACCAAAGCTGTCTGTTGTGTGTATGTACGCAAAGAAATCACTTGCTTTCATGCACATTCGCTGATGATGCTCAATTACTAATAAAAGTAGAAAGTAAAGAGGACTGTGAGGATTTACAAAAGGATCTAGATAAGATTTTCAAATGGAGTCAACTATGGGAAATGGAGTTTAATGCCAAAAAGTATAAAGTGATGGAAATGGGCCGTAGCAAAAAGAGACAAGAGAGGAAAGTATTCGATGGGAAATTAATGGATAATCAAAACAAAGGTCGAAAAAGATCTAGGAGTATGGATCAAGGACAATTTGTCATCAGAGAAGCATATAAACAAGATCACAGGAGATACATATCAGTTGCTGAGGAATATAAGAATGGCATTCAAATATCTGGATGAAGAGATGATCAAGAAATTGATAACATCTTTGATTCGACCAAGGTTGGAATATGCGGCAGTGATTTGATCACCACATAAAAAGAAGGATATAAGGAAGATTGAGAGAATACAAAGAGCAGCCACAAAAATGGCTCCAAGCCTGAGAGATTTACCATATGAAGAAAGACTTTCAAGACTAAACTCCCAACACTTGAGAAAAGAGGAGTAAGGGGAGATTTTATAGCAGTGTATAGAGCATCAATGGGTCTGGAAAAAATTGACAGAGAAGATCTGTTTGTGTGGGATGATAGAAGTACAAGAGGTCATGAGAAAAAATTGAAAAGACAACATGCAAGAGAGATATAAAAAAATACAGCTTCCCATATATAAGCATAGAAGCCTGGAACAACTTTGATGCAAAAGTGATTAATGCAAGAAGTATTCAGGACTTTAAAGGCAAGCTGGATAATAGTACATTTGGAGACGGGACAGTACGAGCATAGCTCTTTTCCTGTATGTTACAACTAGGTAAATACAACTAGGTAAATACATACGTACTCTAGAATCTTCTGACTTTTCTACCATCTGGCTTAGACTTCAATGTCGCTCTCATGCTAAATGGACCCTACCCATAACTACGTCACGGTTTGTTTACATCGGTGCATTGTGGGGATAAGGCGGGGTCGCCGCGGGTGGACCTACGAAGGGAAAACTACGGCGATGTTAGAATTTCGAGTTATTTTGCGCGAAATTGATATTCCAGGTGCTATATTACTGTGCTCTGTTCTCGCTGACAACACTATAGAGAAGACCTGAGGTAATGGCTGATGTGCAGAGGCTTCTAAACCAAGAAAACAGTCATAACAGAGCCTCGTCAAAAGGTATGCAACTGGTAGGTACGTAATGTGTCCCTACCACTTGCTTACTTCTTAATGAGACTCTGCTGTGACTGTTTTCCTGGTTTAGAAGCCTTCGCACATCAACCATCACCTCAGGTCTTCTCTATGTTGTCAGCGAGCACGGAAATATAGCACCTGGAATATCAATTTCGCCCAAAACAGCTCTAATTTTTTTCATCGTCGTAGTCTTCTCTTCGTAGGCTGTACATATTCATGGTTATGATAGTATTAAAATACCTTATTAATTGAGTTCCTTTTGTTGTCTTTCCTCATAATAAGTAGTGCTACATCATGGTTTAAGTGTTACTTGACGAGCCAATGAATACTCTTGAGTCTATACCAACATCACCAATCTTTGCTCTGATTTATCTTATTACTCCATCCATAAACAAGTTGCATAACCACGGTGACATTACCCATCCTTGCCTCATGGTACCTGCATGGTACTGTCGTCTACCGATATTTTTGTCCCTACACCAATCGGGAGAACTCGCCGACAGTAATGGTTAGGTTGGTATCCGGTCATTTCGCCCACATGCCATTTCGCCACACCATAGAGTCATTTCGCCCACAGGTCATTTCGCCCATACTATGGAGTCTATATAAGAGCTAGGAGGTTAGGTTATATTTGTTTAGTGTGTCGAGAACCCCCAACTAGGAGGTTAGGTTAGATTTGTTTAGGTTAGGTTAGGGTAGGTTAGATTTGGGTAGCTTAGGTTAGATTTGGTTAGGTTAGGTTAGATTAGATTTGGTTAGGTTAGGATAGGTTAGATTTGGTTAGGTTAGGTTAGCTTAGGTTAGATTTGGTTAGGTTAGCATATCGGTGGGTCAAGCCCCTGCTAGGGTAGGTAAATTTTGGTTAGGTTAGGTTTATTTTGGTTAGGCAATTTTCGTCATTTCGCCCACATAAGAACATAAGAACATAAGAAAATAAGGAAGCTACAAGAGGCCGCGAGACCTACACGTGGTAGTTCTTGTCACCTAACACTACCTAAATCCACCTTTCATCTCCATCCATGAACCTATCCAGCTCCTCTTTAAAGCTCCCTAATGACTCCCCACTAACCACCTGTCTACTGAGACCATGCCATTCATTCACCACCCTATTTGTGAACCAGTTTTTCCCTATTTCCTTTCTAAATCTAAGCTTTTCCAGCTTGAATCCGTTACTTCTTGTTCTACCCAGGTTAAAAGCCGTAAGAACTTTTCCTGCCTCTCCTTTATTAAATCCCTTTATCCACTTATAAACTTCTATTAGATCGCCCCTTACTCTGCGTCTCTCAAGTGAGTGTAATTTTAATAGTTTCAATCTCCTCTCATAACTAAAGTTACACATCCTTTGTATCATTTTGGTCATCCTTCTCTGCATTGTTTCTAACAAGGCTATATCCATCCTGTAATATGGAGACCAAAACTGAACCACATAGTCTAGGTGAGGCCTGACTAGAGCCAGATAAAGCTTTAGAATAACTTCCGCACTTCTACTTTTAACACTTCTGGTAATGAATCCTAATACTCTATTACTACTATTACTACTTTTACTACTTTACTACTATTACTACTATTACTACTTTCCTAGGTCGGAGGTCTGGGCTCACCCTCACTCCAAGATCTTTTTCACCTTCTGATCTGTGTGGTGGTGTGTGGTGGTGGTTGTACAAGACATTTCGTCCACATGTAAGTCAATTCGCCCACTCTAAAGTCAATTTCGCCCACACGATCCATGTCACGGAGTCATGTAACTATATCTTCCTCTGGCAGAAATGGAATGAACCACCAGTAACCTTGGGCGAAATGACGGTAAATTTCTAGTGTTTGACCATACTCTCCCACTTCCCCCAAACAAGTTTGGGGACCTGTGGGAATGCGGGGTTTTCGGGTGGGGAACAAATTATGCGTTGGAAACATGTAATTGAAGAGTTGTGTAGGGGGGCTAAAATTTCCTAATCTAGGGTAATTTCCTTATATCTAGAGAAAATTGCCTAACCAAAATAAACCTAACCTAACCAAAATTAACCTACTGTAGCAGGGGGCTTGACCCACCGATAACCTAACCTAACCAAATCTAACCTAACCTAACCAAATCTAACCTATCCTAACCTAACCAAATCTAGTCTAACCTAACCTAACCAAATCTAATAGGTTAGATAGGTTAGATTTGGTTAGGTTAGGTTAGCTTAGGTTAGGTTAGGTTATCGGTCGGTCAAGCCCCCTGCTAGGGTAGGTTAATTTTGGTTAGGCAATTTTCTCTAGATATAAGGAAATTACCCTAGATCTAGGAAATTTTAGCCCCCCTACACAACTCTTCAATTACGTGTTTCCAACGCATAATTTGTTCCCCACCCGAAAACCCCGCATTCCCACAGGTCCCCAAACTTGTTTGGGGGAAGTGGGAGAGTATGGGCAAACACTAGAAATTTACAGTCATTTCGCCCAAGGTTACTGGTGGTTCATTCCATTTCTGCCAGAGGAAGATATAGTTACATGACTCCGTGACATGGATCGTGTGGGTGAATTGACTTTAGAGTGGGTGAATTGACTCTTATATGTGGGCGAATTGACTTACATGTGGACGAAATGTCTTGTGGGCGAAATGACGAATATTGCCTAACCAAAATAAACCTAACCTAACCAAAATTTACCTACCCTAGCAGGGGCTTGACCCACCGATATGCTAACCTAACCAAATCTAACCTAAGCTAACCTAACCTAACCAAATCTAACCTATCCTAACCTAACCAAATCTAACCTAACCTAACCTAACCAAATCTAACCTAAACTACCCAAATCTAACCTACCCTAACCTAACCTAAACAAATCTAACCTAACCTCCTAGTTGGGGGTTCTCGACACACTAAACAAATATAACCTAACCTCCTAGCTCTTATATAGACTCCATAGTGTGGGCGAAATGACCTGTGGGCGAAATGACTCTATGGTGTGGCGAAATGGCATGTGGGCGAAATGACCGGATACCAACCTAACCATTACTGTCGGCGAGTTCTCCCGATTTGTGTAGGGACAAAAATATCGGTAGACGACAGTACCATGCAGGTACCATGAGGCAAGGATGGGTAATGTCACCGTGGTTATGCAACTTGTTTATGGATGGAGTAATAAGATAAATCAAAGCAAAGGTTGGTGATGTTGGTATAGACTCAAGAGTATTCATTGGCTCGTCAAGTAACACTTAAACCATGATGTAGCACTACTTATTATGAGGAAAGACAAAAAATGGAACTCAATTAATAAGGTATTTTAATACTATCATAACCATGAATATGTACAGCCTACAAAGAGAAGACTACGACGATGAAAAAAATTAGAGTTGTTTTGGGCGAAATTGATATTCCAGGTGCTATATTTCTGTGCTCGCTGACAACATAGAGAAGACCTGAGGTGATGGTTGATGTGCGAAGGCTTCTAAACCAGGAAAACAGTCACAGCAGAGTCTCATTAAGAAGTAAGCAAGTGGTAGGGACACATTACGTACCTACCAGTTGCTTACCTTTTGACGAGGCTCTGTTATGACTGTTTTCTTGGTTTAGAAGCCTCTGCACATCAGCCATTACCCCAGGTCTTCTCTATAGTGTTGTCAGCGAGAACAGAGCACAGTAATATAGCACCTGGAATATCAATTTCGCGCAAAATAACTCGAAATTCTTCCATCGCCGTAGTTTTCCCTTCGTAGGTCCACCCGCGGCGACCCCGCCTTATCCCCACAATGCACCGATGTAAACAAACCGTGACGTAGTTATGTCTGGGGCCCATCAATCTGTGCTGTATATCTCTCACCTTACTCCTCAAATTATGTAAAATTCTTTGACCATTTAACATTTAAAGTGGAAAACATCTTGTCTTATTTCCCTTTTGAAGAAATATCCATTCTTGATGATTTCAAAGTTTACCACCAGCATTGGCTTACATCTTCTTTCACTGACCAACCTTTTGAACAAACAATTTTGCTATCCTTAATGACCTAGAGCAGCAGGTACAGCACCCTACCCATGTTCCTGACTGCCTTGAAGACATGCCCAACATTCTTGACTTTTTCCTAACCTCTAACCCTTCTGCTTATTCTGTTAAACTTTTGTTTCTGTTGGGTTCCTCCGATCACAATCTTATTTGTGTAAACTGTCCTATTGCTCCGGTGCCGCCTCGGGACCCACCTAAGGGGAGGTGCTTCTGGCATTACATGTCAGCTAAGTGGGAGGACCAAAGGCAGTGCTACTCTGATTTTTCTTGGAATCATTATTGCCTCCATGTCAGAGACCCATCACTTTGTGCAGAGTGCATAACTGAGTCTCTGAGATGAAGGCATACATTCAACACACTTTCTCTTCTCCTAAAGCTCATAAACCTTGGTTTAACTAAGCTTGTTTTATAAGAATATAAGAATAATAAGGAAGCTACAAGAGTCCTGCAAGGACTATTGGTTTGATAACTGGTCTGTATTCTGGGACTGAGAGTGCTGTGAAGTGTGGGGCAGGTGTATCCAGCTTCTTTCCTGTGAATACAGGAGTGAGGCAAGGGTGCGTCCTTGCCCCATCACTTTTCAACGCTTGTATGGACTGGGTATTGGACAAGGTTGTAGATCAAAGTGATTGTGGAGCATCCGTCGGCAACACCAAGATCACTGATCTTGTTTTTGCCGATGATGCAGTAATCTTTGCTGAGTCGCTGGAGGTCCTGGTGATGGCTCTCGAGGCGCTGCACGAGGAGGCAAAGCCTTTGGGACTTGAGGTCTCCTGGCTCAAGACCAAGGTCCAGGTGTTTGGAGACTTACTAGATGAAGCAGTACAGTCTGTTCATGCGTGTGGCGAGGACATTGAGATCTTGGAAAGTTTTACATACCTTGGTAGCGCAGTCCGTAATGACGGCGGGTCACGTCAAGAAGTCTTACGGCGGATTGGCATAGCCCACGGTGTTATGGACTCGCTCAGCGGGAGTATTTGGCGTTGTTGGTAACTGTGCAGGAGGACAAAGATCCGGATCTTCAAGTCGCTTGTGATCCCTGTCTTACTTTATGGTTGTGAGACATGGACACTAAATAGTGACTTGAAGAGACGAATCAATGCCTTTGGTAATAAGTGTCTTCGCAGAATCATGGGGTATCGCTGGGATGATTACGTGTCAAATCAGCGATTGCACCGTGAGACTGAATCGAGGCCTATTACCTGCATAGTCCGTCAGCGCCAACTTCGGCTATATGGGCATGTGGCACGCTACCCTGAAACCGATCCTTCCCATCGGGTTGTATCTGTAAGAGACAATCCGGCGTGGAGGAGGCCAAGGGGGGGCGCCCACAAGGCTCGTGGCTGGGGCAAGTTGATGTTTCTTGTCGAGAGCTGCTTGGTATGGGAAAGGAGCCTGCATGGGAACTCGCGCGTGGTGACCCCCGGGAGTGGCGTCATAGGGTGGGCGAGGCGACACGCCCCCCGGCGTATGCCCCCAATGATTGATTGATACAAGAGGCCGCGAGACCTACACGTGGTAGTTCCTGTTACTTAACACTACCTACATCCACCTTTCATCCCCATCCATGAATGTATCCAGCTTCCTTTTAAAGCTCCCTATTGACTCCACACTGACCACCTGATGACTGAGTTCATTCCAATAATTTACCATCCTATTTGTGAACCAGTTTTCCCTATTTCCTTATTAAATTTACACTTTTCCAGCTTGAATCTGTTACTTCTTGTTCTACCCTGATTACTAGCCGTAAAAAAAAATCCTACATCTCCTTTATTGTATCCCTTTAACCATTTAAAAACTTCCATCAGATCGCCCCTTATTCTATGCCTCTCGAATGAGTGTAAATTTAATAGCTTCAATCTCTTAGTTATAATTAAAGTTACGCATTCCCTGTATCATTTTGGTCATCCTTCTCTGCACTGATACTAACAAGGCTATATCCATCCTGTAATACGGAGACCAAAACTGTACCGCATAGTCTAGGTGAGGTCAGACTAGAGCCAAATAAAGCTTTAGAATAACCTCAGCACTTCTACTTTTAGCACTCCTGGTAATGAATCCTAACACCCTATTAGCTCGATTTCTAATTTCTAGCCTCAATACATTAATTCCTAGGACAGAGGTCTGAGCTTACCCGCACTCCCAGATCTTTCTCACCTTCTGATCTTTTTGATGATACATTGTGCATAGTGTACCAATTATCAGGATTATTTCTACCAACATTCATTACGCTACACTTATCAATATCAAATTCCATCTGCCACCTGACTACCCACTCATTTACTCTATCTAAGTCTCCTTGCAATATGTTTATATCAGACTGTGATCTAATAATCCTACCTACCTAAGTATCATCAGCAAACTTGCTGATATCACTGCTGAACTCTTTGCTCAAACCTTTGTTAAAAATTCCACTCTGGTTGATGAAGGGCTTGTTCCTACTTCTCCTCTACACTCTAACTATATCATGCCTGTTACTAAGATCCTTCGTAATGATGTTTTCTATGCCCTCTCTGGTCTTGATCCTCGGGAGGCTTACAGTCTTGACACAGTCCCTCCTATTGTTCTTAAAAACTGTGCTTCTGTGCTTGCAGACTGCCTGATCTAACTTTTCAGTCTTTGTCTATCTACTTCCACCTTTCCTTCTTGCTGGAAGTTTGCTCACATTCAACATGTTCCTAAGAAGGGTGACCATTCTAATCTTTCAAACCATCGTCCCATAGCTTTGACTTCCTGCCTTTCTAAGGCTTTTGAGTCTGTACTATATAAGAAGATTCTTGAGCATCTATCTGCTCACAATCGTCTGTCTGATCATCAGTACGGTTTCCGTAAAGGGCGATCTACTGGTGATCTTCTAGCTTTCCTAACTAAATCTTGGTCATCCTTTTTTAGGGGTTTCGGTGAAACTTTTGCTGTTACCCTTGACATATCAAAAGCTTTTAATAAAGTTTGGCACAAATCTTAAATTTCCAAACTACCCTTTTTTGGTTTCTATCCTTCTATTTGCACCTTTATCTCAAGTTTCCTTTCAAACCGTTCTATTGGAGCTACTGTAGACAGTCATAGTTTTTCTCCAGTCTATCAATAGTGGTGTTCTTCAGGGTTCTGTCCTATCACCCACTCTCTATTATTCATCAATGATCTAAGTCCTGCGGCATATGTGTCAGATTTTTTCTCCCTTCCAAATGTTTTTCAAACATTTCTCCCTATAGCGCCTGTAGGGAGTGACCTCCAGAGCTCAGATGGCAGGCCCTGGAGGTTCACTTGGGGGCTGTGATGGTTGGCCCTTGCCAGTGATAGCGCAGGCAGGATCTTTATAGTGGCGCCTGTGAATATAGGCTCATGTTGTCCCCCTGTGTCCTCTGATGTACTCACAATCAAAGGTACAGTTAATGGGCAGCATGTGGATGTTCTTAAGCCACTCGACAATTGCAGAAAGATTTTGGCACCTGGTGGGATTTGAACTCGGTACACCGAGCTTGCCACTTCCAGACGCTAAACACTCTGCCACTGCCTCCCCAATATTAAGGGCTGTATGCAGAACGAAGAAGGACGAAGGACTTTCCCTTCTCGGAAGGGCATGTAGGCGCCTAGGGAGCGGGAAGGGCACGCAAAAGCCAAGCGGAACCGAAGAGCTAGGGGCGAGGATGAGGACATGGGTGACCCCATGTTCTTCGTGAGACATGAGTTATATTTCTTGCTTTTGTTTGCCCTGTATTTATATGAAATACTGCACAAGATGAAGGAAAATTGCAAGAAAAAATTAATACAGTTGGCAAAGAGGATTATTTCTCTGAAATCAGTTCTCAGACCCCGGTATATGAAGAGGATAAAGGCTTGTGACTCACCATAGTTTAGACGTCAACCCCGCTGCCAGCCGCCTAACTCAATCACCTTTTAACAGTATAAGTACTGATAGCTAATCACTAGGTAGGTGAGCAGGTAGCTTAACAAAATTAGTTTGTAAGGTTTTAGGGTAGAATTATTCATGGTTATTGTTTGCGAAGACAGCGTCTTGGCGGTCAGGACAATGATGTGTTCAGTGCTCTGCTCTCCTGACTAATCAGGCGTACCAACCGTATCCAGTCCATTAGCAGGTGATAAGTGATTCTAGGTGGGATAAGCCTTGTTGTCGGTTTTCACAGTTTTTGTTGACTATTGACTGTTGGAGATGTTGCTATTTGGAATTTTCTCACTATCTGCGTTGTTTATTGTTGTTATTGAGGTTGTTGTATCGGTTAATGTTGCTGTTCACGCGCCGGAACTGTTTGTGCTTCGTGTGCTCCCGTCCCGGCGCGTTATCTTGGCGCCTGGGTGAGAACGAGGGACGAGTGTCGGACCTCGACCTTCATGGTAAGTACTCTACCCTCATCACTCTGTGTACAGGCCTAAGCTTGCTCTATACAGGGGTCATATATACCCATGTATGGAGCATGCCTTTCATGTTTAGGGAGTATCCACTTGCACAGCTCTCCTAAATAAGGTGGAGTCAAAAGTTTTTTACCTTATCTACTCCCCACCTCTAAGTTATTGTCTTCAAACTCTCGAACACAGCTCCAATGTTGCTTCTCTTGGCATCTACATTTATATTAAGCTTACTGCTCTACTGAACTTACTAACTGCATGCCTCCCCCACTTCTACAGCCTCACCATGCAAGATTTTCTACTAACCCTCATACCTATTATGTCCATCTTACATATTAACTAGTATCTTCACTCTTTTATCCCGTTCACTGGTAAACTCTGGAACTCTTCCCGATTCTATTTTCCACCCTCCTACGACTTAAATTATTTCAGGAGAGAAGTGTCAAGACACCACCCGAACTAAATTGGCCCAACCCCTTTTTATATTCCCTTACTGTCTTCTTTATAAGGACTGACAACTAAGCGGGCTTTTCGTTACTTTTTGTTTTTGCCGTTGGCATGTTTCTTGTGATGAGAGAGAGAGAGAGAGAGAGAGAGAGAGAGAGAGAGAGGAGAGAGAGAGAAGAGAGAGAGAGAGAGAGAGAAGAGAGAGAGAGAGAGAGGAGAGAGAAAAGAGAGAGAGAGAAGAGAGAGAGAGAGAGAGAGAGAGAGAGGAGAGAGAGAGAGAGAGAGAGAGAGAGAGAGAGAGGAGAGAGAGAGAGAGAGAGAGAGAGAGAGAGAGAGAGAGAGAGAGAGGAGAGAAGAGGAGAGGAGAGAGAGAGAGAGAGAGAGAGAGAGAGAGAGAGAGAGAGAGAGAGAGAGAGAGAGAGAGAGGAGAGAGAGAGAGAGAGAGAGAGAGAGAGAGAGAGAGGAGAGAGAGAGAGAGAGAGAGGAGAGAGAGAGAGAGAGAGAGAGAGAGAGAGAGAGAGAGAGAAGAGAGAGAGAGAGAGAGGAGAGAGAGAGAGGAGAGAGAGAGAGAGAGAGAGAGGAGAGAGAGAGAGAGAGAGAGAGAGAGAGAGAAGAGAGAGAGAGAGAGAGAGAGAGAGAGAGAGGAGAGAGAGAGAGAGAGAGAGAGAGAACAACAACTTTACCAGTGTCAGGTGAAAAGCTCAAAATGAACATGCATTCATGAAATTATATTGTAAAACTATGTATAATTATGTCTGTTATTCTCATTAAGTTTTGTTCCTGTAAAGAGGCTCATATTGTATTTTTTGTTGAAATATTATATATTTTCTTTCATACATAAGGTCTTCTGCCATACGAGAGGGGTGGCACAAAAACCAGGGCATTCCGTTCATACAAATATCTTAAACAACTTGCATTTTATGTGTCCTAAATATAGCCTACAATCGAATATAGTACAATTATAATCAACAAACTAATTTCAGTTTTTCATTCTATTTCTACAGTAGCTAAATGTATTTTGTCTCAAACAAAAGCCTATCCCTTTCATCAACCCACAATCTCTGTGATGATTTCATGCTAGAAGTTTAGGCTCGCAAGTGGTTTTGATTGAATTTGATACATCTGCTTTGTGAATAGAGACCATATGTGGTAAGGGAAAAGCCATTTGTAGGAGATGGAGAAGAAAAAAAACTTAAAATCTGCAGTTTGTCACCAATGCTGCCACTCACTTGATGGTGAGGAGCCTCTGGACCTGTGCCTGGTTCACGCCATACAGGGAACAGTAGGTGAAGCAGCCACCAACACCAAGACTCCACAAAGTGTGCCTCACACGAGGATCTGGTGATACGCTGTTCAAGGAAAGTCAGACACAATTAAGTGACCTATATACATAAAATATACAATTGCAATACTAAATCTGAAATTAATGTATGATTTGCAGTTATTAATGCAAGTGAAAAATTATGCAGGATGAGTGAAAGAAAAAGTAGAGTGTATCTATTTATCTATCTCTGATGCCCGTTCCAGAGAACTTCGCCAAGGGTACAAAAGTGAAGATGAGGGCATACGCTATGCTGCACGTGGCCTGGGTATTCATCTCCGTCGTAATAGCCTTTGAGCCTGAGGTGGGTAGAATCCTGCTACCCCAGGACACAGGGCTAGTGTGACATCCGGATTACCAGAGTTACCTTCCCCAGGTTTCTCTAGGTACTCATTTATCGAACAACCCCGAAAGGAAGAATGAACAGTTGGTTGGGCTGGCCACCGACTGTCCTAGCCTGGATTCGAACCCGGGCCTGCAGATTCATAGCCGCCGTGCCAGCCACTGCACCACGGAGGTGACATGAGGCACCAAGGGTATGGCCATAACAAAATTCTCCATTAATTCCTGTTCTTGCATTCCCTCCTTGCATGCTCTTATCCTCTCATTCTTCTCTCGGCTCTTTTTCTCACATACTCCAGCACTCTGTCCTCCCTTGCACTGGGGGTCATCTATGGTGCCCACTACATTTACTATTCTCGTACTCTTACTCATTTTACTTTCTGCCATTCTATGTGACTTCAGAATGTTTTGCTTTATCCTCTCAGCCACTCCACATTTCATTCCTTTACCTCTACACTCAACCCTCGGCAATACAACTAGTCTTCGACTTACGACCTACACAACTTACGACTGTTCGACTTTACTAACGGCGGTAAATGTTGATAAAATGGTAGAAATTGTTGATAAAATGTGTAGAAAGATGATAACAGTACTAATAACAGTGGTGATACGATGGTTATAACAATAATGAAAGAAATCAAAATTTTGATAAAATATGACAAAGATTATTATAATATCATTATAGTATAATATTATAATACACAGTATATTTATAACATAGGCCGACTTACGACCAAATCAACTTACGTCCGGTCGGTTGTAACCAATCAAGATCGTAAGTCGACCACTCGGTGTAGTGCATTCAGCTATTGCGTCTAACGACTATCACGCCTATCTATATATCTGCACAAACTTGTCTATCATGCCCCAACCACGTCTATGGTGCTATGGCTGCAACCAGGTCAAGAAATTCAAGTTTACTCTAATATTTGGCCGCTAAGCACTAAAAGTGTATGCACAAAACTAGCTAAGTATTAACAGTACTGTTAAGGCCTTAAATGTGCCAGGGAGCACCATAACCTCTTCACAAACAGATGTTAGGCTAGTTAAAATTGGTGGCCCAAGGACAACATTCTCGTCAGCAGCGGATATATTATAAAAAAGACAAGATGTCTATACTGTTGATTATGGTACATTACTATGATCTAAAAAAATATAATGGCATAGTTTTCAATCATTATAACATTGAAATGGAGAGACTATATTGCCCATAGACCCTAAAAAATGTCAACGAAAGACCCTAGAAAATGTCAACACTTTGCTACATTTAGCACCGCTGAGCGGTCTGTTAGCTCTATACATTGCCATCAAGTCTCCTCTTTTTCTTCTTTCAAGTAAAATCACAAACATGCTTCTATTATTATTTGCCATAGCTCACCCCATACACTACATAGGCCATTTTAGTTAGCACTATTTGATGCATAAGTGATTGCAAAACTTAAATATAATTCTTAAAACTCGGTATAACAAAAACAAAGATGTTGTGACGGGTTGAGGTCAAAGAACTTCTCCGTAAAGTTTATGGTGTAAGTGAATGTATTGTAATACGAATACGTCATGCGTATTCGTATTACTCTAACCACTCTGCTACCGCCTCGGGGAGGTGGTAGTAGAGTGGTTAGCGTCACCGTGTAGCATTCTCGAAGACCCGAGTTCGATCCCGAGTGAGACCCATAAATCCACTTAAAATATTTCTGCACCATCCAGTGGCCTAAGAATACACACATGCCCTATCCATTAACTCTACCTTCGATTGCGAATGCATCGGAGGACACAGGAGGGCGGCATGAGCCTCTAATTACAGGCGTCACTATAAAAAAATCCTGCCTGCGCCACCACGGGCGAGGGCCAACCACAACAGCCCTAAGTGAGCCTCCGGGGTCTACCATCCGAGCCCTGGAGGTCACTGCCTACAGGCGCTATAGGCATAGATGTAAATGCAAGCGAAGCACGGAACAATTTATAAAAACATATCAACTCATCTCTCTTGCACACCAAAGTTCATGCCAGGGTGGTGCTTCTTCAAAACAAAAGTATGCTGCTATTGTAACTCACATAGGAAAATGAGATCATGTGTGACCAACTTAATAAGCTTTTACTCAAGAGTAATTGATACAACACAGAAGAGAGATGGATGGGTACGCCCCCTTCCACGCCTATCCTTGCATTTTTCTTCAGCTTTGTTCTGTTGCTCCTCTGCCGGTTCCTGTTGATTGCTGCTATGGCCAAATGCCTTCTGTACGGCTTCTCCAGCTGCATCTTCTATGTGCGCCCCCAGCCATTCCGTCTCCTGCAGTTTGGCCACCACCCAAGTCCATGCCCACGCCTGAACATGTGCCTTAGCTACGTGTAATTAGTGGGATCCTGCTTCATAACGAATCGAGAAAGTCATTTTTCTTTTGCCACTAGTGTCCTCACGTGGTGGTTCTACAGTGCCTTGCGATCTTTCTGTGCACTTATGTGCCTTATTTGCCCTTGTTTGACTTGTATTTCTGGATTCCTTTATATTTAGTGCTTCATAGTGCATTATTTTGGGCTGAAATAACATTTTGTGCACGTGTCTTTGTGGGTGAAAATTACTCTCTGCTAGGAGTTTTGCGTGCCAACCTCCACCCACTCACTCTTCAGCCTTCACCTCTCCTGCTTTTCGTTTAAGCAGGTGTTGCACCTGTGGATTTAGATTACCTGCAGAATTTCTACCACACACCGCTTGCTCCTCTGCTTGTTCGCTTGAACTTTGTCTCCAGATGTCCTTAACATTTCTGTGTCTGTGAGTGTCCGTGGTGGGAAGCCTTAGTTTTTGGTACGAGTTCTTAGTCATAATTTCTACTTTGATGTATACATTTTCTCAAGATCAATGATGTATTTGGCATACCTTTTGTCATTTTTTTTGTACATGCTTCTATTTACTTTGTAATGGTCACATTCCATGTGACCATTATCTTGGTATCTTGACACGGCTCAAGCATCACCGCTCCGGTTAGCGCTCCGTTATTGTCGCCTCTCATATACCACGCTACAGTGGTCCCTCGCGTTTGGCAATTTAATTAATCTAGCCAAACCAGCGCCAAAAGTGAATTTCGCCAACCGCGAATAGTAATTTCAATGGGAAAATTATCCATTAGTTTTGAAGAGGCCCGAGTTCACCCTTTTGACTTCCATTTTCGTACTTTAACTGCTTGAAAGCAATGACATTATACATGAAACATTAACAGCAATACAAAAGACAACAGATAATTGCATAATAGATAACAGATGTTATTTACCATTAATTATTTAGAGTTAGGCCTGGTGAGACAAGTGAGTGTGGTGGTTGTGTAGGCGGTGGTGGTTGTGTAGGCGGTGGTGGTTGTGGCTGTGTTTACCTTTCCTCCACTCTCATTTCTCTGCTTTTTTGCCCTTGTCCTTATCGTCACCTGGCTTCCTCGAACCACCACCACCACCAGTACAGTCGACCCTCGATTTAATGGACCTCAATTTAATGGACTTCGAATTTAACGGACTCCATTCGTGAGACAAATTTGCGAGCAAGAATGGCATATCAGACCGCTTATCGCTGCTCGAATCGTCAACTCAACATTATTTGTTTAGTTTTATTTTGGAATGCTTGGGTTTAAAGAAGTTTTAATGTATCAGATATTAAGATATACAGGGAGGTCCCATTATACGAGCATTCGGTATACGAGAAATCAATGATACGAGCTGAGTAAATTAGGGTCTATTTTCAATATACGAGATCCAAAATCCAATGCTACGACATTCAAACTGGGGTGAGTAAAATTACCAAGTTCAAAATGAGCGCCCTACCACGTATGCATCTGGGCTGTATGATGATGTACAATGATTCAGATGCGCAGAGACGAGTTTGTGGGCAGTGGAAGAGGTCTGTGCATCCCTCCCTTGTCCCTTACCTACCCTACCCTCTCTTGCATCACGCGGCGTCCCCTACAGTACAACGTCTTTTTTGTTTGTATTGTGCCTTGTGAGTCAATTTTGTGATTTGCTGGTTTACTTAATGTGCTTATTGTGACTTATTTGTGCTCTGTCCTACTGTGCTGTCACACTCTTAATTCACTGTGTTTTGTGTGGTGGTGCGGTGGTGTGGTGGTGCGGTGATGTGATGGTGTGGTGGTGCGGGTGTGTGGTGCTGTGATGTGACCACGTGGTGTACATATTGTATAGCTGTGCCTTTTTTTTCTTTACAGGGTAGTTTACCTGTGTACCTGTGTTAACTATGCCTCCCTAGCGTTCAGTGTCAAAAACATGTGTCATGTGTCAAAAACATGTCTTTGATGGGGTCCTGGAACCAAACCTATATTTTACCATTACAGTCAAACCTCGGTTTTCGAACTTAATTCGTTCCCAAAAGTTGTTCTAAAACCGAATTGTTCTAAAACCGAAACACATTTTTCAATAAGAAACAATATAA
Organism: Chionoecetes opilio; assembly: GCA_016584305.1. Lineage (NCBI taxonomy): Eukaryota > Metazoa > Arthropoda > Malacostraca > Decapoda > Majidae > Chionoecetes > Chionoecetes opilio. The sequence goes on along the minus strand of JACEEZ010022880.1, from coordinate 523,618 downwards.
AATGGATTAATCCGTTCCTGACCCCCAAATAAAGACCTTTCTTTTACAAAAATGAAAATTAAACTAACCTAACCCCCCCCCATTTTGACTCACTCACTAACCTAACCTAATCCCATGCTTTAACCTCCTAACTAAACCCAAATCTGCATTAAATAAGTGTCCGCGGTAAGGGAAGAACAGTGGCGATGCAGGTCACAAGAGGAAGAAGAGTGAGGCGCTCGTAAACCTCTCCTCTCTCCTCCCTATAAACAACATGTCATTATCTCCAAAAGTAATGATTTGAGACGGAAGCCCATAGAGAGAATGTTTCCTAGAATCCAATAAGGTAAACAGAAACCAAACTCCCAATTGTGTACCGTAGATAACACTTTATTCGCCAGCTGCAATAAAGTCGCCAGCCGCCAAATATTATGAATTATAGCATCACTACTGCTGTGTATGTGCCACTGAAGATGATACACAGAAGTTTATAACATGACTGTATAATCTACTCTGTTTCAGTGTTGTTTTATGCTTTGTATCTGCAAGTATATATGGTTTCAAATTTCGCTACTCTTTTTTTTTCCGGGCGACGACTACGGCGGAAGGACACTCAGAACATACCTTAGTGTTGGTCGCCACTCTGTTGATATTTTTGTAATTTGTTCATTTATAGCCATAATATGACACATATGAAAACACAAAATGACACAAGACTCACCAGATAGCCCATTTTAACCTTCCTGAAATCATGGATGTAGAAATGTAAGTACAGTAAAAGCCTTATAATTCGGCACTGTATAACTCGGAATTTTATATAACTCGGCATGGCAAAGACAAGGTTTTTTTTATTTTTTTTATTTTTTATTATTATTATTTTTTTGTATATACCACCTATGCCTATAGTGCGTGTAGGCAGTGAGCTCCAGGGGTGGGATGGTAGGCCCTGGAGGCTCACTCGATGGTTGGCCCTCACCCGTGGTGGCGCAGGCAGGATTCTTATATGTAGTGACGCCTGTGATTAGAGGCTCATGCCGCCCCCTGTGTCCTCCCAGGCACTCGCAGTCGAAGGTAGAGTTAATGGACATGGCATAGTGTTGCAGTAATTAAGTGCTCAAGTGATGTAAAATTAAGTTGTACAGGTACAGTACTGTATACAATACAGTAAAGAGTTGTGATTATAGTGATTAAAGTAATACCAGTGTTAAAAAAAAAAACGAGTTATGTGTTGGTCCCCATGGCTCCGGTACCAGAAACACCAACAGTTCTCTGCTTCTGAACTTTGCAAGGTCCAGAAGGTTGAGAATTGCAGGTTCTTGGTATCAGAGACCAGAGCTGCACCGCTGGACATGGTATAGTAATGCCGGAGGGGTAGCTAAGGAGATCGACCACATCCTCGTTAGCACTCGTTGGAGGATCCTCAGAACTGCAGGGTTTACCGGAGTGCTGAGTTCTTTGGAACAGATCACAGACTTGTTGTTGCTACACTTAAGCTTCATGTCAAGTCCAGAAGAATCTCAAGAGGTAACCATACTGTGTTTCATCTTGAGAAACTGAAGGACTTGACATGTGCTCATGAGTATGCGGTGGCAGTCTCAAATCGGTTTGATGTGCTCGGTGCTCTCGGGGACCCTTTAGAACTGTGGGATACTTCAAACGTGAAAACTCTACAGGCTGCCAAGGAGTATTGGGGAGCGCCCAAGGTCAAGGCGTGGTTTTGTCTCGAGGGAGACGCTGGAGAAAATCGAGGAGAGTCGCGCTGCCAGGCTGGCTGGGAACCGGGACCAGCACAGGGCTCTGTCACGCCGGACTAGAACCCTCCTGGGGAGAGACAAGGAGAGGTATGTCAGGAGTCTCGCTGAGGATGTCGAGGGTCATTTGAACGCTAATGACCTCTGACCCGCCTACCGAGCCCTGAAGAAGCTTCGTTCAAAGTCTCCTTCTCGGGCGGGTGCTATTCGAACAGCAGATGGGCGCCTCGTGTCGGACATGGATGGGCAGATGGCTCGTTGGGCTGAGTACTTTGGGCAGTTGTTCACGGTGGACCCTCCAACTGAGCAGCTTCACACCACTGGGTTACAGGCAGTGGATGCCGATCCTCCCATTGACGAAAGCGCACCCTCTCTTGACGAAGTCACAGAGGCTGTAGCAAAGTTGAGGGGTGGAAAGGCAGCTGGCGTTTGTAATATCAGTGCGGAGCTCCTCAAAGCTGGGGGTGAGGCCATGATCCACGGGTTGCATGCTGTCCTGACTGCCGTGTGGCAATCAGGTACCATTCCTCCTGACTGGAAAAGGGGGCTGGTCGTCCCTATCTGGAAAGGGAAAGGGGACCGTCAGGACTGCAACAATTACCGCGGTATTACACTGCTCAGCGTACCAGGCAAGGTGCTTGCCCATCTATTGCTGACACGGATTCGCAGCCATCTGGTGAAGCATCAGAGACCTCAGCAGTCTGGGTTCACGCCTGGTAAGTCAACAACGGACTGTATCCTAGCGCTTCGTGTCCTGGTGGGACGCCGACGTGAGTTTCGACAGGGGATGCTTGCAGCCTATGTTGATCTCAAGAAGGCGTTTGACTCAGTGCATCGTGAGTCACTCTGGGATCTTCTGCGACTTCGAGGGATTCCTGCAGGGACTATTGGTTTGATAACTGGTCTGTATTCTAGGACTGAGAGTGCTGTGAAGTGTGGGGCAGGTGTATCCAGCTTCTTTCCTGTGAATACAGGAGTGAGGCAAGGGTGCGTCCTTGCCCCATCACTTTTCAACGCTTGTATGGACTGGGTATTGGACAAGGTTGTAGATCAAAGTGATTGTGGAGCATCCGTCGGCAACACCAAGATCACTGATCTTGTTTTTGCCGATGATGCAGTAATCTTTGCTGAGTCGCTGGAGGTCCTGGAGATGGCTCTCGAGGCGCTGCACGAGGAGGCAAAGCCTTTGGGACTTGAGGTCTCCTGGCTCAAGACCAAGGTCCAGGTGTTTGGAGACTTACTAGATGAAGCAGTACAGTCTGTTCATGCGTGTGGCGAGGACATTGAGATCTTGGAAAGTTTTACATACCTTGGTAGCACAGTCCATAATGACGGCGGGTCATGTCAAGAAGTCTTACGGCGGACTGGCATAGCCCACGGTGTTATGGACTCGCTCAGCGGGAGTATTTGGCGTTGTCGGTACCTGTGCAGGAGGACAAAGATCCGGATCTTCAAATCGCTTGTGATCCCCGTCTTACTCTATGGTTGTGAGACATGGACACTAAATAGTGACTTGAAGAGACGAATCAATGCCTTTGGTAATAAGTGTCTTCGCAGAATCATGGGGTATCGCTGGGATGATTACGTGTCAAATCAGCGATTGCACCGTGAGACTGAATCGAGGCCTATTACCTGCATAGTCCGTCAGCACCAACTTCGGCTATATGGGCATGTGGCACGCTACCCTGAAACCGATCCTTCTCATCGGGTTGTATCTGTAAGAGACAATCCGGCGTGGAGGAGGCCGAGGGGGCGCCCACAAGGCTCGTGGCTGGGGCAAGTTGATGTTTCTTGTCGAGAGCTGCTTGGTATGGGAAAGGAGCCTGCATGGGAACTCGCACGTGGTGACCCCCGGGAGTGGCGTCGTAGGGTGGGCGAGGCGTCGCGCCCCCCGGCGTATGCCCCCAATGATTGATTGAGTGTTAAAATGCGACTTGAGTCCCCCTAACATCTTCTACATGTTACAAGAAGGCTCCCCTCTCTTTGGATTACATGCCTGCTGCTACCCGTTCATTGGTACGTGTAGTTCTTATGCTTTTACAGTATACTGTATTTTTTAATTTTTTATTTATTATTATTATTATTTTTTTTTTTTTTTTTTTTTCTCCCATATCAGAGGAGGACATTGCATAACTCAGCACATAGAATAACTCGGCAAGGGCCAGAGCCCCTATCGTGCCGAGTTATAAGGCTTTTACTGTACAGTAAAACCCTTATAACTCGGCACGATAGGGGCTCTGGCCCTTGCCGAGTTATTCAATGTGTCAAGTTATGCAATGTCCTCCTCTGATATGGGTATAAAAAAAAAAAAAAAAAAAGGTAAATACAGTACTGTAAAAGCATGAAAACTACACTTACTAGTGAACGGGTAGAATGTGCTGGATTTGATATCAAACTCAGCACAAATAGCACGCATGGATGCACCTGCATCCATCCTTGCCAGCACTTTCACCTTTTCCTGCAGGCTCAGGCTCTTCAATTTCATTCCCTTCCTGCTGGAGACACCCTTGCGTGATGGAGGTGACATCTTGATATACAGTACTGTATGATGCAATCCCAAAACACGTAAAATAGGTGGCAAAGTAAAGCAAAGGTCGGGTACCAGCGCGTAGGCTGAGCCGTGTTTTTGTCGTCCAAGCACCGTCTTGGATTACGAATCCCAATCCAATAACACTTGCTGAAATGTGTGTTATACTACTTTGTGATATTGTTTGCAATGTTTTGCATTGATTATTATTTCGGCTCCTACCAAGCTTGTTGTGTTTTTGAAGCAGAAACCAATCCTTTTTCAATTGCGACAAAAAAAGGAATTCGTATCCAAGACGGTGCTTGGACTACATAAACACGGCTCAGCAGCTGACAGCCTACACGCTGGTTCCCGACCTTTGCTTTACTTTGCCACCTATTTTACGTGTTTTGGGATTACATCATACAGTACTGTATTTCAAGATGTCAGCTCCATCACGCAAGGGTATCTCCAGCAGGAAGGGAATGAAATTGAAGAGCCTGAGCCTGCAGGAAAGGGTTAAAAGGACAAAAAGAAGACTTTATGCGACTGAGGATATGCCGAGTGTAAGCAAAGAGATGCAGTTATAACATCAATATGCTGAGATACATTATTTTTTGCCAACTTTCTGTTTACATGTTCACACAAGGGGTTGTGAAGGCATGATATGCTGAGTGAAAACCAAGAGATGCAGTTTAGGGGAGGCGGTAGCAGAGTGGTTAGCGTTACCGAGTGGCGTTCTCGAAGACCCGAGTTCGATCCCGAGTGAGACCCATAAATCCACTTGAAATTTTTCTGCACCGTCGAGTGGCCTAAGAACACCCACATGCCCTGTCCATTAACTCTACCTTCGACTGTGAGTGCATGGGAGGACACATGGGGGCGGCATGAGCCTCTAATTACAGGCGTCACTATAAGAATCCTGCCTGCGCCACCACGGGCGAGGGCCAACCATCACAGCCCTCGAGTGAGCCTCCAGGGTCTACCATCCCACCCCTGCAGCTCACTGCCTACACGCGCTATAGGCATAGATGTTATAATAAAAATAATAAAAAAAAATAAAAAAAAAAAAAAAAATACTTTGTCTTTCTTTGCCTTGCCGAGTTATATCAAATTCAGGGCCGAATTATAAGGGTTTTACTGTACTATTAACACCACCACACGTCTGTAAATCGAAAAAAAGTTGTCTTGGCGGCTTTAGTATCTATCCTACTGTTATCTACGGTAGGGAGTTTCGGTCCAAGTGTAAACTAATACCGAAATAATGCACAACACAAGAAAAATCGTCAAAATCAAAGAGCAGTTCGTAGCGGTTGCTTACTAAGTGAGGGCCGCGGCGAGACTGACCGTCACTGACGCGCACAGTTGCCGAGTAGCTTGTTCGGCAACCGGTGCAATTTGATGAGTTTGAAATTCTGTTCGTGAACCGAATTGTTCGAAAAGGGAGACGTTCGAAACCCGAGGTTTGACTGTAGTTATGTATTTCGCTATACGAGATTTCGCTTTACGAGTATGCCAGGTGGAATCTAACTGCTCGTATCTTCGGGACCTCCCTGTATAAGGTAGGAGCCTGTGTTGCTAGTGATTTAGTTGTAGAAGGTGTGCATGTGGGTTAAAATAGTGAATATTACTACGTATTACAATTTCTTGACTTCTTCTTGTGACCTCTTTCTCTTAAGTTTCGCTTCGTAGGTCCTCTCCTCTCCTCCTCCTCCTCTCCTCTCCTCTCCTCTAGTGTTAGTCAAAGCTTCCACCCCGGGAGACTGCAAACCGTCACACACACACACAGCTGTTCGCCTGCACTGTTTTCGTCGATGGTAAACAATCATGGCTCCGACACCAAAGCAGGCTATCGCTGCTATACACTTACTTACGTATATTGTCAATCGTAGACAAGCATAACTAGCTAAAAACGTGCATGGATGCATTCATGGTTGGCTCGTTGGAACTCACCAGACTCGTCCTCTGACATCGATGGAAAAAGTGCTAGTGTGACGGCGCCTTCCAGTGTCCGCCAGTCGGAGCGCACGCAAAGTACATGTTTATGACAGTCGGAGCGCATGTTTACAAGCTCAGTTTAACTTAAGCTGTGTTCGCCTGTTTTCAGTGTTTTTCATGCTTATTTAGACTTGTTCAGTGCAGTGAAGTTATTATGGCATCGAAAGAGAAGGGAAGTGATAAAAGAAAGCGTGTGAATCTAAGAACACTAGGGTCCCACATAAAACGAGAAATTGGTCGATAAACGAGGTCGTTTTATGTGAATTCGCTCTATGTGAAACACAAGCTATGGGAAAAATTTATATTGGTCGATCGGTCCTCCCGCCCGTACCCGTACATTTATACTTGTTCACACCCATGCATACCAGAACATGGTATTACAGGGAGGTCCCGAAGATACGAGCAGTTAGGTTCCACCTGGCATACTCGTAAAGCGAAATCTCGTATAACGAAACACATAACTAATGGTAAAATATAGGTTTGGTTCCAGGACCCCATCAATTAAAAAAAAAAGAGAAAAAAAAAGACATGTTTTTCAAGCTAAAATAAACTATAGCAAACACAACAAACACACAGCGTCTATATTACCCACACTTATAAATTCTGTATAAAAAGCATTCTGAGAGAAAATAGCACAGAAAATAACATAACTGCACATTAATTAAACATAAAACATGCAGAACAAGCAAAAAAGACGCTGTAATGTAGGGGACGCCGTGTGATACAAGAGAGGGTAGTGTAGAGGTCCCAAGGTTGGGGCCGCACACCTACTAATTACCCCTAAAGGTCAGGCCACGCCATATGCTTAATTACCCTTCAGGTCAAGCCTTGCTAGGGGTGACCTGACTGCGGTCCCAAGGTTGGGGCCGCACACCTGCTAATTACCCCTAAATGTTAGGCCGCACCATATGCTTAATTACCCTTCAGGTCACGGCTTGCTAGGGGTGACCTCACTGGGGTCAACCAAATCCCCCTTTGTCCAGCCCGGGAGTGGTAGGGCGCGCATTTTGAACTTGATAATTTTACTCACCCCAGTTTGAATGTCGTATCATTGGAATTTCGATCTCGTATATTGAAAATAGACCCTAATTTACACATCTCGTATGATCGGATTCTCGTATACCGAATGCTCGTATAACGGGACCTCCCTGTATTTTACACTAGGACCGAAATTCCCTACACAATTGGGAGTATGGTTTCTGTTTACCTTATTTGATTCTAGGAAACGTTCTTTTGGACTCAAACTTTTGGAGATAATGACATGTTGTTTATAGGGAGGCGAGAGAAAAGTGTTTGTTTACGTGCGGCGTGCCTCTCACTCTTCTTCTTCCTCTTGTGACCTACATCGCCTCTGTTCTTCCCTTGCCGCAGACACTTTTAATACAAATTTGGCTTTAGTTAGGTAAAAGCGTGGGATTAGGTTAGGTTAGTGACTCAAAAGCATGTTGCCATAAACTCTTACCATTAACTCTCGCATGCGTGCCTTGCCAGAACTGGCGGGGCCAGCTCACAGCTGATAACTTGTAAACACCAACGACGACACCAAACCACAATAACGAGTGTACTTTTGAATGGAAGCCATCAATAAATTACGATAACTGACGATATTGTGAATGGATGACAACATATATCCTTCACAAGAATGTTTGTTTTGGTAATAATGGATGAGAATTTCGGGGTCGCTAACGCCGTTGCTACTCACTCACGCTTGCCACGGCTTGCGCCAGCTGGGCAAGCCGGCTTACGAAAAGTGTCTCGAGTTAACAGAAAACGCAAGCTGCCGCAAGCCTTCTTATGGCGGCCTGCTCACGTTCTGTACGATATTTTGGCTCTCTATATGAGAACTCCTCGGATTTGAGCTACTTTGATGGCGTAATCGTTCTATATGATCAAATTCGTTCTAAACTAAAAAAAAATAATTATATTTATTTAAAAAAAAAAAAATATTTAGGTTGTTCGCTTTATAGGGGAAACGCTTTATGCGATCACGCTTTATGCGGGACCTTAGTGTATTGCAGAGAAATTAGAATGCATTAAGAAGGTGGAATCATGTTTCTGTCGCCCGGGTGTGTGACGAGTATAGAGTAAAGAAACAAACAGTGAGTGATATTCCCAAGTCTAAGGACAAACTTAGAGACTATGTGACATTCAATGTTGATGCAAGTAAGGATAGGAAAGGAGTTATACATGTCATAAGCAATAATGTAAAGGGCTACTTGGCATCATGTCGGCGAGGGAGAGGCAAGGTGAGTAGGGATGGGGTGCCGTGCGAGGCTACATCAGCTGTGTCCCTCCTTCTCCCGCCCAGATCAGCGGCAGTGTTTAGTTTGAGAGAGTGAACTCTGCGGACAATGCCGTACTCTTACAGTAACGTGGAGTATGCGGATATGGTGTTTATCTACGGGTTCTGCAATGGAAGTGCAAATGCTGCCGTACAGGAATACAGAAGAAGATACCCTAACAGAAAATGTCCCAATGTTCGAACATTTTACAGGGTATTTCAACACCTTCGTGACAAAGGATCTTTCCCTGGAATGGGTGCAACAGCTGAAAGGATAGGGGAACATGGAAAGGTGAGGCAGATTCTTCATGCAGCAGAAAACAGCCCAGACATAAGCACAAGAAGAATTTCCCTCCGACTTGGAGTTTCTCACATGAAAGCATGGAGGGTGCTGAGAAAAGAAGGTCTTCATCCATATCATCTGCACAAGGTTCAACATCTTCAGGATGGAGATTCAGTGAGGCGATTGGAGTTTTGTAAATCGCTACAAGCAAATTCCCAGCTGTGGAAATATATTTTGTTCACCGATGAGGCCACATTTACCCGTGCCGGAATGCATAATGCTCATAATAAACATTGGTGGTCAAAGGAGAATCCTCACAAGATGGTAGAAAGTAATTTCCAGCAAAGATTTTCTATTAATGTCTGGTGTGGCATGATTGGTGAGCACTTGATTGGCCCACACATCTTTCAAGATCGCATTAACGGGGATATTTATGCTAATTTTTTGATAGATCACCTCCCCTCACTCCTAGAAGATGTTCCCCTGGGCACACGGCACCGACTAGTATTTCAGCATGACGGTGCACCACCACACTTCAGTAAGCAAGTGAGGCAGCATCTTGACCAAGCATTTCCTGGACGGTGGATAGGCCGGGGAGGACCACACCCATGGCCTGCCAGATCACCAGACCTAACACCACTGGATTTTTATCTCTGGGGAGACATGAAATCACATGTATACAATAAGAAAAGTGACAACAAGCAAGAACTTCTGGAGAGAATAATGGCAGCTTCACAGCACATCAAGAACAAGCCAGAAATTCTAAGAAAAAGTGTTCATTCCATACTTCAGCGAGCGCAACTGTGTATTGAAGCTGATGGTGGCCACTTTGAACACTTGATGTGATCATCACAACATTAAGGTAAGTCATGATGACAAGAGACAGTACGTAAGAGTAAGTAGATCGAGCTGCCGGGAGATTACTGACATTCAGCTGTAGACGTTGCCACGTAGCATTTTACAGTATTAGTGTGTCAAATTTCAGCTATGCTGTCTTCATGTAATGCTTATCAGTAAATTTAATGAATCTTTGTCTCGTTATAAGATACTGTAATGCTCCCTAATTTGTAACAATCATAATTAAACTAATGTTCATATTTTCACAGAGATTACCACGATCCGTAAATAATCCCCATATCCAGAACCCCATATCCAGAATAATACTCCACATTACCGTAAGCGTACAACACTGTCTACAGCTTATTTCTCTCAAATTGATACTAAATAAGTCATGAGTTTTACTCTCTCAAACTAAACACTGCCGCTAATCTGGGCGGGAGAAGGAGGGACACCGCTGATGTAGCCTCGCAAGGCACCCCATCCCTACCCACCTTGCCTCTCCCTCGCCGACATGATGCCAAGTAGCCCTTTACATTATTGCTTATGACAGCCCTGCTGTTCTCATGTACTGCTTATTTGGTAAATAACAGCCGTTTATTAATATCGATTGTGTAGTTAAAACTTATAAGATACTGTAATTGTCCATAACTAGTAGAAATTATGATTAAATAATTCATAATTTCACCGGGGGGCATACGCGCGAGTGCACATCTCATACCTCCTGCCTCCCGCTAGCCGTGAGTTACATGACGGCCGCGGTAATTCTTTCTCACTCCATGTCACGTAAAGGAAGCTTCAGAAAGCATATGGGTATAGAGCATTTTGTTCTTAGAATAATTCAGTCTATCTCCTGTATCAATATTTGCATAAACTCGTGTTACACCCTGTATATTGATAATATTATCTAAAAGAAAGAAATTCACTTCTGTCATTCCTATTATAATCTCTTGTTTCTTATAACTTATCAGGCACATGTTACACTGTATGTTTTCTTTCGTCAAGCTATTTCAGGATTGACTGATAGGACAGCTTAACTTCAATTTCATAAATTACACTACACTACCCTCCCGAGTCTGGGGCTTGCTTTCTTCACAAGGCATAGCGCTAAACTCGAGAATCGCGAAACTCGGATATTGAAAACACTGTAAAAATGCTTATTTAGTCACTTTCTCCCCCCCCAAAATACCCTGAAAATGCCCCATGCCCCTGTCCACCCAGCAGTGAATTGATATCGGGTGCTAGCCGGGGGTTTGTGACCCACCTCCCGGGGCGGTCAGCCAAAACTAAAGGACAGGAGAGGCGGAAGAGCAGGAGAGGAGAGGACCTACGAGCTTGAGCTTGAGTTGGGAGTCACCCAGTTAATGCTGTCAGTGAAGCCTTTGGTCCGGCGTTCTCCCACACAGGTAGTATTCTGTTGGGAGAGAAGCAAAAGGGGGAAGCAAAACTAGGTGTTTCATTTTCCCCTCATTCCTCTCTCTGCATCACATTCATACGGGGTCCCCCCTCACTGAAGGGCCCCCTGCCTCTCATTCTCTCTCATGTGTGCTCTCCAAGAATTCTCCAAGAATTCTTTTACACTTTCAGCCACACGACTGTCACTCCTCTACTCAGCACACAACCCCAGCAAGTACTCCATCTGCCTATCCACACTCCTGTCTCTCGTCTCTCTCCATTCTTCCACTCAAGACTTCTCCTAACACTACCCTAACACTACCTCCAACATCTTTGTTCTAGCATACTCATACCGTTCACATTCCAGCATCAAGTACTCCAGTTTCATCCACTTCTGTCTCACCCATCACACACGTCTTGCTAACACCATTCTTCCATCTGAACATACGACTATTTACCTCTTTAGCGATACTTGATCTTGATATTACCGTAAGGTATAAAATCTTTCTCTGCACTGTCGAGTGGCCTAAGAACACCCACATGTTGCCCATTAACTCTACCTATGATTGCGAGTGCATCGGAGGCCACAGGGGACGACATGAATCTCTAATCACAAGCATCACTATAAAAATCCTGCCTGCGCCACCATGGGCGAGGGCCAACCATCACAGCCCTCAAGGGAACCTCCAGGGCCTACCATCCCACCCCTGGAGGTCACTGCCTAACGGCGCTGTAGGCACACACACACACACACACAAAAAAAAAACTGTGTATGAAGCCGCTCGAAACTCAGGAAGATAATGCGCGAATGTCGGGATGGTAAGAATTTAGGACTCAGCGCGAAACTCGCGGATCGCGAAACTCGCAAAACGTGAAACTCGGTAGGGTACTGTACAATTATGCATTATTGTGAAGATATTGATGAAATTACTTGCAGCTTTTGTTAGTACGAAGGCAAGCTTCGGGCAGGGAGGACCGCCTGATGAATTTCTTGCAATTGTTGCCAATAATCTGGTGATCCCCACTGGAAAACTGGGACTTGCAATACCAACACCTGTTGTAACATGATGTCAAAGCCCATCGGAGTCAATTAGCAATATGGCTGTTATTCATCCCACCATAATATTTGGGGGCTAGCGGTGATTCCACCATAACATTGGTGGAGGGAAGGAGACGAACCCTGTCTCCTATTCCTGGCACGTGTGGTGGCTGACTCCCGCCTTTGCTCACACCGCCTCTGTTCCTCTCTGTGGACCTTTTGCTGTGCTGTGCTTGTGTCGGCCTGGCCCTCCTGCTTCTTCTGACACACACTTTGCCACGCACGCCCCTTAAAAGCTCCTCACATCCCCTACGCTACCCTGCCACACTCTCTGCAGTGCTATTGGAAAAAGCTCATGTCTGCTGGCCACCGCAGTTGCTCGCCTTGAGCAAATTGCTGATACCGCCCACATCGCCCCTGGCTGTGTTCATCGCTACTTTATGGAGTCCCTTGCTGTGGTCTTCATCGCTTCTACCCTGCATTGTACAGAAGCACTACCCTCTGGTCTCCCTGTAGCTCGTGGTGTTGCCTCCCTGTGAAGCACGTGGTGACACCTCCAAGCCAGTCAACTCACCAGTCATCTTCGTCTAACTTGTGCTGTCTTATAGAGATAAGTTTCTCAAAACTAAGTATGGTTATTCTTGTACTGTGAGTATTGTTTCCATATTTAGTTTGCTGAACAGTGAGATACAGTGAATTTCCCACCACAATCCGGTGTTATAACTTATTTTCCGTGCGATCTTCCTGATGTACTTTGTGTCGTCACTAGGGTGCCAATAGCGCATAGGGGTAATTTTTCAAAGTCAATATTTTTTAACGTACTTTTGTGGTATTCTGCCTTGTACTTAGAAACTGTCGTGTGCAAAGTTTCAGGCTAATCGGTTGATATTTAGAGGTGGCGGATCGATCTTGAACATTTCCTCTTTTCGCCCTCAGGTCATGACCACGAGAAAGCAAACGGAAGTTTGGCTTCTTGGCCATAGTGTTCCTACTATCACAGGAGCAAAACTTCCCAGTTGTGGAGACGTTTTACGACGATTTTTCTACGCACACAAGGAAGAGAAGAAGACGGTGCAGCAGAGTGCAGCTGAGGCTGCAAAGGAGGTCCTCGACTTCTGGACACGAGCTAGGATCCCCACCATCGCAGAAACTAGCGTGAGGAGGAAGATTACTGGACTTTTCGACGAGTGGAAGATCCTGAGCAAAAGCAAGAATAACTCTGGAGTCACGCCTGCCGAAAAACAGAAGACCTTCCAAGAAAGTCTCCCAGACCTTTTGGACATCGCCCACTCCGACGCCCTCACTCTGATGACCATTCCTGAAGACAAGGAATTCCTTCTTGCCCAGCGGGAGAAGGGGAGGCGGAGTTCGATGGCTGGTCTGGACAAGAAGCTGAAAGAATCGGTTTGCCGACGTGAAAGCTCTCTCTCACGTAGCCGTCAACAGACGCCAAAAGGAGAAGAGATGGTGGAGCTGGAGTCGTCATCATCTGAGTCATCAAGTCCAGCCAACGCTGCCAATACATCGACTTCTTCTTCCGACGCCGGGGTCGCTTCTCCACCAAAGCGATTGAGGACACGGGGCACGAAGTCCGTCCTATCCCCTGATCTCGTCGGAGCCCTTGACAGAACTGGGGTCAGTAGCTGCCAAGCCTTTCGAATTGTGGCGGCTACGGCAAGTAGCTTGGGCCACGATCTACAAGAGCTTGTGCTGAATCCCGAGTCCATTCGATAGGCAAGAGCGAAGTACAGGTCCACTTTGGCAAAGGACATCAAAGAGACTTTCAGTCCTCTTACCCCTCTTACCGTTCATTGGGACGGGAAGATCCTTCCTCAGGACGATGGCACTCGCGCCGAAAGACTCGCCATCCTCGTCACAGGAGAAGGAGTGGAGAAGCTCCTAGGAGTCCCGAAACTGCACTCTGGAACTGGTGATGCCGCCGCTACAGCTGTGTTCGAGGCTCTAGAAGACTGGGGGGTCCAGGAACGAGTCGTGGCGATGTGCTTCGACACAACCAGTGCCAACACTGGAGCCATCAATGGTGCATGCACCATCTTGCAACAGAAGATCGGCCGACCCCTCGTTTCACTTGCTTGCCGTCATCACGTCCACGAACTTGTCCTTGAGAAGGCCTTTTCTACGTGTTTGGGGTCATCTTCTGGTCCTGAGATCACCATCTTCTCTCGCTTCAAGGACTACTGGTCTTACATCAACCAGTCGGCAATAAACCCTCCCACCAACGAAGATCTGCCGGAGACTCTGGTCTCCAAGAGGGACGATCTCATTCAAGGTTTGAAACGTCTGCTTCAGACAAAGCAGCCCCGTGACGACTATAAGGAACTTGCTGAGCTGAGCATCCTTTTCCTTGGCGGCGCTCTTCCGAAGATCTCGATCCGTAGCCCCGGAGCGCTTCATCGAGCGTGTTGGATGGCGCGTATCATTTACGCTCTGAAGATGATCTTGTTTCGGGAGCAGCTGACTGGAGTCGTCACACCTCAAGAAATGTCAGCCCTCCAGCGGTTCTCATCATTCGCAACCGAGATCTACGTCCTGCGATGGTTCGAATCGACGGTTCCATCCTACGCTCCCGCCAACGATCTTGGATTCGCTAAGGACATCCTTCAGTACCACGACGAAAGTATTCGGAAGGCCTGCTTCACCACTCTGAGCCGCCATTTCTGGTAATTGAGCGAAGATCTCATTGGCCTGTCACTGTTCGACTCACGTCTCCCTGTCTCCGACAAACAAGCAATTGTACAGGCCATTCTCTACGATGAAGGAGCTGAGGAACCCGAAAAAGCGAATAAACCTCCCATCATCACAAGTTCCTGCGGCAACACTGCCCTCCTTCGCCACGAAAAATTCCCTCCGCCTCTTTGAAGCTCTTGATATCAAGACCGACTTCCTGTCCGCCAACCCTCGGAAGTGGCAGGAAGAGGAATCGTACGTCGAGGCCTGCCGCCGAATCGAGGGACTTCGCGTCGTCAACGACACAGCCGAGCGAGGAGTGGCGCTCATCCAGTCCTTCAACCTCCGGCTGACCAAAGACGAGGAACAGCGCCAGTTCCTCCTCCAAGTTGTGGAGGCCCATCGCCATCAACAGCCCGGGACCTCGAAGGCTTCCCTTCCCCGGCCAAGCCGGCCACAATGAGTGGGGTGGCTCCCCATAATACCCCCCCCCACCGAGGGGCTAATACTCACCAAGAGGGGGACCAGCAGCCCTGCTGGGGAAGGGATGTCCGGCTTGTCCGCTTTCAAGAGATGACATCCCCTCCTTAATAGGCCAGTGCATAAGGGTAAATAACAAAGTTGTAATCTGCCACCCCTAAATATCAACCGATTGAGGTCAAACTTTGCATACGATGGTTTCTTGCATAGATGCACCATTACACCAAAGTAGGAAGAAAAATTCAAACTTTTGATTTTTATTGGCACCCTAGTCGTCACGTTGCTTCCTGTACTCTGGTCGGCTTCTCTTGTGACGTCACAACAATATTGAGTCCTCATTGGTTATTTTTGACGTCATGGCCATACTGTGATGTGATTCGTACTGGCATCAGTGCCTTCTGAGTGTTGCCACCTGTTCATGATTGTGTACCAGTGTCATACTGTTTCACATTTTTCTTTTCTACTGTTATTTTCTTGCAGCCTACAGAGACACTTACACTACACCTTCCCTGTGTTCTAAGAAGTATGCACATTTATGTTTCATTAACCGGTAAACTGCTGCACGCCTCTAAGGTGGCTAGTAGGGAAGGAAACTGCTGTACGCCTCATGGAAGTGCGAATTTCACATTGATTCCAGGAAGTTGCTGAGGCTCATATAAACTTGAATCCTTGCAAGTGGTTGGCAGAGCCTCTCCTGTTGAATATAGCACCACAATCAAGTGGATCTTGTAAGGTACAAGGTTCTACCTGTGACCAGCGTTGTGATGTTAGGGAAGTCACAGGCATTGTATCAATAGTTCACTGACAAAATTCCGGCAGTACTTCTTTCGTTACTGGCTCAACACTGACTCCACAGAAATTTTCAGTTTATGATTTTTCTTATGGAACTAATAACTTTTGCGAGTCATTCCATTCTAGGTTGAAGGCAAGAATACGGGTG
This sequence comes from Chionoecetes opilio, assembly GCA_016584305.1. Lineage (NCBI taxonomy): Eukaryota > Metazoa > Arthropoda > Malacostraca > Decapoda > Majidae > Chionoecetes > Chionoecetes opilio. Next base: position 507,441 of record JACEEZ010022880.1, on the reverse strand, counting down.
CACCACCCGTCCACGTGGTCTTTTCTTGGGCACATCAATTACGTGATAAAAGACACGGAGAAGGACCTGGAGAGGCTGGACCGGGGCTTGAACATCAGCAAGTCGAGGAAGCAGGGCTATGAAACAAACCTGGAGAGGAGGTTGGATACAGTACCAGAATCCCAATTTGGCGCTTCAAATTCACTTTTGGCGAGACGCGCGCTGACGTCACAGAATGATGTCGGCTCAGAATACACCGCCCGCATGTGACCATGTTGGTTGGTAATCAATAGATTACATGTATGGGAGAACCCCCGACCAAAGGCTTCACCGACAGCATCCGCTGGGTGACTCCCAACTCAAGCTCAAGGTGTTTGTTATCTTCCTGGCAGCCATCTTGACGACTGCGCTGTTTTTTGCTCCAAATGACGGTACCTTTGGCGTTTCGCGCTAAGACTATGGCATCTACAAGTACTGGTGGTGGTGTTGGTGGTTCGAGGAAGTCAGGTGACGATAAGAACAAGGGCAAAAAAGCGGAGAAACGAGAGTGGAGGAAAGGTAAACACACAGTCACAACCACCACCGCCTACACAACCACCACACTCACTCATCTCACCAGGCCTAACTCCAAATAATTCATGGTAAAAACATCTGTTATCTATTATCTATTATCTTTGTATTGTTGTTCATGTTTCACGTGTAATGTCTTTGCTTTTAAGCAGTTAAAGTACAAAAATGGAGGTCAAAAGGGTGAACTCGGGCGTCGTCAAAGACTAATGGATAATTTTTCCATTGAAAGTACTATTCACGTCTGGTTGCGAAATTCACTTTTGGCGATGGTTTGGCAAGACTAATTAAATCGCCAAACGTGAGGGACCACTGTAATGCACAAACACCTGAAAATATATTTGGAGTTGGAGGCTTTAGTAGGGGGGGCATTTGCATTGTTCGGGGTTTAGTTTTGCATTATTCGCGCAGGGGGGAAGGGGGGTTATTAGTATGTAAGCCCCACGAATTTCGGATCACCAGTGTAATACCATCAAAGTACTGCAACATTTTCAAGTCAATATACGTCCATACCACTACTTCAGGGCTATCATGAAACAGGGTGCTTTCAGTAGTGACATGGACTACCTGAACACAAGCCTACACTGTTTGCCTATCCAAAAGTCTTTACTGAAAATGTGTTTCACTGCCAGACAACTGTACACGGGAAAAGTTGGTGTACCTAGCAGTCTACAGCTTATAGTTCAGTATTAGATAATACTATAAGACATATAGATAAGTGAGGTACTAGTGACCTCATCAATAGATGTCAGTGTCAGATGAAGGTGTCAATAGACCTTCATCCACTACAAACAAGCAATTATTACCTATCTATTTTTCCTTACTTCAGTCCTGGCATACTCTTTTGAATGTCCCGGCTGTGTTTACAAAACAATTGGCGTTATATCTCCAATTTTTTTTATTCTTGTAGCTATAGTTTAATGAGACTTGCCAATATCACCTGCCACAAGATGTCACTCATTGAAATTGAGCTACTTGGACTGGAATACATGTTAGATTAATATGATTTTCCTTGAAAATATAAGAGAAGAATACTTTATTGTCAGTGTCGAATTTCCTAGATAACAAAGCCAGAATAGTGACAATGTGGCATCTATATTTCGCTTTACAGTAAACCCTCTCTAATTTGAACTAATTGGGGGAGACCTAGGTCGAATTAGCCGAAAGTCTGAATTATCCGATGGTTACCTTTAGGCTTTAGCCCCTCCACACAATAAGAAATCACTAAAACATGCTAAAACAGCACAGATTATAGTACTTGTACTCACTAAAACATGGCAAATACTGAAGTCTTGAAATGCCATACTACTGTACAATGAGCTCTCAGGCGTCACTGATAGCGTCTTCAGGCAAGGGCTGCGTTCAGTAATGCAACACGAACGGGTGCACATGGAGGCGCACGGTTACGTCAGCATAGAGTATGCCGAGCACAAGTCCTCACACTACAGCCCGGGGAGGTGGATCGCTACCGAGTTGCCAGCTTGCGCCACAATAAGGTATGTAAACAAAGTGCAAGGAAAGACTCTCCTGTTCTTGGCTCATTAATATTTCATTTCCTGATGAATCTGCTGCAAACTTCTGCTGCATCATATACAAGATCATCAGTAAGTTATTCTGCAACAATAAGAATAGCCACAGAGATACATTTCGGCAGCTGCTGTCTCGGTAACAATGTTTATTGTGACGTGATCAGTGTCGTTCAGTAGGGAGAGTGCGAGGGGGGAGAGGGTCACCGCTACTGAACGCAACAGTGATGTCACTCTGGGGATATGTAAGGTAAGGTCATCAGTGCTTGAGGTGCTTAATGTGTTGGAGGCGATGTGGAGGCTGGCTGACGAAGTGGATGGCACAGAGGAGGTGGAAGATGCTGCAGAAAACTCCGACAATTTGAACAATGTGTGGTCAATTCGAACTTCAGTTTGGATTATGGAAAGTTGTTGAAAAATTAGAACTGGGCCTGAAACAGGTAGAATTATCCGAAGTTCAAATTAGAGAGAGTTTACTGTATATAAATTCTTATATAGCTGACACAAAGATCATAATAGTAGGGCCTCTATAAATGTTTTATATATTTTATAGCTAATAAAATAGCTAATACAGTATAGCTGTATTAGCTTAGCATTCATAACTTTATTCGTAGCTTAGCACCTGTTTCGATGGTATCATTCTCTCTTTTGCCAAAAATTTAATGATAATTATAATATATTTCACTGCTCAACATCAGCAATCTCAGCTCAGAGATCTTCCCAGCATCAAAGACTTGTTGTGTTTCATTATTGTTGGAAGGACGCATGGTGCTATTACTTTCAAAGATGTCATGCCAGTATTTCATTTCTGCAACATGCCAACCTTTTGTTGTGTTTCCCTGTGCTATAAAGTGCCCTTAAAGAAACTTAAGTCATGGAAACAAATCATGGCTGACCATGAAACAAATGACTGTCTCTTCTAATCTTGAGTGGCAAACTTCATTAAAATCAAATTTTCCCCGTAAAAAAGATTGACACCACCAGGACAAATGCTTGCCTACAACTCTAGAATAAATCAAACATTGTAAAAAGCCCAAGTATGGTGACTTTTGTGTCAAGTTTTCAAGAATCAATGCAAAGGGAAATATAAATGTTGTCACGTTGTCACTATTTTGACCTTGTTTTCATGGAAATAAAATAGGAATAGCAATGCATTCTCCTCTGTTGTATTTTCATTATGAGGTTTTTCGATAATTTCATTTGTAGATAATGTTTCTTTGATCTACTGCTTCTCAGATACATTAAGGAAAATTACAGTAATCTAACATGTACTTTAGGCCAAGGAACCCTGTTCAGTAGTGACCTCTTGTGGTCGACAGCTTCACAAGTCTCTAATTTCAACAATATCACCACAATGTATTCGTCCAGCGGTACTTAGTTTATGCTACGAGAGAGCGTATTAAACCATCACTTGAAATTTAAAATATCAACCATGCTGTACCATTAAGGTAACAACCAAAAGCCTTGAATCGGACAAGGCACAGCAAGGTCGGGAAAAGGCGACATGTCATGAGTACCCACAATTTTTATAATTTATTTCCTGCTGTATGTCTGTTTCTGGTTCTCTTTAATATAAAAAGCAAAGTGAATAACATAAATTTTATCTATAGCACCAACTGCACAAAATGCATTTGGGCGTTCATCTGCCAGGACACCTAAACAAAATGAAACGCTCTAACGAGGCATTTGCAAGCATTTCATGTGTTTGGTGTGGGCAAAGTGTTTGGGTTGTTCTTGCTATTACTGAAAACACCCAAAGTAAATAGAAGTGAGGGAATACATACTTGAAGAACTCCAGTCTGTTGCCTTCATCAGCAATCTTGAATATTTCACTCACTGAAAAGTCCAACACACCCCGAGTGATCACAGCAAATATTGCTGCAAACATCAGCAAAGACTGGAATACGTCAGTGATAAGGACAGCCTTCATGCCTCCAAGGGCTGAGTAGAAGGTGCACACGACACCCACTGCGATGATAGACACATTGAGTGATATACCTGTAAGATCAAGTGTGCGTAAATTTTGGAAATATCTGTACTCTTCATATGTTCTAACTATCTAATTAATCATCCACATTAAGCAGGAGGAATAGAGCAGACTCTACAAGCCGAAAACATAAGTTGGAGTAGAAGAGAAAACATCAGAGAGAAGCTGTTCACACTTTTTCACCTCCACTTATTCTTCCAAGGTATATAACTAATGACATTTGGATTCTTACTCTAAAAACTATTACCTTATCATATTCAGCATGTACACAATAGATACATAAAAATCAATCTAAAGTAAGGAATACAATAAAACTACATTAAGGCTTTTTACCCTAAATTAGTGAAGAGCAAGGTGGGTTTAGAAAATAGAAAGCAAGTGATAATCAGACTCAATTTAATGAAGAAAACTGAAAATTATAGCAAAGGGTAGGAAAGTATGTACACTAAGTCAGTTATATCCGAGGGATCTGAACTTTTCGCATATAACAAACTTTGTTCGTTATATGAGGTGAAAGTTCATTATTTCCAACCATTTCCGTGTACAGTAAACCCTCAAAATTAGCGACCTCCTAATTGCCGACTTCACTAATTAGCGAGTTTATCCCGAAAAAGTAAAAAATCTTAAAATTGCAAAAAATAAATAAAATTGGAACGAAACATAGTTTAAACATGGCATGCAGTTGTATATGTAATGAGGCAGAATCTGCTGCTCTCTATTTCCTCCTTCAGAGAGCAAGAGATTCCGCCTCATTACAGTTGGTAGCAGAGCGTAGTTTGTCACACCTCTTGGGTTGATAATGGTAACAACTCCTGCTTGGGTCCAGTATAAAAGGTAAGCAGTAGGAGTTGTGAGGCCCTGCTTGTGATGGCCGGGGGTGTGGAGTTTTAGTTGTGGAATGTAGATAGGGTATTGATTTTGAGAATTTTGTGTTATGGAGTTTATTGGTTGTGGTGAATGTGTGCACATTGGCATGCACAACTTTTGAGGGGTTGGGTGTAAGAGGTGCAAATTACTGTTTAAACTTCGCTCGTGAGAGAGACCCAGATGTGCACGGGAAAGGCTGGCGGGAGAGGGCTGTGCGGGAAGGAGGGAGCCTTTGTGCGGGCAGAGAGAGAGAAGCGAGCCGTGGCGGGGGTGTGTGTGTGGTGGCCGCCTCACGGTGCCCGTGTGGTGGAGTGGCTGGTGTGTGTGGTAGAGTGGCGGGGGTGTGTGTGTGGTGGCCGCCTCACGGTGCCCGTGTGGTGGAGTGGCTGGTGTGTGTGTGTGTGGTGGCCGCCTCACGGTGCTCGTGTTGTGGAGTGGCGGGTGCTGTGTGCAGTGGTGTGTAAGCCATTGGGTCAGTGTGGCCTAGTGTGCAGTGGTGTGCAGTGGTGTGTAAGCCATTGGGTCAGTGTGGCCTAGTGTGCAGTGGTGTGCAGTGGTGTGTAAGCCATTGGGTCAGTGTGGCCTAGTGTGTAGTGGTGTGCAGTGGTGTGTAAGCCATTGGGTCAGTGTGGCCTAGTGTGCAGTGGTGTGTATTGGTGTAAGCCATTGGGTCAGTGTGGCCTAGTGTGCAGTGGTGTGTATTGGTGTAAGCCATTGGGTCAGTGTGGCCTAGTGTGCAGTGGTGTGTAGTGGTGTAAGCCATTGGGTCAGTGTGGCCTAGTGTGCAGTGGTGTGTAGTGGTGTAAGCCATTGGGTCAGTGTGGCCTAGTGTGCAGTGGTGTGTAGTGGTGTAAGCCATTGGGTCAGTGTGGCCTAGTGTGCAGTGGTGTGTAGTGGTGTAAGCCATTGGGTCAGTGTGGCCTAGTGTGCAGTGGTGTGTAGTGGTGTAAGCCGAGAGGAGTGGTTGTAGGACGTGTATGGGTTATTGTGGTACTGTGGTTTTTGGAGAGACGTATAACTTTTTGGTTTGTGTTAATAAAGTAATTCAAAGGAATTTGGTGTTTCCTTGTGACCTGGCAGGAGTTGTGTAAGGGATGGGGTTAATCGGGAGAGTGTGACGGGTGCGGTTTTTCTGGGTGAGGCGTGTAGAAGGGCGAGCCCTGCCCGCTGGTCGCAGGTGAGTGAGAGGGTAGCTCTTTCTTGAATCTTGCTCTCTGAAGGAATTAGAGAGCAGCAGATTCCACCTCATTACATATAGTAGACCAAGGCAATGGTAGAGGGTGCAGCGATCACATAAAGTTGGCAGCCTTTCTCTGTCTTTTCTCAGTCACGCTCGCTCTCTCAGCACGGGAACACAGTGAAGTGATAATTACAGTACAGCATGTCTCCAAAACGACTTTCATCTCCAGCAGCTGGTAAGCCTAAACCAAAGCGTATGAAGCATACCTTGACTCTAGAGGACAAAGTTAAAATACAGGAAAACCCTTATACTAACTCGGCATTGTATAACTAGGAATTTGATATTCTGCATTTTTTTTTTTTTACATCTATGCCTATAGCTCCTGTAGGCAGTGACCTCCAGGGCTCAGATGGAGCCCGGGAGGCTCTGGAGCCCTGGAGCCCTGGAGGCCTGGAGGCTTGAGGGCTGTGATGGTTGGCCCTCGCCCGTGGTGGCGCAGGCAGGATTTATATAGTGACGCCTGTGATTAGAGACTCATGCCGCCCCCCTGTGTCCTCCGATGCACTCGCAGTCGAAGGTAGAGTTAATGGACAGGGCATGTGGGTGTTCTTAGGCCACTCGACGGTGCAGAAAGATTTTAAGTGGATTTATGGGTCTCACTCGGGATCAAACTCTGGTCTTCGAGAACGCCACCCGGTGACGCTAACCACTCTGCTACCGCCTCCCCTAAACTGCATCTCTTGGTTTTCCCTCGGCATATCATGCCCTCACAACCTCTTTTGTGAACATGTAAACAGAAAGTCGGCAATAAATAATGTATCACGGCATATTGCCGTTATAACTGCATCTCTTTGCTTACACTCTGCATATCCTCAGTCGCATAAAAGTTGTGTTTTTGTCCTATTGACCTTTTCCTGCAGGCTCAGGCTCTTCAATTTCATTCCCTTCCTGCTGGAGACACCCTTGCGTGATGGAGCTGACATCTTGAAATACAGAACTGTATGATGTAATCCCAAAACACGTAAAATAGGTGGTAAAGCCACCAGCGCGTAGGCTGAGCCGGGTTTTTGTCGTCCAACCACAGTCTTGGATTACGAATCCCGTTTTTTGTCGCAATTGAAAAAGAATTGGTTTCTGCTTCAAAAACACAACAAGCTTGGTAGGAGCCGAAATAATAATCAATGCAAAACATTGCAAACAATATCACAAAGTAGTATAACACACATTTCAGCAAGTGTTATTGGATTAGGATTCGTAATCCAAGACGGTGCTTGGACGACAAAAACACGGCTCAGCCTACACGCTGGTGGCTTTGCCACCTATTTTACGTGTTTTGGGATTACATCATACAGTACTGTATTTCAAGATGTCAGCTCCATCACGCAAGGGTGTCTCCAGCAGGAAGGGAATGAAATTGAAGAGCCTGAGCCTGCAGGAAAAGGTGAAAGTGCTGGCAAGGATGGATGCAGGTGTGTCCATGCATGCTATTTGTGCTGAGTTTGATATCAAATCCAGCACATTCTATGATATCAAGAAAATAAAAGAGAAGATTCGTGCCCATGCCCTTACTTTGGAGGATCCAAGCACCTCCAAGACTACCAAGAAGAGGATTAAGCCAGTTAAGAACATCTCCCTGGATGCAGCAATGTACAAGTGGTACAAGCAGGAACGAGCAGCTGGAGTTACTGTAACCTTTGGAGTTGACCTCCAAAACGCCGCTGTAAGGTTGGCCAAGCACTTGTAGGTGACCAATTTCAAGGCTAGTGCTGGGTGGCTCTTCACTTTTCGCAGTCGCCACTGCCTAGCCAACCGAAAAGTGGTGGGAGAGAGTGCTAGTGCTGATCAAGCATCGGTGGTGCCCTTCCTTCAGAAATTGGAGAAAATTATCCAGGAGTCTGGCCTCCTTCTCTCCCAACTCTACAACGCTGACGAGACGGGGCTTTTTCGGAGGTCTATGCCCGCCAGCACCCAGGCATCAAAGCAGGAAAGGCACATTCCAGAGAGGAAATTAGCTAAGGATCGGATCTCCATTATGTGCTGTGGAAACGCTGACGGGTCGCACAGGCTGAAACCCATGGTTGTAGGCAAGGCAAAAAAAACACGGGCACTCAAAAACGTCATGGGTAACCTGCCTGTTATCTACAGGGGCAACCTCTCGGCCTGGTTTAACCGTGAACTCACCAGTGAGTGGTTCCACCATTTTTTTGTGCCTGCTGTTATTAATTTCCAGACAACTGTGCTGGCAATCACAATGGAGACTGTCAAGGCCATCCTCCTACTTGACAATGCCCCAGCATGTCCCAGCACAGATGAACTGGAGGCCCATGGTGGTAGAACTAAAGTGATGTTTATGCCACCCAACACCAGTTCCCTAATCCAGCCCATGGACCAGGGCGTGATCGAGGCCTGCAAGTGACACTACAGAAACAAGCAGCTGGAGGAGTGCCTTGTGGTAGAAGAGGTAGAGGGACAAGAGGACACAAGGGGGCTCAGTCGCTTGCGAATTTCAAAGCGTACAACTTACGCAACACTGTGTACAACTAGGCTGAGGCGTGGAACGGGCTCAAGTCCACCACCCTGAGCAATGCATGGAACAAGTTGCTGAAGGGGACTGAAGTAGAAGTGGACTTCACTGGGTTTGGTCTACAAGATTTCACTGCAACAGTGCACAGAGGTGGTGAGCCCGAAGTCACCGAGGAGAACATAGTCAAGTGGCTGGAGAGTGATGCTGAGGCTCTGGGCTACCACCTTCACACAGAAGAGGACATAGCAGGTAGTGTTGTGCAGGAGGCGGAGGCTGCTGCTGAAGCTGACAGTGACGACGAAGCTGACCAGCCAGCCAGCATGAAGTTGTCTCAGCTTCGTTTTCACCTGGACAAGGCTTTGGAGGGGTTGGTGGAACACCAATTTGATACATTCTACACACCTATGAGAGACATAAGAAATGCTGTTATCAAGAGACAGTTACAAGTCAGAAACAAACGAAAATTTCAGCCTTCTTCAAACCAAAACCACACGCCAGGGAACCTCAGCCCTCTACAAATAGTGAGTCTGGTTGCAGCTTCCTGAGCAGTATCTCTCCTGATCTGCCAGCTCACATTTTCGACAGCAGCAGTAAACCCCACCCCGAGTGACCAAAAAAAATTCTGTACATTAGTGATTAAGGCCTCTTTCACAGTTTAAGGTACAAGTATAGTGTTGCAGTAATTAAGTGCTCAAGTGACATAAAATTAAGTTGTACAGTACTGTATACAATACAATACAGTACAGTGTGGTGATTATAAAGTGATTAAAGTGATTGCGTAACTAATACCAGTGTTAAAATGCGACCGAGTCCCCCTAACATCTTCTACATGTTACAACAAGGCTCCCCTCTCCTTGGATTACATGCCTGCTGCTACCCGTTCACTGGTAAGTGTAGTTTTTATGCTTTTACAGTACTGTATTTACTTTTTATTTTTTTTTATTTTTTTTATACCCATATCAGAGGAGGGCATTTGCATAATTCGGCATATTGAATAACTCGACAAGGGCCAGAGCCCCTATCGTGCCGAGTTATAAGGGTTTTACTGTACTTGACATGGTTAAAGGTGGAGAAATAAACTCATCCGTTGCCAGAAAATTTGAAATTAATGAGTGCTGTGCGGTACCTGAAGAAACAAGAGGCCCAGATAAGGCATGCTGTTACCACAAGTGTTGTGGAAGTGCTAAAAATGCAGCAAATTTGAGGGATAAAGTGATGACTCGTATGGAATCGGCACTCTGTGTGTGGATAGATGACTGTAGAGGGATAAATGTGGCACTTGATTCAAACCTGATTTGTGAAAAAGCCTTCAGTCTGCACTCCCATTACTCCGCTGACCACTTAGAAAATCCAGGCTCTTCAACAAACCCTGATCTAAAACCCTTCACTGCAAGTAAGGGATGGTTAGACCAATTCAGAAAGAGGTTTTCACTGAAATATGTGAAAATATATGGTGAATCAGCGGCAGCTGATCATGAGGCTGCTGCCGTCTATGCTAAAAAAAAGTGGTTGAAGAGAAGGGCTATAAACCTGAACAGATTATAGAAATAGAAAAGAACAGGCTTAGGGGAGGCGGTAGCAGAGTGGTTAGCGTCACCGAGTGGCGTTCTCTTAGACCCGAGTGAGATCCCGAGTGAGATCCATAAATCCACCTAAAATATTTCTGCACCGTTAATTGACCTAAGAACACCCACATGCTGCCCATAACTACCTTCGAATGCGAGTGCATCGGATGACACAGGGGGGCGGCAATCACAGATGTCACTATAAAAATCCTGCCTGCGCCACCACGGGCGAGGGCCAACCATCACAGCCCTCATGTGAGCCTCCAAGGCCTACCACCCGAGCCCTGGAGGTCACTGCCTACAGGACTATAGGCATAATAAAAAAAAATAAAAAATTAAATAAAAAAAAAAGGCTATAGAAACATCATTTTAGAAAGGCGTCAATTCCGAATGAATTGAAAAGTGTATTGCCAAAATTCATGAATTAGCGAGGGGGGTTGGAACGTATCCCTCGCTAATGGACCCTACCCATAACTATGTCACGGTTTGTTTACATCGGTGCATTGTGGGGATAAGTCAGGGTATATGTACAACCTACAAAGAGAAGACTACGACGATGAAAAGATTCAGTTGTTTTGGGCGAAATTGATATTCCCAGGTGCTATATTTCTGTGATCTGTTCTCGCTGACAACACTACAGAAGACCTGACCTGAGGTGATAGTTGATGTGCAGAGGCTTCTAAACCAGGAAAACAGTCACAGCAGAGTCTCATTAAGAAGTAAGCAAGTGGTAGGGACACATTACGTACCTACCAGTTGCTTACCTTTTGACGAGGCTCTGTTATGACTCTGTTTTCTTGGTTTAGAAGCCTCTGCACATCAGCCATTACCTCAGGTCTTCTCTATAGTGTTGTCAGCGAGAACAGAGCACAGTAATATAGCACCTTGAATATCAATTTCGCGCAAAATAACTTGAAATTCTTCCATCGCCGTAGTTTTCCCTTCGTAGGTTCACCCGCGGCAACCCCGACTTATCCTCACAATGCACCGATGTAAACAAATCGTAACGTAGTTATGTCTGGGGCCCATTATGAGGGTTTACTGTACAGCATTCTCTTGTAAGAAGTGGACTTGAGACAATATTTTGGAAGACTCAGTGACATTATTTGACACCTCTACGTGAAATACATGGATCTGTGTACAAGAGACGAGGGTCTGCGCTGGTCCGATCCTACAAATTTGGCGAGTAGTGACCTCATGTTGCCATAATACAAGTACAGGGAGGTCCCGTTATACGAGCATTCGGTATACGAGAATCCGATGATACGAGATGTGTAAATTAGGGTCTATTTTCAATATACGAGATCAAAAATCCAATGCTACGACATTCAAACTGGGGTGAGTAAAATTACCAAGTTATTTACTAAAATTATAAAGTCATTTACTGACTACACACATACCGCGATTTACGAACACTCTATTTACGAATTTTCGAAGATACGAACAAAATTATTTTGTCCCAAAATTTGGTTTACACACGAATAATTCGAAGTTACGAACAAAAGTTCGTAAATTCATAAACAAAATAATAAAAAAAAATTAATACATAAATAGTAAGAATATTTATAACACCTAAATATTGTAAAAAGTTCAGTAAACAGAACCATTGGCTCAGCACATCCACACGCGGGGACGCTCAAGATTGTTTGTTTACATATTCTCCGACCGGTCATGCTGTGTTTATGAACATTATTGTGTATAATCAGACATTTCAGTGATTATTTCAGTGAATAATGCTTCCCAAGCATGGTGCCAGTGCTAGTGTGGGTGGTCCTAAGCCCAAGAAAGCCAGAAAAGCCATAACACTAGAGACTAAGATAGCGATTCTCAAGAAATTTGACGAAGGCGTGCGAGTGAAGGACATGGCTAATTGGTTTAGCCTTTCTCCGTCGACTGTTGTAACTATTAAGAAGGACAAGGAGAAGATTATGTCAAGTGCTAAAAGTGCTACCCCTTGGGGTGCCAAGCTAGTAATGAAACCTCGTCCACTTATTATGGAAGACATGGAAAGGCGGTTAGCTTTGTGGGTTAACGACATGTGTAGTCGTGATAATACGCCGATGAACAACCTCGCCATGACTGAAAAAGCTCTATTGATATATGAAGATTTGAAGGATAGTGAAGAAGCAGGACCTAGTACCGGTACTTCAAGTGTACCTGTGCCACACCCAAGTTTTATAGCAAGTAAGGGCTGGTTGGAACGGTTCAAGAACCGCTTCAATCTACACTCGGTTGCCCAGTCAGGAGAGGCTGCCTCTGCTGATAAGGATGCGGCCGTCGCTCACGTCCCGTTGCTCAAGTCCATGATTGCAGATGGGGGGTATACAGCTCAGAAAATTGAATTTTCAAGAAATAGTCTTATATTAATTGTATGTATGCCTAAAGCCACAAATATATGTTTTTATAGCAGTTTATGACATTCTATGGATGTGATTATTGTTCGTAGGAATGTATCTCAAATTAAATAATGGGGTTAAATGGGAAAAATACATTCGATTTACGAATTTTCGATTTACAAACAGTTTTTCAGGAACGTAACCCATTCGTAAATCGAGGTGGCCGTGTATATGAATTTACCTAAGGTTGTACAATAATCAATCTGAAAATATGATAATTCTGGTGGCTCGGTACGACAATGTGGCCTACAAAAATTCACATCCTGGACGATGTACAATGATTCAGATGCGCAGAGACGAGTTTGTGGGCAGTGGAAGAGGTCTGCGCACCCCTCCCTTGTCCCTTACCTACCCTACCCTCTCGAGTCTATTGTATCACGCGGCAGCACCGAGGATCTTTCCTCTTCCCCAATTTGAGCTCCCTTCACACATTCCATAATCGAGCCACGATAGCGCCACCAATTTGATTATTGACGCTATCGTGAAATTTGTCCACGATAAACGCAGACCAGGATAGCCTTACAATAATGTCACATTGCCTGTCCGTATGTGTCATGACGGTCGTAAGATGGTCACGATGGAGTCATGACAGCTGCAAGACTACGTCACGAATGGAAAATCAACGGTCATTTTGTCGTCACGATAGTTACGATAACCACGACAGTGCCATGACGGTGCCATGAACGTATCACGATAGCGTCAAGAGCCATGCCTCATACAACATGCCTCACACATGGGTGTGTGTTGCCATGGTGATGGAGAAGGAAGGGGGGTTAGAGATGAAGGTGGGAGAAACGGTTGTGTTGGTAATGGAGAAGGAGGGAAACGGGGGAGGGGGGTTGTAATAAAGAAGGGGGTGATGGTGTTGGTGGGGAAACGGGGGGGGGATGGAGAAGGCATTGTTGGGGGTGTGAGTGGTTAAAACGGGGGTGGATCCACCACCCATCCCCTACTCCCTACCCACTTCCCCCATCACCACGTACGTGGTCATGGGAGTAGGGGGTGGGTGGCATCACCACGTGGTCATGCGAGTAGGGGGAGTGGAGTCGAGGGTGGGTGGAGGTGAATGAGAAAGGGGGGAGAAGGCGGAATGGGGTGCAAAAAATGGGGGGGGGGGGGAAGTAGGATTGAAGGCGCGGGTAACGAGTTTCTTATGTCACGATAAACATACGACGATCACGACAGTGTTACGAAGCTGCTACATAGATAGCGATAGCGTCACGATAGACTTACGATAGCGCTGCATTGGGTACAAAAATCGGGGAGCTTCCCAATTTTTTAGTGCACGCACTAACTTTTCGGGGCCTTGGCCTAGCGCGTCACGAGCGTCACGATCGACCCATAACCAGGACCATGACGCGTTCGTGGTTCCATTATGGAATGTGTGAAGGGGGCTCAAGTGATCAAGGGGAGGAGGAAGAACTCTAACTCAGTCATCTCTGCAAATGCAGTCACCCCCGTTTTCTCTAGAGCCTCAGAGAGAGAAATCAGGGATTCTCAGCTGGCTACTTGCCAGCTTCCTGTCTCCCCACACAACATTACCACTTGTGAGTGTTATGCATGTTTTATGTTTAATTAATGTGCAGTTATGTTATTTTGTGTGCTATTTTTTCTACAGAATAGGTAGTACAGTGTGGATAATATAGACGCTGTGTGTTTGTTGTGTTTGCTATAGTTTATTTTAGCTTGAAAAACATGGTTTTTTTTTGGTTTTTTTAATTGATGGGGTCTGGAACCAAACCTATATTTTACCATTAGTTATGTGTTTCGTTATACGAGATTTCGCTTTACGAGTATGCCAGATGGAACCTAACTGCTCGTATCTTCGGGACCTTCCTGTAGTTGTCGACTTACAACCTTGATTGGTTTTATAAGTTGATCTGGTCGTAAGTTGGCCTATGATATAATTACCTTACATCAGGGATGTGAACTTTTGTAGCCCACATTGTCATACCGAGCCACCAGAATTATCGTATTTTCAGATAGAATCACGTACAACCTTAGGTAAAATAATATAGTCAGTAAATGACTTTCTACTTCATTGAATTCAGCATTCCACATATAAAAATATTTCCTCTTTTCACCATAATAAACAATAGATAGACTATAGATCCAATTATAACACAACATTCCACATGTTATTTTTTTCTCCAAAATAAATGAAATTAAATAAAACTAAATAAATAGAGCTAGAAGCACATCATGACTCAAAAGAAGCTGAACTCTACTATCACCCTAAAAAGAAAAGAGGCATTCCTGTTCCTCTATTATTGTATCCCATGTGTCAGCTGGCGCTTATATTATAATTATAGTGTGTCAGTTGTCATCGACTTATCATATCATCTGTAGGGATGAAAGTAACACAATCTCCCGTACACACTGTGCTGCTGGAAGAAAATCAAGTATATATATATATATATATATATATATATATAATATATATATATATTATATATATATATATAATATATAATATAACCGTATTTGCCGGCGCATAAGACGCAGTTTTTTCCCTTAAAAGGAATGCAAAGTTCACCCTGCGTCTAATGCGGCCATATTAGCGTATGAGAGGTCGGGCAGAGAATACAGAACAGCCGGTGGTGTATTACTAAAGGGGTCTGGAGTTATCTGTGTTGAGCAGTAGTCCACTGAGCACAAATTTGTAACTGTTATCAACAGTAATGCATACTACTGTTACGAAGGGCCTTGTTCGCTGCTACTAGCGAACAAGGCAAGGGTCCTTCGTCTCTACCTCTGGGGTCTCGCTGGCCGTTCGACCCACGGTTCGGGTCGCCACGTCCTTTCCTCCCATTGGCTCAGAGAATGGGGGGGAACCGACGTGGTGATGGCCTGGCGGAGCAGGAGACAGTAGCAGAAAAACAGCTAAGGCGGGTGGACAGGAGGATTACCCGCCCTGAAGGATTACCGTGACAGCTGTGCCTCACATTACCCGCCCTGAAAAAGGCGCGTCTCCCTCTTCTGTTTGGAAGGGGGACGAGAGTGGCCCTGTGTTGGGCACGGCGTGGCCTTCAGGCTCAGTGGCGGCGACTGTGGGGTGGGTTCACGGCTCCAAGGGCGGCGCCCTTATGTGAGACTGACTTGTGTTGTGTTGGGTGAAAGACTGGGTGAATGTGTAGCGCGTGGTGATACACAAGTGTGCCGGGCAAGGGCGGAGCCCTTACGTGAGAGACAGTGACTCTATTGTGTGGAGGCCGTGCACGTGTGAGAGACTGACTCAGTTGTATGGAGGTCGTGCACGTGTGAGAGACAGTGACTCTATTGTGAGGAGGCCGTGCATGCGTGAGAGACAGAGACTCGAGTGTGGGCCTGCGGCACCCCTGTGTGAGACAGTGACTCAGTGGCTCAAAGGGCGGCATGCTTTGAGAGACGTTTGCCTGTACAGTGGTGTACATTGTGTTGGTGACTTTGTACATAGTAGAGTAGTGTGGGGGAAATAAAAGCCATGCACAGCAGTTCAGTGTCTCCCTTCAGTCCTTCCCGTCTCCTTCCATTGCCCCGAGCCGTTAGTGGTAGTGTGACAAAGTTTAAAGAGAGGGGTGAATTGCCCCCCCCCCCTCCTTCGTAACAATACGTACTAAGAAAAGGTTGGAGTTTAAGAGAAAACAAGAGCTGGGGCAACAAGATAGCAATTGTTGCTGCCAAGATGGCCGTGTCAGATGTAAACATCATCCACCCCCCGCTGCTGTTCTCCATTGTAAAACGTCTGATATCTCAGGTCTGCCGCTTCACCTGGGATACTTCACTCGGCGACGCTCTCCGCGCACCCACCATGGGTCATTACCGCTCAGACTCCTCCTCGCAACCCATGGAAAAGACAAACATCCCGCATATTAGATGTAGTCTTAACCCGCATTCGACTCGGGCCACACAAGTTGACACAACAGTTGGAAGGAAATGATAGAAGGGGGGTAGAAAATGGTGATGGAATTTTCGCTGGACTGAATATTGTTGATAAATGGAATAGTGAAACAAAGAGCGTGTTAAAGTTTCATTTGAAGGAGTGTGAGCGGTGAGAGGGAGATGTAGTATCTTGGGGATTCTTTTTATGCACACAAGGATGGAGAAAGGGCATCGTGGCTTTGTTGTTTATTTGACAGCGAGTCATTGTACAACGTGGGGACAAGAGGTGCGCAGCGTGTGTGTCTCTGTGTGTCCTGTGGCTGACTGAATTACCTGGCTGGTGTTACATTTGTGTCGGCGAGGACAAGTCAGGTCAGCGTCAGGTCACCCTCTAATCCTGATCCCAGACAGGGGGATGGCCTAAGCCGATGCAGGTGTGTGTGTGTGTGTGTGTGTGTGTGTGTGTGTGTGTGTGTGTGTGTGTGTGTGTGTTAGCGCCACTACAGTGGTAAGCAAGGTGAGATGGGAGACAGCATAGGCCTTTGTACCACCTTGACCCCTCAATCGTCACCCCTGTACCTCTACGGATAAGGAAACTGTATGAAAGAGTGCTAGAAAAAAGGCTGAAACGGTAGAATGTA
Organism: Chionoecetes opilio; assembly: GCA_016584305.1. Classification (NCBI taxonomy): domain Eukaryota; kingdom Metazoa; phylum Arthropoda; class Malacostraca; order Decapoda; family Majidae; genus Chionoecetes; species Chionoecetes opilio. Next base: position 490,348 of record JACEEZ010022880.1, on the reverse strand, counting down.
GACGGACAAAAATCTTCCACACGGTACACCAAGACCAAGACCCATCACGGCGCCACACCGTCCGCCTCAAGGCCGAATCACACCATACCATCATGGTGACACGGCACCGTCTCATCAAATACGTTAGAATTTTTTACATTCAAACAAAGGCGTGTTACACTAAACGGTGCGCCGCCGTCACGGCTCCAATACATCACCGTCCTGTCATGTAACGGTTTCTGCTGGGGAAGAATATTTTAACGTAATGAGACTGTGCTGTGCTGATAATTGTCGTTTTCTCAAGGCTGTATGTACCCAAAACAGTGTCTTTTAGAGTTCAACTCCTCTTCTTCATCCTACAGTTCTAAGTGCTATTAATGCAAATTTCTTCAACCATAGCCTCTGAGGCACCATACCATGTCTGCTTAGAGGGTGAGCAGGAACTGCCGAAAATGACGGAACCATGACGAATAGTGTGAATACAAGGCACGGCTGACGGAACGCTGACGTGATTTCAGAGTGTGAACCAGCCTTCACCTACAAGTACCTTTCTGAAGAAGACTAATCAACCCTCGCGACTGTGATAGATTCATAGGTGTAAACCAGGGCAAATATCGTCGATAACGACAACGGTGCCCTTCAACAATTACAACAATAACAACAAGGTAGAGATGGTTACCTTACAATGTTACCTAAATATCTTCGTGAAGTTTTGTTATTGGACAACCACCAATTTCGAGGCCGAAACTTAGTCCTCCTGAATAGTTTTGATGTGTTTTTAATTAATCTGGCTCTCGTTTTTGTCGTACATCAATGTTTGTTTACATGTGTGTATGATGGGGGGGCAACCTGGCCCTCCATTCAATTAAATTATTAGTGTAATTCCATTATTATTCAATTGCGCCATGGGAAATGGGGCTCAAAATACTCAGAATGAAGAAAGCTACACGATAATGTAGGTAAGAATCCTAGGACTTTTGAAAGCCCACTACCAAAAAAATACCAATATTTATACTGCAAATTTTCCACAAAGTCTAAACACATAGCAGAAAAGCAACAAAGGCATACCTACAACATTAAATCTAAGCTATATGTCATAGGTAGCAAATTATTAGAATATCAATTTGTGGGGGCATCCTGCAATATATTATGACCGATTTTGGTTAGTCATTCCCTTGACGTTTTAGCTAGTATAATTTTTCATTCACATTCACTGCATTGTGAATATTGTACTATGTAGGTACAGGCTCATAATCATTTTCTTCCCCTACAAATCCTTTTTTTTTTTAATAACTTATGATAATTTACGAATTTATTTTTTCCCTCAAAAACAAACCCAAAATTGTTTTTTCTTCTCAAAACCTCCTTGTAAAATAGGGGTCGTCTTATGCGGAGGTGCGTTTTTATGCGCCGGCAATACGGTATATATAATATATATTATAATATAATATTATATATATTATATATATATATTATTATATATATATATATATATATATATATATATAATATATATATATAATAAAATATATACACTACCCTCCCGGTTTCGGCTTGCTTTCTTCCGGAGGCATAGCGTGAAACTCGTGGATCGTGAAACTCGGGTATTTAAAACACTGTAAAAATGCTTATTTAGTCTGGTTTTTTTTTTTTTTTTTTTGGTGTGTGTGTGTTGTGTGTGTGTGTGTGTGTGTGTGTGTGTGTGTGTGTGTGTGTGTGCCTACAGCGCTGTTAGGCAGTGACCTCCAGGAGTGGGATGGTAGGCCCTGGAGGTTAACTTGAGGGCTGCGTACCCACCGTATTTTACAGCTTATAATAAGACTCACTTTTCCCCCAAAAAAATATCCTGAAAATGCCCCAAGCCCCTGTCCACCCAGCAGTGAATGGGTACTGGGTGTTAGCCTAGGGTTTGGACCCGCCTCCCGGGGTGGTGGCTTTGGCCAACACTACGAAGAGAAGAGAGGGAGGAGAGGAGCTTGAGTTTTGGGGGTCACCCAGGGGATGCTGTTTTGGTCTGAGTGAAATGAGCTTGACACATTCTTGTCAGCTGATGGTTGTGTGACAGTGTTAACGGCAAAACACTGTCACAATGCCTTCCTCCCCTTCTCTCCTGTCTCCTCCAGTAAACCCCCGAAAACCCAGTACCACACACGTCATGGTTAATCACTTATAAAGGGGTATTTTGTGGTAAATAAGTAAGGAACGGCGGGGGTGTAAAATAAGGTAAGGTGCTACTTATTTCGAGGTGTTACCTATCTTATGCGACACCGGGGCTCCTGTAGAGAAAAACACAAACAAATGGAAAAAAAACAAAGCAAAACTTACAAGCTATACTAAGCCTATTATAATACTATACTAAGCAGGAAGGAAGGAAGAACGTGTCCCGTAAGTCTCTTATGGGAGGGGGGTAGCAGAGTGGTTAGCGTCAAGATATATGTCAAGCCGAGCACGAGCTTGACAGACGACCTACAAAGTGATTTCTAAGCAGAAAAGGTCACAAGAAGAAGAAGAAGTCCTCCGAGTGGCGTTCTCGGTTTCTGAGTTCGATCCTTGATGAGGGCTGTAAAATCCACTTAAATCTTTCTCTGCACCCTTGATTGGCCTAAGAAACACCCACACGCTGCCCATTAACTCTACCTTCGTTGCGAGTGCATCGGAGGACACAGGGGGCGGCATGAGCCTCTAATCACAGGCGTCACTATAGAAATTCTGTCTGCGCCAAACCCCGGGCAAGGGCCACCATCACAGCCCTCAAGTTAACCTCCAGGGCCTACCATCCCACTCCTGGAGGTCACTGCCTAACGGCGCTGTAGGCACACACACACACACCAAAAAAAAAAAAAAAAAAAAAAAAAAAAAAAAAAAAAAAAAAAAAAAAAAAAAAAAAAAAAAAAAAAAAAAAAAAAAAAAAAAAAAAAAACGAAACTCGGGGATATAATGCGCGAAAGTTGGGATGGTAAGAATTTAGGACTCAGCACGAAACTCGAGGATCGCGAAACTCGAGGATCGCGAAACTCGAGGATCGCGAAACTCGCATCGCGTGAAACTCTGGAGGGTAGTGTATATGGTTCCCGTCAGAAGTCAGTTTCTAACCTTTGTCTTGGTAAGGTAAACCTTGCTAAATACCCTCTCACAATCTGCGTTCAAATGCGGCAAGCAACGGTCTAACAAGTCCATCATGTCATGCAAAGGACCAAAAGTTAAACTAAAAACTCTCTCTCTCTTTTTCGCAGAAGTTGACATGGACCAATTTTTTTTGTATTTTTGTGCGATGACAATTTTTGTATGACTGTATAATGAAATTTTATTTGTGAGTCAATTATCGTATTTTCGTGTACGATTCTCAACCATGCATCGTACATCGAACAAATAGTCAAATTATTGTATAAATATGATAATTATCGTACAATTAACATCGCAGCCTTACATATATTATCGTATTATTATATTTATTTATTTACATGAATATTATACTGTCGTACCGCCGGTCGTAAGGTCGAACAGTCGTAAGTCGACGACTACCTGTACATGTACAGCACAGTCAGCACACCCTCCACATTTGCCTTTTGTCTCATACACCTACCTCATGTGCCTACTGACATCTAAGTACTGTCCAGTGGGGACCTGTGACTAACTTAAACCAGATATTTACACAGTTCATATGATAAGCCTGTTATCATCATGGAGAGCAGGCATACTCCTCATGTGCCTATCTCGTATTTCTTTCATTTGAGATTCCATATACAATTATGTTACCTCAGTAAATCTATGAAAAAAAAATGTTGCTCTTTGTTAACGTAATGGCGTTTATGCGAGACATTCTGTGAGAGCAATTTGTGGGAGACATGTTCCCTAGGGAAGCCAACCAGCTACTGAACTGCCACACCACCACGTGCTTGGCAACAAGCCAAACCCTTGTTTCCAACACCATCAGAGCACACGGCACAACTCACATTGAACAAATGCCTGGCTTTGAGGGTGGTGAGGTGATGGAGGGTGGGTGGTGTGATGATGATGGTAAAGATTCATTGCATTTTATGACATAGTTGGGACCTGATTTTTGGTCTTAAGAACGTATCTCAATATATATAATGGGAGTCAATGGCAAAATAGGATTAGTTTAACACATTTTCACTTACCACATGATTTTCCAGGAACGTAACTTGTGCATTGAGAGAGGTATGGGTGTATTCATATCAAACCTAGTAAGCCCATTAAAGTTCTAACGGTTGATAAAGCTGCCTTGTTAGGTTTTCAAAATGAGTGGAAGCCTCTTGGCGTACATATGGATCAATTAAATCTAGATGCCATTCTATTGATAGCAGATAATAAAATATACCAGTAGATCCCCAGTAACTCGAATACCACATTCCATAGATAAATAATCTACGTGGACAAATTTCATGAAGCTCGGACATGTCTGAGTAATATGAAACCTCAGGTGCGCTATGCAGATAGGCACCATCAGGACCTGCATGGCAGCGTCACTACTGCATCAGCCTGCCATGTGCTAGCGTGGCATCAACAGTGTTGTTGCTCATCGTCAAAATGTATTTTCTCTCGATTTAACCAAATTTTTCTAACATTTTGCCTTTACTGATTAAGGGGACCGTCCACAGTTAATAATAAAACAAAAGTGAAAAAATAAATAAAAAACGATTGAACATCTGAGACTTATGGCATCTGGCTTTCATCCAACAGAATTTCATAACACAATATTTTGAATCCCCTGAACTATGGCCATTTAAAGGCAAAATGCCCCACATAGTACACAGTACACTTTTACAGTGGAAATGCTGCTATTATGGAAAGAAACGTAAAGAAATGCATAATTCTATCACTTGGTAACTCATCAGGTGACACACTAGCCACGTATGAATGGAGCTACATGCCTTTCATTGTTTCATGCTTATCTTGTGAAAGCACCTTGCTGAGTCGCCAATGTCTTGGGTTTCTAATTATACTGGTTTTTCTACCCAAAAACACTTTTCCTATTGTTCTGAGAGATGCCTAAACCATGCTAGATCCTACTCATAAACAGAACTAGAGGCAAAGCAGCAGAAGAAAGCAATATTTTCCCTCTCCAATAAAGTCCCTTTTCTGTTTCCTCTTACTCTCTCTATTCTCATTTTCAAACCAAAGCTGGCTGTTGCGTATATGTATGCAAAGACATAACTTACTCTCGTGCCTACGGTCTTGAATCTTCAGAATCTTCTACCATCTGGCTTTAACTTCAATGTCACTCTCTTACTAAATTTATCTATGCTGTATATCTCTCACCTAACTCTTTGGACTATGTAAAATTCTTCAACTATTTGACATAAAAAATGGAGCACATCGAATCTCATTTTTCTTTTCCAGAAATTTCCCTTCTTAGCGATTTCAATGTTCACCATTAGCTTTAGCTATCATCTTCTTTCACTGACCATATTGTCTCTGGCATGGAGGCATTGGCCCATACCGAGAGTCATGATGAAGGTCGAGCGACGAACGACAAACGACAGAGGAAGGGTAGCGTAAAAGAGATATTTTTCGGAACGAAGAGCAGCGACGACGGTCGAAGGTCGGCACGAAGACACGGGGGTACCCGTGTCTTTGTGCCGACCTTCGTCGCTGCTCTTGGTTCCGAAAAATATCCCTTTTACGCTACCCTTCCTCAGTCGTTCGTAGTTTGTCGCTTTGTGACTCTCGGTACGGGCCATACATTCCACACACTTTCTCTAACCCTAAAGCCTGTCAACCTTGGTTTAACTTTGCTTGTTCTCATGCTGTCCAAGATAGAGATGCATCTCACAGACAGTACCATAACCATCCATCTCCTTAAACGCATGCCCTTTATCTTTCTGCCCGTAATCATGCCAAAACTTTTCTTCAACTTACCAAAACTCCTTCATTCATTGAAAATGTCAACAAATTTCTGAATCAAACTCCTCTCGTAACTTCTGGCATCTAGCTAAAAACATATCTAAAAAATTGTCTTCTTCATCTTTCCAGCCTATGATTTTCCCGGATGGCTCCACAGCTGTCTCATGTAGATCCTCGGAAGGCTTATGGTATTGACTGAGATGTGCTGGTGGTGATTAGCACATTTGTGTAGATTAGCATTAAGGACTTTATAATGAATAGGTTAAAACCTAAGTGGTAACTCAAAGCGCGGGCGTTGTACTGTTCCCGCCAGACGCCCCAAGGCGTCTCCCCGCGGCCCTCTGTGTTACCCGTTTCAGTGTACCGGTTGACCACAGTCGCGGGTTCTCACTAGGTATTAAACGCATCAAGTAACGGCGTGTCTCCTTTCACCTTATAGCAACAGCATATAGGGAGGCCTAGTGGGGACCCGGTATACCTGGTGATAGCGATAAAACAAAGCCTACGTCTTCGAAAGTGGGTTTAATAAGGAAAAGACTGAAAATAAAAAAAAGCCGGCTGGCCAGTCCGGGCCGCCCATTGTTTTTTTTTGAGAGCGGCAAACCCAGCCATTTTGTTTCTCCACTTCTCGAAAGGACTCAAGGGCCTAAAGTGTGAGAGATCTAACAGAAACAGTTGGCAGTGTGTCCTACAGTTGTCTACAGCCTCGAAAAAAACTGTTTTGGGAAGTTAAGCTCGTCTGCAGTTCAAGTGAGAAAAGACAGGAAGACAGTGTGTGAGGCTGAGTGTCGCTTCGCTTGTCTACGCGTCTTCACTTGGATTACTTATCTAAGCGTCTTCACTTGGATTACTTATCTACGCGTCTCCACTTGGATTACTTATATACACGTCTTCAATCTCTGCACGACTTCAGAGGATTACATCACCGCCATCTTGGACGCAAGGGGGATGCTTCGAGTCTTGTCTTCATAAGGCCTCTCACTTCAGGACTACAACGCCACAAAGAGTATCTCACTGCAAGCTAAGTACCTGCGCTAAGTGAGTACTAGTACCCAGTTTTATAAACAGATAGGAAGTGGTAGAAGTGACTAGTGAAAATTTATCCTTCCTTTGTGGTCCTATGTGATCGAGGGGAGATAGGTGCGGTGCGCGCCAAAAGGTGGTGACGTCAGAGCAACCTGCTCTGTGATTCGTTGCTTCAGTGACGTCACGGGGTTTATTGTGAGGTGAGTGGCTAGCAAATACGTCACAGCTTCTAAGCCATATTACTGGCTCCGGCATCAAGTGCTTTCGCGGGGTTTAAAGCATTTTGTTGTGAGTGGCGGAGATTAGATGAGGAAGAGGAGTGAGTTACCATATCTCACCAGAGTGGAGAGAGAGTGTTCGGTTGCCACACTCGTGAGATGAGGTGCAAGGGAGCAAGGTAGAGAGTGATAAATATTATTACACTTCGTTACATTATTCATTTGTTAGTGTTTCACAAACAACGCAAACTCCCTTCTTTGATAATGTCGAGGTTATGGTAAGACAGTGTACAAGTGTTGCAGTTGTCTAGTTAAGTAGGAATTACCTGTTGAGTGTGGGTTAAATGGTTTAAGTGTTTATTTTAAGTGATTAACTGTGGGTTAAAGACACATTGTAACACAAACCAGTGCAGTTTTCACAACCAACACAGACAAGTATATAACAGTGGTGGGTAGTATACGAGTGTTTCTTGTGATTTAAGTGTACAAGTGAAGAGAGTTAGTGGAACCTATATTTATTTTTATGCTTATAAGTTTTTTGGAACAGCTACCCCTGAAAAAGTCCGTTTTCGATGCGACCGTGGTACAGTAGAGGTTAACTCTTCTAGACTATAAAGTTGTAATGAGCGCGTTCAGGTTTTTATAAGTGGTAACGTGTGTTGTCAATTAGTGTGAGTGGACTCAGTGTAGTTAGGAGAGGTCATTTATGCTAATTGTATTAGCAAATGTCGTTGAGGAGTGGCACATTTTTCTCGTTATATATGCCTTTCTCAGATAACTTAGGAGCCAGCTCTGAAACACAACAGCTTCACACCACTACTACTATTCCTCCTCCTACTTCTCCCACAAGTACACCTACTTTACCAAATATGGCTACTCAATCAGTGCCAACTATTAAACTTCTCCACCAGGATTCTTCCATAACTAGATTTTCGGGGGAGGAAGAGTCCCGCCCAACACTGTCATTTATACAACAGTATGAAGATGTCATGCAGAATAGTAATGTAGCTTCAGGAAGTGAAAAGATTTCTTTTATTAGATCTCAATTGAAGCCTGGGTCATTAGCTAGCGACATGATGTGCACGTCAGGCCTGGATGGAAAAACGTTGAACTATGAGTATGATGTATTTAGGAGGAATTTTTTGAAGATATTTGGGGTGGCTGAGCATAATGACTCCTTGCAGTGGTCTTTTACGTATGCTGAAACATTGACCACACAGTTGGGTAGTGCTGGCAGGTTGAGAGGTCAGGCACGTGCTGCTAATATAGCTTCAGAAGCTATGGAGGCTTTAAATCTAGCTCAATGGTTTGAAAGTGGCCAGCTGTCAGTAGAGATATTTAAACTGATTCTAGAATTTCAGTATTATATCACCTTTATGACTCAACAAGAACGTCGTATCGCTTCATCTCTTGATTTTAAGCCAGGTGATAACCTTCTAGAATTCTCTACTAAAATCACTAAGACTACGTGAAATGTCTAAAAGTCCATTTTCACATAATGAGTCGATGGCCCCGGTGTCGAGAGAATCTCAAAGTCATTCATCCTTACCACCTCCTACACCACCACCTCTTCCACCTCCAGTTCCAGGGTTTTCTACTCGCGCACCCAAGCAGTGTTACTATTGTGGAAAGCAAGGTCATACTGATAATCACTGCTATCAGAAAAAGAGGGAAACGAAATCTGTTCAGAAAAGTAGCAATATGCAGGTTGCTCAACAGAGACAATACTTGCCTTCTTGCCCTCCGCCAGCACGGTTTGCATCTCCTGCACGCCCACAACAGCCTCTTATGCAATTTTGCCCTCCGCCAAAATATTGTGTAATTCACGAGCGTGGAAACCATTCAACAGAGGAATGTTGGTTGGTTCCGAGGTTGAAGGCGACTCAGACGATAGCAGTTGGTAATGGAAATGGATATCAGCAGTCGGGGGAAGATTCGCGCAGGGTTCAAAGAAACCCAGATTAGTTTCAGACACAAAGTCACAGACACAGCTTTGCATAGTCCCGTCTATTATAGCTGCTTGTCTTTCTATGATGACAATTCAGTGTTTCACTCGAGACAGTTCTATTGCTCTTGGAGTGGACACAGGTGCTTCATGTAATATTCTTAGTGAGTGTGCTTATGTAAATTTAAACAAGTCATATAATTTTCCCTTGTTACCCTCTACAGCCACTCTACAAAGTGTTCAAGGTCTCACACTAGAGGTGATGGGCACTGTGACCCTTCCTCTATGCCTTGCTCCTAATTCTAAAGTCTTAAACATACAGTTTATAGTAACACCAAGTTTTGTTTTAAAATGTGATGGTCTTTTGGGTTTAGAATCACTTGCTACCCATCACATTGATGTAATTCCACAGCACCAAGCAATTTCATTAGATGGTGTTCTCTTCCCCACAATGACAAGTCCAGCTCCATTGCTTAATAACCCTCTGATTTTTCCAAACAGCGACCAGCAAGCCGCTTCTGCTAGTATAGGCCATGACTGCTTTACTAGTGGGGAAACGAAACGTTCAGTTTCCCCTGCAGGTTTGTTGGTGTCCATTGTTGTCATAGGAGACCAATATATTGGCTCCTCGAGTTCTGTTCGACTTGCGGTGAGAGTCCAAGAGGCTCCTGTCGGCAGTTATTTGGTGTCTATACCTGACACTATCCGTGTAAGTCGTTTAGCGCTTAAGGGAACGCTTTCCGCGGTACGCGATGATCACATAAGCGACGCAGTTGTCACAAATGTTACAGGGTCACCTATAACTCTGAAAAATGGTGTTTTGTTATGCAGCTTTGAGAGACAAAATAGTTTGACCTTGATGGATCCTTCACACGTTCTTGCAGCAGTCTCTACGAAGACTAATGTTAGTGAGGACCAGGCAGACATAGTCCAGCAGCTAACACCTTACGTACAGGTATTGGATTTTCCTGAGGCTAAGCCTGAGCTTCTCGCTTTGCTTGCGACACACAGGCCTGCTCTTGCCTTACCTGGGGAACCCTTAGGAGTAACAGACAAAATCACGCATAACATTGTGCTCACACCTGATGCACAGCCTTCGTATGTACCTTCTTATCGTATGCCTCATAGCCAAAGAGCTGTGGTACAGGGCATGATAACGGACATGTTGGATGAAGGAATAATACAGGAGTCTTATTCTCCTTGGAACTCACCTTTGTTATTGGTGAAGAAAAGTGATGGTACTTATCGGCCTGTGCTCGACTTCAGGAAAGTTAACAATTTAACTGTACCGGATCACTATCCACTCCCTGTTTTGAGAGACCTTTTGCAGTCTATAGGGAAGGGTAATACAGTTTTTACCAGTTTGGACCTCAAGTCTGGTTTCTGGCAGATTCCGTTAGAAGAGAAATCTCGGGAAATAACTGCCTTCTCAACAAATAATGCTCATTATGAATGGTTGAGATGTCCTATGGGTTTGAGGAACTCACCTCTTACATGCCAACGTCTAGTAAACAACTTGTTTCACGGCATCATAGGTGATGGTTTGTTCGTCTACATGGACGACCTCATACTTGTCTCCAAAGACTTATCCAGTCACTTTGAGAAACTTGCCCTTGTGTTTCAGAAACTTACTGAGGCTGGCCTTAAACTTAACGTGCGCAAATGCAGTTTTCTCAAGTCACGCATTGACTTTTTAGGCCATGCTGTCGACAAGGATGGAATCCACACGTTGGATTGTAAAATCAAAGCCGTCAAGAATTTCCCAACCCCTACCACCACCGAAAAGGTACGGTCTTTCCTTGGGTTGCGGGTTACTATCGTGCCTTTGTGAGAACTATGCTTCGATTGCTAGTCCTCTGACACGACTCTTGAAAAGGACGTTCCTTTCGCTTGGAATGGTCCCCAACAAAAGTTTTGATACTTTGAAACAGGCACTTACACTTGCGCCAATTCTTACATTTCCTGACTACCATATGCCTTTCACTCTTGTGACAGATGCTTCGGCATTAGGCGTGGGAGCGGTTTTGATGCAAACAGTTGAAGGGAAACGCCCTCATGTTGTTGCATATGCCAGTAGAGTGCTTAATGATGTAGAGTTACGGTACTCAGTAACTCACCTTGAAGCTCTAGCTGTGGTGTGGGCTCTTAAGCACTTTAAGGAAATTATCTATGGTTATCCCATTACAGTTCACACGGATCACACTACGGTGTTGAATCTCTTTAAAGGGAAAAACCTTTGTGGCTGTGTGGCCCGGTGGTTCATCACCATTCAGGAATTTGATCCTACTATCAAATATATACCAGGAAATAAAAATCATGTTGCAGACGCACTTTCACGCAACATTCCAGTAGCAGTGCTCTCAGACACTTCAAATTTTTCTCTACAAGACTTATCGAATGCTCAACGCCAAGATCCTGTGTGGTCAAAAGTAATTTATGCACTAGAGTCTGGAGATTAATCTTTATTGCCTAAATTGTCAGTTCCACTTTTACAGTTTTCAATAGTTGAGGAAGTTCTTTGTCGTAAGGTCACTATGGACGAGAACACGGTTACTCAACTAGTTATTCCCACCAGTCTAGTGGAAACTGCTTTAAAAATCATTCACGACATGTCTCAAGCAGGACATCCAGGTCGAGACAGAACCTTGTCCGCTGCACGTCGTAAGTTTTATTGGCCTACCATGCGCATCGATGCAGAGAACCATGTAACCAATTGTCGTTCATGTGCACAAACCAAGGGTAATACGAGAACTGCTCCTATCCTTGAATATCGTTTACCTGAGCCGTCCTTTGACACCGTAGGCATCGACTTATTGCAGCTTCCTCGAAGTCATCAAGGGTCACCATATGTACTAGTATGTGTAGATCACTTCACACGTTTTGTGATTCTAGTTCCCTTGCCTAACAAGTCTGCTATAACTGTTGCTCATGCTCTAGTTTCAAATTTAATTTGCCCCTACACAACTCCTAGAGTGCTGATTTCAGATAATGGCCCTGAATTGCTAATCAATTCTTCATAACATCTGTGAGCAGTTCAAGATTAAGCAAACTTTCATTACTGCTATCACCCTGCGAGCAATGGGTTAGTAGAAAGGACTAATAAGAAGATTCTTGATGTCCTTCGCCATATGCTGGCGAGTTTCATGACTCTTGGGAGGACTGGCTACCTCATGTAGCGGCTTCGATAAATGGTTCAGTAAATTCCTCTACAGGAAAGACTCCACATTTCATTTTGTATGGTGTCAACAAGCGACTACCTTATGATGTGCTTTTGCAATCTCCTGTCCCTGTCTACTCAGTGGACGATTATGCTAAAATTCAACTAAGATCCTTTCAGATCATTCACAGATCAGTTCGAGGAAAACTTAAGGCTTCTCGTCAGGAGATGATGCGTAGACAGCATAGTAAGGCTTGTCCTGTTGCAATTTCCATAGGTGATTTTGTTATGAAACGTTCTCCTGAACGCCAAAATAAGTTGTGTTCTAAATTTTCAGGACCTTATTTGGTCACAAGTAAAGTTCATGGGAATAAATTCATACTTCTTGATCAAACTCATAATACTACAGACGTAGTACATGTTGATAGGCTAAAGAGAGTCAAGCTGACCTCTCATGCACTGACCAAGCCCACAACTTAGGTCAACATGCTTTAATTTCTCATGTTTTATAATTAGCATTATGTTAGTATTACAGTATTATTAATATTATTTTTGCTAGTATTTTATTCTTACGTTACATTCATATTTTTGTATATGTATTTTGATGATGAAACCTTGGTTCCTCGGGCCAAGAAGAATTATGACTGTGAGGACACAGTGAGGTGTGGCCGAGCGATGTGCTGGTGGTGATTAGCACATTTGTGTAGATTAGCATTAAGGACTTTATAATGAATAGGTTAAAACCTAAGTGGTAACTCAAAGCGCGGGCGTTGTACTGTTCCCGCCAGACGCCCCAAGGCGTCTCCCCGCGGCCCTCTGTGTTACCCGTTTCAGTGTACCGGTTGACCACAGTCGCGGGTTCTCACTAGGTATTAAACGCATCAAGTAACGGCGTGTCTCCTTTCACCTTATAGCAACAGCATATAGGGAGGCCTAGTGGGGACCCGGTATAGAGTCCCTCCTATTGTTCTCAAAAACTGTTCTTCTGCGCTTACACCCTGCCTGGTCAAACTTTTCCGTCTTTGTTTATCTACTTCCACCTTTCCTTCTTGCTGAAAGTTTACTCACATTCAACCTGTTCCTAAGAAGGCTGACCGTTCTAATGTTTCAAACTCCCAGCCTATAGCTTTGACTTCCTGCCTTTCTAAAGCTTTAAAATCTATACTTAATAAGAAGATTTTTAAGCATCTATCTGCTCACAATCTTCTATGAGATTGTCAGTACGGTTTCTGTACAGGGCGATCTTCTTGCTTTCCTAACTTAATCTTGGTCATCCTCCTTTAGGGGTTTCGGTGAAACTTTTGTTGTTGCCTTTGACACATCAAAAGCTTTTGTTAGAGTCTGGCACAAATTTATAATTTCTAAACTACCCTCATTCAGTTTCTATCCCTCTCTCTGTACCTTCATCTTAACTTTCCTTTCTAACCGTTATATTGCAGCTACAGTAGACAGACATTGTTCTTCTCCTAAGTCTATCAATAGTGGTGTTCCTCAGGGTTCTGTCCAATCACCCACTCTCTTTCTATTATTCATTAATGATCTTCCAAGTCTAACTTAATGCCCTATCCACTCCTATGGTGATGATTCTACCCTGCATTTTTCAACGTCGTTCATTAGACGTCCAACTCAACAGGAACTAAGTGACTCACTGAGAGAGGCCATTGAGCGTCTAACTTCTGATTGCTCTATAATTTCTGATTGGGGCAAAGCAAACCTTGTTTTGTTCAATGCCTCAAAAACCCAATTTCTTTACCTATCTACTTGTCATAACCTTCCAAACAACTATCCTCTCTTCTTCAATGACACTCAACTGTCTTCCTCTACTACAATGAACATTCTTGGACTATCCTATACTAAAAATCTAAGCAGGAAATCTCACATCTCATCTCTTGCTAAAACAGCTTCATAGAAGTTAGGTGTCCTGTGGCATCTGCGTCCATTTTTTTCTCCCTCCCAGTTGCTTTCTCTGTATAGGGGTCTTATCTGCTCATGTATGGAGTTTGTCTCACATGTTTGTGGGGATCCACTCATACAGCTCTCCTTAACAGGGTAGAATCAAAAACTTTTCGTCTCATCAACTCCCCTCCCCTGATCTGAGTGACTCTCTTCAATCTTTAAATCACCATCGCAATGTTTCTTCTCTTGTAATCTTTTATAGTTATCTTCATGCTCACTACTCTTCTGAACTTCCTAACTACATGCCTACCCCCCTCCCGCTGCCTCGCTGCACAAAGCTTTCTACTCATTCTCATTCCAATTCTGTCCATCTTCTTAATGCAAGAGTTAACCAATATCTTCACTCTTTCATCCCCTTCACTGGTAGACTCTGGAACTCTACAGTACCCTCCCGAGTGTCACGCTATGCGAGTTTCGCGATCCTCGAGTTTCCCGCTGAGTCCTAAATTCTTACCATCCCGACTTTCGCGCTGCTTCGTACATTTTTTTTTTTTTTTGTGCCTATAGCGCCGTTTGGTAGTGACCTTCAGGGGTGGGATGGTAGGCCCTGTACTCGAGGGCTGTAATGGTTGGCCCTCGCCCGTGGTGGCGCAGGCAGGATTTTTATAAGAGTTAATGGGCTGCATTAGTAGAAGCAAAATTGGATGTGCTTTCCATTGATATTTTTCGTTTTCTGATAAATGAATTAGCACCATGCATAAATTAGCGTTAACGAAATAAATATCATCATCAATCGGGGTATAAGCAAGCGCGCCACCCTCAATACTCACTGATTGTGTAAGCGACTGGGCGAGGCTTTCTCAGACGGCCTTCGCTCCCGCACACAACAGTCACAGTTCCTCTCACGCACACAGTAGTAGCTACAGCGCAATAATATTACTACGTTTGCAATGCT
The DNA here is from genome assembly GCA_016584305.1 of Chionoecetes opilio. Lineage (NCBI taxonomy): Eukaryota > Metazoa > Arthropoda > Malacostraca > Decapoda > Majidae > Chionoecetes > Chionoecetes opilio. The sequence goes on along the minus strand of JACEEZ010022880.1, from coordinate 475,307 downwards.
TAAGCTGTGTATTAAACTGCAGTGCGAATTGACTAGTCTTTAAGAATTGTAGACATGGGTAGAGTGATTGAATATACTTTTCAAGCTCACAAGGTAGTGGTATATATCACTGTGACATAATAAGCCTGGAGGATCGCCACCAAGCAGAGTCGTGATGTCCTTCCATTTGTGCCGCGATATGTTATATGGATCTATATTCCTTATTTCCTTACATTTTTCAATGTAACGAGGAATAGATCCAGAGTCCAACATCCAGAGGACATAGTCTGACAGATGAACACCATGAATCACTTTCCCAGCCCTCAAAAAAGAGATTAGTAATCGTGAGTGTACCGTGTTTACAGGGCAGGTAATGCCCTTTGTTTACATCACCGCACGGCCACTGTCGTCTGTCGGCCAGCCGCCAGCCAGGTGCTCGGCGCGGACCACTCGGCCACCGCTTCTCCCAGCGGTGATCCAAATGTGTCTTTCTGTTGGTCTGTTTCCATTTTCTTTGGTGTATCATATAACTTTTAGCTTGTATGCGATAGTATTAGTAAATCGTTTTGATGAATTCGCCATGGGTGATAATTTCCAGAACTGAAAAAAGCTTAAGATACGTGTGACAGCCTAGTGGTAAAAGATACGTCAACACTAGCATACGATAGATGGCGCTGTTGGTGGCAATCGCGGCAATCTGCCGCCAAAAGGGGGAATGTAAACATACCAGCATGAGGACAGATTAAGTAGTTGATTTGAATGTCTTATGGTATTTGAGATACATGTAACAGGTAAGTATTGAGGAAGTACTACAACATTAGTCTTGGAAGACCATTAGTATTTTTCAGGGTATTTCTTGGGGGAAAACGTGAGTCTTATAAGCTGTAAAATATGGTACTACGCCTCGCACCGGACTAAATAAGCATTTTTACAGGGTTTTCAATACCCGAATTTCGCGATCCTCGAGTTTAGCGCTATGCCTTGGGGATAAAGCAAGCCCAAAACTCGGGAGGGTACTGTATTCCTGTTTCAATTTTTCCACCTTCCTATGACTTAAATTTCTTCAAGAGAGGAGTGACAAGACACCTCCCGAACGAAATTGGCCCATCCCCCTTTCTATATTCATTTACTGTCTTCTTTATGGGGTCTGGCAACTAAGCGGGCTTTTCGTTGCTTCTTTTTTGTTTGACCTTGGCCAGTCCTTTGTGACGTAAAATCTCTCTCTCTCTCTCTCTCTCTCTCTCTCTATATATATATTATATACAGGTTGACCATCACTAATCCGGCAATCAATATTCCAGTTCCATCAATTTTCCGGCATGAATTTCGGAGCGCAGTTTCAAATTTCAGGGTTGGCGTGCCACTGTTTTCGGGAGGCGCCGTTTGTTTTGAATCATCAAAGAATCCCAGAATCATCTGTATGCTCACGCTTGCGACAGCAAACAGGCATTCCTTCTCATTTATTTGCCGTAATTGTTAAAATCTGCTGCTGTATAGCCCCATCATGGATTCGGCGAATAAAAGAAGTGGAGGAAAACGCAAACATCGCTCGTTGTCGATCGCAGAGAAAGTTGAACTGTTAAAAAAACTTGATAGTGGTGTGTCTGTGCGGTGTTTGTGAAATATACGGCATTGGGTCTTCAACAGTCTATGATATAAAAAACACTACAATATATACAGCCATATATTATATATACGTATATATATACAGTAAAACCCTTATAACTCGGCATGATAGGGGCTCTGGCCCTTGCCGAGTTATTCAATGTGCCGAGTTATGCAATGTCCTCCTCTGATGTGGGTTAAAAAAAAAAAAAAAAAGTAAATACAGTACACACAAACCTCGTTTTCCCGGACTAATAGGGGGGAGCACTGGTCCGGGAATCGCAACATTCTGATGCCATAACCCACCCCCAGACGTTTATCCTACTCTAGTATTTACTGTCCGGCAACCGCCAATATCAACTACCCCGCCGCGGACTTTTACGTCCGCTGAGCATGCTTGCCACCTGGCGGGAGGCAGCAGAAAGTGTTCAATAGTCTCAGAGATGTTCCTGCACCAGGGGCAGTGGGAGTCAGGGGACTGACGGAGGCGGTGCAGGTGAACCATGAGTGTCGTGTGCCCAAATGTAAACAATACGACCGCTGAGCATGCTGCCACCTGGCGGGAGGCGCGGACACTGACCAGGAGTGACAGGAGACACTCGGACCGCCAGACAACTTTGTCAATTTACGAACAGGACCAGGCATTTCAACGTAAAAAAAAATAAAAAAAAATTGTCCGGGACTCTGACATATCCCCGGACCTTGGATTTTGTCCGGCAAATCCGATATCCGGGAAATGGAGGTCCGGGAAATTGAGGTTTGTGTGTACTGTAAAAGCATAAAAACTACACTTACCAGTGAACGGGTAGAATGTGCTGGATTTGATATCAAACTCAGCACAAATAGCACGCATGGATGCACCTGCATCCATCCTTGCCAGCACTTTCACCTTTTCCTGCAGGCTCAGGCTCTTCAATTTCATTCCCTTCCTGCTTTTGACACCCTTGCGTGATGGAGCTGACATCTTGATATACAGTACTGTATGATGCAATCCCAAAACACGTAAAATAAGTGGCAAAGTAAAGCAAAGGTCGGGTACCAGCGCGTAGGCTTAGCCGTGTTTTTGTCGTCCAAGCACCGTCTTGAATTACGAATCCCAATCCAATAACACTTGCTGAAATGTGTGTTATACTACTTTGTGATATTGTTTGCAATGTTTTGCATTGATTATTATTTCGGCTCCTACCAAGCTTGTGTTTTTGAAGCAGAAACCAATCCTTTTTCAATTTCGACAAAAAACGGAATTCGTATCCAAGACGGTGCTTGGACGACATAAACACGGCTCAGCAGCTGACAGCCTACACGCTGGTTCCTGATCTTTGCTTTACTTTGCCACCTATTTTATGTGTTTTGGGATTACATCATACAGTACTGTACACACAAACCTCGATTTCCCGGATATCAGATTTGCCGGACAAAATCCGAGGTCCGGGGATATGTCAGAGTCCCGGACATTAAAAAAAAAAAAAAAAAAAAATTTTTTTTTTTTTTTTTTTTACGTTGAAATGCCTGGTCCTGTTCGTAAATTGAAAAAGTTGCCCGGCGGTCCGAGCGTCTCCTGTCAGTGTCCGCACCTCCTGCCAGGTGGCAGCATGGTCAGCGGTCGTATTGTTTACATTTGGGCACACGACACTCACGTTTCACCTGCACCGCCTCCGTCAGTCCCCCGATTCCCACTGCCCCTTGTGCAGGAACATCTCTGAGACTATTGAACACTTTCTGCCACTTCCTGCCAGGTGGCAGCATGCTCAGCGGTCGTATTGTTTACATTTGGACACACGACGCTCACAGTTCATCTGGACCGCCTCCGTTAGTCCCCTGACCCCCACTGCCCCTGGTGCAGGAACGTCTCTTGAGACTATTGAACACTTTCTGCTGCCTCCCGCCAGGTGGCAGCATGCTCAGCGATCGTATTGTTTACATTTAGGCACACGACACTCACGGTTCACCTGCACCGCCTCCGTTAGTCCCCCTGACCCCCACATCCCCTGGTGCAGGAACGTCACTTGAGACTATTGAACACTTTCTGCTGCCTTCCCGCCAGGTGGCAGCATACTCAGCAGTCGTATTGTTTACATTTGGGCACACAAAACTCACGGTTCACCTGCACCGCCTCCGTTAGTCCCCTGACCCCTACTGCCCCTGGTGCAGGAACGTCTCATGAGACTATTGAATACTTTCTGCTGCCTCCCGCCAGGTGGCAGCATGCTCAGCGGTCGTATTGTTTACATTTGAGCACACGACACTCACGGTTCACCTGCACCGCCTTCGTTAGTCCCCTGACCCCCACTGCCCCTGGTGCAGCAACGTCTCTTGAGACTATTAAACACTTTCTGCTGCCTCCCGCCAGGTGGCAGCATGCTCAGCAGATGTAAAAGCCCGCGGCAGGGTTGTTGATATTGGTGGTTGCCGGACAGTAAATACTAGAGTAGGATAAACCTCTGGGGCTGGGTAGTGGCATCAGACTGTTGCGATTCCCGGACTTTTCCAGTTCCCGGACCAGTGCTCCCCCCTATTAGTCCGGGAAAACGAGGTTTGTGTGTATTTCAAGATGTCAGCTCCATCACGCAAGGGTGTCTCCAGCAGGAAGGGAATGAAATTGAAGAGCCTGAGCCTGCAGGAAAGGGTCAAAAGGACAAAAACACGCCTTTATGCGACTGAGGATATGCCGAGTGTAAGCAAAGAGTACAGTTATAACAACAATACATCATCAATACCTCCCCCTTTGTCCTGCCCTGGGCGTGGACACAGTCAGGTCACCACATCTCACTCAGTCAACTGTGAGTCGCCCCCTAACACAGAAGCCTTGCGTTCTGTGCGATACATACTTTCCTTTGTCTAGTATATCTATACATATTTGCAAATATACATTATTTATATACACTTACCACTGTGTATAGTACAGGGAGGTCCCGAAGATACGAGCAGTTAGGTTCCATCTGGCATACTCGCAAAGCGAAAGCTCGTATAACGAAACCCATAACTAATGGTAAAATATAGGTTTGGTTCCAGGACCATTAATTAATAAAAAGAAGAAAAAAAGACGTGTTTTTCAAGCTAAAATAAACTATAGCAAACACAACAAACACACAGCGTCTATATTACCCACACTGTACTACCTATTCTGTAGAAAAAGCATTCTGAAAGAGAAAATAGCACACAAAATAACATAACTGCACATTAATTAAACATAAAACATGCATAACAAGCAAAAAAGACGTTGTACTGTAGGGGACGCCGCGTGATACAAAAGAGGGTAGTGTAGCGGTCCCAAGGTTGGGGCCGCACACCTGGCTAATTACCTCTTAAGGATCAGGCCCTGCCATATGCTTAATTACCCTTCAGGTCACGCCTTGCTAGGGGTGACCTGATTGCGGTCCCAAGGTTGGAGCCGCACACCTGTCTAATTACCCCTAAATGTCAGGCCGCGCCATATGCTTAATTACCTCAGGTCATGGCTTGCTAGGGGTGACCTGACTGGGGTCAACCAAATCCCCCTTTGTCCAGCCTGGGAGTGGTAGGGCGCGTATTTTGAACTTGATAATTTTACTCACACCAGTTTGAATGTCATATCATTGGATTTTTGATCTCGTATATTGAAAATAGACCCTAATTTACACATCTCGTATCATTGGATTCTCGTATACCGAATGCTCGTATAACGGGACCTCCCTGTATATCAACCACACACTTCTTCCAAGGGACACACCTGCTACCAAGACAATCAGGCTGCACACCATACCCACGTGCCTCCTACCTCTAGGCCAGGGGCGGGCAACCTCCGGCCCGGGGGACAGACCTGGCCTGAGAAGGCCTAGTGTCCGGCCCCCACCCTGCTCGGCATTAACATTGCAATCATAAGAACATAAGAACATAAGAAAATAAGGAAGCTACAAGAGGCCGCGAGGCCTACACGTGGTAGTTCCTGTCACCTACACTACCTACATCCACCTTCCATCCCCATCCATGAACGTATCCAGCCCTTCTTTAAAGCTACCCAATGACTCCGCACTAACTACCTGTCTACTACTCCATTCATTCACCACCCTATTTGTGAACCAGTTTTTCCCTATTTCCTTTCTAAATCTACACCCTTCCAGCTTGAATCCGTTACTTCTTGTTCTACCCTGGTTAATAGCCGTAAGAACTTTTCCTACCTCTCCTTTATTAAATCCCTTTATCCACTTAAAAACTTGTATCAGATCGCCCCTTACTCTGCGTCTCTCGAGTGAGTGTAACTTTAATAACTTCAATCTCTTCTCATAACTAAAGTTACGCATCCCTTGAATAATTTTAGTCATCCTTCTCTGCACTGATTCTAACAAGGCTATATCCATCCTGTAATATGGAGACCAAAACTGAACCGCATAGTCTAGGTGAGGTCTGACTAGAGCCATTGAGATTAGGTATGCTTTGTGGTCAGCACAGTTTGGAAAAATATACTGCCACTAGTAGGTGAAACTTATTAGAAACACTTTATATTAACACTTCTTCATGGCAAGCAGCACCAGCCGTCTCACTGATTTGTATGTTTTTCAATGAAATTCTTGTATATAGTCACTTTGGGGTTTTCGTTTGTCACTCTGGCCCAGGGGCTGCTCCCGAAAGTCTCATCTGGCCCTCGCTCTGAAAAGGTTGCCCGCCCCTGATCTAGGCCTTCTGCTCGGCCTTCTCCACACTACATTTTCAACAGGGGCCTTCCATAAGCCCCATAACAATATGCCTCCAAATTGAGGAGCAGGAACTAACATTACAAAAAGTTCATAGCAGAAAGTAAGGCATGTCAGGATCATCATCTTAATCAGTATCTGGAACAACAGTTTCTTCAGTAACTGGCAGAACAAATATCTACTAACAACAGAACATCCGGCAGCGGCATATCCCGAAAACAGTAGTCAACCGACCCCGGAATTTTGAAATTGCGCTCACAGATTAAGTACCATATTTTTTGGTGTACAAGTTTCCCTTTCTTAATGATCGGGATGCACTCCTGAATAAACTATCATAAAGCGAACGATAGCTAAACGAACCCATTATGACATGGGTTAAATTGGGATGCATTTGTAGACCTCCCCAATCTTCCACTTATCACTAAAAACAACATTAAGCTCGCTAGCTGCTCCTTTATTGGCTCATGATGTCTTGTAACAACCTTTGCAGACAAAGTTGTGGTGTTCTGCTCAGCCTCCTTAACCTTGTCTGCATTCTTGAAAATAGTAGTAACAGTAGATTGAAATAGGCCTAGGCTACGAGCGATGGAATTAGCTCCTTCACCTGCCTCGTGGCACTTCACAACATCCTGTTTCACTTTCAGTTAGGCTTTTCTTAGATTTTTTTGGTTTCCAACCAGCATCAGTATCTATCTTGATTGTCTTGACTATCTTGAGGTCGTTTGGGGGCTATAACAACGTAAAGTAATAAGTATTAGGGCCAAATAAACACTTCAAAACACTTCACAAGATCACAAGATCAGTGAGTTTGGCAAGCGTGCAGGAAAGATTGGGAAAAGCTTTCAATTACGCGTGTTGGCAACAGTAGACCTCACAGCGCTGCTGTAGATACAGCTGACACCTGAGTTGTGATCCCCACTCCAGCGATCGTAACTGCGAAACCCGATGATTGTTAATCCGTACAGCCCCACTGACGGCTCTTAGCCGTCGCAACTTTTCAACCTTGTATCTCCGTGAATAAGGGTCATAGCGTTTCAATATTCACACAGATGGTGAGTCAGAATGTAAAGTAAGTATACACATCTTGGCAACTCATCTCCCATCCCTCCCACACCCCTCACAGCTTGATTTATTCACGCGCCTAGACCATGCTTTCTGCTCCATGTGAACAGTCATGTCCGACCGCGCTCGACACCTTCACCCTACAAATAACCATCTCCTTTGTGTCATCGCTGTGGGTGGCGGTGCACCTGCTCGCCTAGTAGAGCATCACTTCTGCCACTTCATCCCTACTAACCCCATCAAAAAGAACCCTTCACGAAGGTGTTGTGTGTGCCAACATGACACGAAGGGAGCAGCGAAGAAAAGACACAAGGTCCTACTGCTGTGAGTGTGATGTTGGTCTGTGTTTCATAGAGTATCACACTCTATTGCATTATTGAAGCACTCTGAGGGTGGTGAATGCAGGCAAGCACGCTACTTTGTGTATACAATTATGACAAACATATGTAAATATAATAACTAGATGATTTCTTGTCTTTCTTTTACTTTTCACTTTTCGAGAGGGGAATTATAAACTGCAATTTTGAGAGCTGAAACCAGAGGCGCAGCAGCCGAAGCTGCTTCGTCGCCATGGTAACCAATACGCAGCCCGGCTGTAGTGCCAAACTTTCATATAAAAAATTGATCTGTTACTAAAAGAACCACAGTTAAGGCTGATTCACACTGGCGTTTTTTCGTCATTTTTATCTGACGAGAAGGGGTCTGGGTCTGGGGCTGGTGTCATGATCGCAATAAGTTTAAAAAAAAATCACACACCGATCGCTCGGTCTTTATCTACCGACTTGACGAGAATTTCGCGCGCCAAATTCAAATAAACGCAGAAGCCAGCACCACCCTCTCCCAAATTACCCCAATTATTGGTATAATTTCGGTATTGGGCACTAAAAACTAACAAATTTAACTTACATCATCGTGCAGATCTTTTCATCCTTAATTTGAATCCAAATTTCCCATGCCAATGGCGATACATATAACCTCATCATCCAACGCTAGGGCTAGTGCAGCAGCAATGAGAGTACATCGGATACGGGTGCGACGATTCATGGTTGAAGAATGTACGCTACTTGTTGATGGCGGGGACGCGGGAACAACAACAAGCTCGAGCACGAGCTTGACAGACGACCTACAAAGCGATACTAAAAGCAGAAAAGGTCACAAAGAAGAAGAAGAAGAAGAAGATTTGTCTCCCGAAACTAATTGCGTGTGTGAACGTAATCTCCGCACTAGCCCGCAAGAGACCGACTTCTCGTCAGATAAAAATGCTGAAAAAACGCCAGTGTGAATCAGCCTTTACACTCATAAACATTACAAGTGCCTTCTTATGTTGTGATTCCTACGTGTTTAAGTAGCAAGTACAACACACTTGTGATATGAACCAATGCCTGATGCTTGACGCTGACGAACACTTGGCACCGCCGCACCTATGTCCCTGCTATACGCCGCGCAGGAGATTTAAAGCTACGGTTGGCAAGTAGAAACCCCCTCCCCTATTGACTACTAAATGGCTATGATGAGTGATTTTTTTGGGTTTACGTGTCATAACTATGTGAGTTTAACAGATTTCTGTGAAAAAAAAAAAAAGAGGTAAAAATTGACTGGTCAATGGGCGGGTCTGGGCGTGACAAAATAATAAATTTTTGGCGGGTCTCAACGGGTTAATCGAAAAAGAGGTATTTAAAGAGACACATCGTAAGTGCGAAATATCGTTGAGTAAGATCACCCTCTATAAGACTCGCGTCTTCTTTCGAGACTAACTTCAGGGAAAATTTCTTTTTCAATTTTATATTATTTTTCAACATCAGCAAAATCTTTCATTATTGTTTAACATAATAGTTATTTCAAAAGACAGCCAGCACAGCATAGGACAGACTCTCGTACTCTCATACAAAACAAATTGCAGGTGTTATGGATGATGTGGCGTGAGGGAGTAGGAGTAAGGATGGTGAATTTTCACGTCATTTCAAAGTTTCATACATGTAAAGCCTGATGAAATCCCATTATTTTCCATTAAAAAACTTATGACTGCATAAATATCGTATGTACAATGTATGTACAGCAAAGAACCTATACACTACTCCTGCTTTGAGAGACTACTGGTGAACAAGCACGGCGGAGATCTTGATAGTCGGCAGTCAAACAGTCACTAACATGTTTGTTTACCAAGTCTCTTAAAGCAGCAGCAGTCCATAGATTTTTGCCATACATACACTGTACATACAGATCTATCAAGAGTTTCAAGGGTTTTTAATGGGAAATAATGGTATTTCATCCGGCTTGATATATATGAAACTTGAAAATGATGTGATAGTGATCCTCTAAGCCGTGTTTTTGTCGTCCAAGCACCGTCTTGGATACGAAGACCGTTTTTTGCTGCAATTGAAAAAGGATTGGTTTCTGCGACAAAAACACAACAAGCTTGATAGGAGCCCAAATAATAATCAATGCAAAACATTGCAAACAATATCACAAAGTAGCATAACACACATTTCAGAAAGTGTTATTGGATTGGGATTCATAATCCACGACGGTGCTTGGACGACAAAAAGCCGGCTCTACTAGTCCTTGCTGTACAAGGTACAGTGTGCCTAAGGAGGCATACAAATTTGAACTTCGGTGTATTGGACGCAGGGTGGTTTTGAGACCCATTTTTCTAGGAAAAAACTGTGTTCCATACACTGAAAAACACACCATTTTTTAACATTGTAATTTTATGAACATTTATTTTGATCAATACTTTCCTTACACGATGAAAAGAAAGAGAGAGAGAAGAGAGAGAGAGAGAGAGAGAGAGAGAGAGAGGAGAGAGAGAGAGAGAGAGAGAAGAGAGAGAGAGAGAAGAGAGAGAGAGAGAGAGAGAGAGAGAGAGAGAGAGAGAGAGAGAGAGAGAGAGAGAGAGAGAGAGAGAGAGAGGAGAGGGAGAGAGAGAGAGAGAGGAGAGAGAGAGAGGGAGAGGGAGGGAGGGAGGAGGGGAGAGAGGAGAGAGAGAGAGAGAGGAGAGAGAGAGAGAGAGAGAGGAGAGAGAGAGGAGAGAGGAGGAGAGAGGAGGAGGAGGAGGGAGGGAGGAGGAGGAGAGAGAGGGAGAGAGAGAGAGAGAGAGAGGAGAGAGGAAGAGAGAGAGAGAGGAGAGAGGAGAGAGAGAGAAGAGAGAGAGAGAGAGAGAGAAGAAGAGAGAGGAGGAGAGAGAGAGAGAGAGAGAGAGAGAAAAATATGTATTTTCAAACATGTGGGTTATTCTTTATTCTGTCAACTATGTAGATTATACTATCTTTGTAAGACGTCAAGTTATATTTTAGTATATTTTGCCTTCATACACACACTTCTGAAACAAATGTGGTTATAAAAAAGAATGGCTGAGGTCTTATGGATATAGGCCTCATTAAACAGACAAATTGCTAAAAATCAAACAGCACATAAAGCTACAAATGTGTGCTAGCATAAAATGTCTTCAATGATGATGATAATGATGATTCATTACAAAACTGGAGAACACAGTGTTAACAAATCTGAGGGATAGGGAGAGGGAGAGTCTGTTGGCTAGAAAGGACACAAGTTACAAGAACATATGAACAGGAGCAGGTGAAGACTTTCTGTGGTCACTCCCTTGAGGGAGTTCTAAGACTTTGGCACAAGAGTATAGAAATAGAAAAGTAGCAAGACAGGAAAAGAATAAGAAGATAAATAGATAAGTTGAGAGGCAGATATATACAATTGACAGATAATAAAACCATACTAAAATTGTAACTAACCTGTAACAGCTGAGAGTGCGAGTGCTGGAGCATAGAGCACAATGCCCATGTAGAGTGTCATCTGAAGGGAGAAGGCCAGGGAAGCACAGGTCCGTGTCAGTCGTCCAAATCTTCGTTCCAAATACTGTAGAGCAAACTGCGTTATTGGTGAATTCAGCTGACACATTCTTCAGCCAGGGCTGGTTATTCCAATCAGGACTTAATAATATGTAATCAATTATAAAAATTCTAACTTTGAACCTAATACAAAAAAAAGTTAGTGGTTATTGTAACTGACTGTGATAAAGAAAATTCTATCAATAAATAAATTTATGCTGCAATTGTTCAAAGGATACCAGGTGGGTAATCGGCATGTCAGAGATTGGCAAGGCCAACCACTCCCTGCGGTGAAGAAAGTGAACTGGTCCAATATCATGGTGACTCACTAGGCTTTGGCCCTCAGCAGTGTGGACATGTATGCACTGCCGAGAACTAAGGGTTCAAGTTGAGGGTAAGGTCAGGTAGTCACTAGTAATATGAATTGTACTCAGTGATGTGTAATATCATGACAACAGCTCCTCCAACACCTCCATAGAGTGGCTCCCTCCCCAATTATTGCTGCCTCTGAACTTCCATGTCTACAATTCTCATTTTTGAGGGAGGAAATGCAAATATTTTCTTGTTTGTCTGTAGGTTTTAGTGTGCATAAATGTACATGTGCATGTTTGTGTTTTTCTGTGGCCCCACATGCTTCTCTGTTTGTTTGTTTAGTTTTAAGTGCAAATGTGTGTGGATTTTTGTATTTAGTCTGTGTTCCTGTGTTTCCCTAGTTGTTCTATATAGGAAATGAGTTGCGTACAGTTATGGGGTTTCGTCTCCGTATCTCATTTGGTCAATCATAACTTTAAACTCATTAATACTTTTCGCATTTACACGTCATTATCAGTCATTCTACATATCAGCACAGCAGAAAGGAAAACTGTACTACTTCTAAATATCCTTCAAGCATCTCGTCTTCTTCAGCTTCTTTCCATGTCCTCTAGTGCTTCCTGCGTCCCTCACAAACATGTCTTCTTTGTCAATTCTCTCCTTTTTTGTCATCACCTCTTTCTCTTTCTTCTATTGATGGCAATCCCAGTTTTACTAACTTCTTCTCGTATGTCAAATTTGCAGGACTAGGAACAATCTTCGCAGCTATATTCTTTCCATTTTTTCAATGTCTTTCTTCTTGTGTGGAGACCACACTTCCATTGTATATTCGATCTAAGGATTATCATATCCTCATTCATATAAACAAAGGCCATTCTGATATTTGTTAGGAATTTATATGTGGCACCAACTATCCTATTAATGTTTCTCTGGTGATAAGTCATCTTGAATTGTTACTCAAAGATCCTTCCCTTCACTCACTTCGGTAATAGTTTAATTTTCCAATCTGTATTTACAACTCATTCCCCTTATACTTATCTAAATGGAAATATTTTGCACATTTTGCATTAAATCCTATTTTTCACTTCTGACTACATTCGTGTACACTCTACCCTCCATTTACCGGACAATTAGGGGGTTAGCCTGGTCCGGGAACCCCAAAAAGTCCGGGAACAGCGAAAGTGTATTGTTATGTTCGTGGAAAGAGTACAGGGTACAGACAGAGCAGGGTACAAACAGGTGTCAAGTGGTGCCATCCTTGCTGGAGGGGAATGTAGCCGAGTCGTAGAAAATATCACCGCGGCTTACGTCCCTTTGCCAGCCGTCGTGGCTAACCGGATGTATAAACCGGATGCAAGTGTTAGTGGGGCGACAAGCGTGGGAAAATGTATTTCCACATTCACATCCTCTGCTGTGGAGAGGATGACTAGAATTTGCCTAGTGCTGGCGCCCTCCAGGCACATATAAGGGAATTGACAACGAGATTCGAGGCAGTCCTCACCAAGTTTTATCAACATTCAGCGGAGGAAGAAGGCGGAGGATGTGTAGAGAATGTCGTCGATATAATGACTAAAACAATGACTCTTGCCCTCTCACCTCGAGCGTCTGTGTCCGCCCGCCCTGACCCCTAGTGGGGGCATCCCCGAACTAACGGCCAGGGACCTCGCCGTGCGGGAAATTTGAATGCTGTACTTTCCTTAATGTCCGAGACTATTCTGGACATATGTCCGGCCATGGCAAATATGTCCGGGGGCAGACAATGACCGGGAAATCTGAAATCCTGCAATAGGAGGTCTGGAAAATGGAGAATAGAGTAAATATTATCTAGATCCTCTTGTAGCAACTTGCAATATTCCTCCACCTTTACCTTCTTCATAATCTTAGCATCATTCGGGGAGGCGGTGGCTTAGTGGTTAGCACCTGGGAGTGGTGAGTTCGGTATCTGGAGTTAAGTCCCACCAAGAGCAAGTCTTTAATGGAAGTGGTGAGCTTGGCATCTTGAGTTCCAGTCCCACCGGGTGCAATTTTTTTTTCCATCGTCATGTGGCCGCCAAGTCTGCACACATGTTGCCCATCAATCGTTCCTTTGATGGAGAGTGCATTGGAGGACACCTGGGAGCGGCACGAGCCTAAACAGGCGCCACTATAAAAATCCTGCCTGTGCCACTATGGGCAAGGGCCAAAAATCATAGCTCTCAAGGGAACCCAGGGGGCGAGCCATCCAAGCTCTCATGGAGAGTAAAAAGCCTATAGGCGCTATAGGCATAAACGAAGGTCAAAAATACTCACAAAGCTTTTAAATCCATCTGCCATGTCATTTAAGTAAATCAGGAACATAATTGGTGCTAACACTGAGCCTTGGGGTATTCCGCTGAACACAGTTTTCCACTCTTAACACTCTTTAATCACCGTCCTAATTTGTTTCTCTTTGAGGGAGTCTTGCATCAATCTTTTTGTTTGTTTGTTTGTTTAGAGGATAATTCCTCAGAGCCATAGTGATCTACCGCTGCAGCTTAATGTTGGCCGAAGCCACCACCCCGGGAGGGGGGTCACAAACCCCCGGCTAACACCCGGTACCCATTCACTGCTGGGTGGACAGGGGCTCGGGTTTTAAAAAAGACCACCCATCTATCTTCGCTCAGCCCGGGGATCGAACCCGGGACTTCTCGGTTGTGAGCCGAGCGTGCTAATCTCTACACTACGGAGTACCCTAGTGAAGGGCCTACCCAATCTGAAGACGTTTCCATCCAAACCACCTTCATATATTAATTTCCACTACAATTTCTTATGCACTACTTTGTCAAAAGCTTTCTTAAATATTTACTAAGTAAGCATAATCCTACTACATCAATAACTTTTGAGTATTGTATATTGAAGACATGAATTCCCAGTTCTGAAACCAAATTGTCTGTCACACAATATTTCCACATTTTCCAAGTACGTAACCCAAGTGTTCCTTACATTTTTTTTCAAATAACTTTGCTACTACACTAGTCAGTGATATTAGTGTACAATTAAGTGAGTCCATCTTGTTTCCACTTTTTTTCCTGTGTATGTGTGTGCATCCATATCCTATCTGCATGTGTGTGTGTGTGTGTATATATTCATTGGAAAGGATATTTTTTCTTACTAATTTCTTTTTGAATAAAAAAAATCTGTAATGACAATCAAATTTGTCTAAATTGCAATTGCAATATGGCTGATACTTTTACTTCTATCTGTAGTTATATTTGTACTCAAAAGCATTAACAGCACTACAGAATTTTGCATTTGGTCTGTAGAACTAATTTGCCTTCAGCCAAGTTATATCACTGAGAGTAATTACTAGACATTTATATTTTAAATCAGAAAGGGCCGGCCAAAGGCAAAAAAAAAGAAGGAAAAAAAGCCCACTAGCTGCCAGCCCCAAGAAAGTAGACAGTAAGAGATTTTTTAAAGTGGGTAGGCCAATTTAGTTTGAAAGGCATCTTGATGCACCTCTTTTGAAGCAATTTTAGTTGTAGGAAGATGGAAAAATAGAAATAGGAAGAGAGTTCCAGAGTTTAACCGTGAAAAGGATGAAAGAGTGAAGATATTCGTAAACTCTTACATTTGGAAGGTGGACAGAGTAGAGGGCTGAGAGTAGGTAGAAGGCCTTGTGAGGGGAGGGGAGGCAAGCAGTTAGTAAGTTCAGAAGAGCAGTAAGCATGAAAATAGCAGTAAAGATAGCAAGAGAGGCAACATTGCAGCGAAAAGTTTGACCAGGCAAGGTGTAAGCACAGAAGTACAGTATTTAAAAACGATAGGAGGGACTCTGTCAGGACCGTAAGCTTTTCGAGGATCAAGGCCAGAGAGGGTATAGAAAACATCATTCAGAGGAATCTTAATAACAGGCAAAATATAGCCAAGAGGGTGGAGGAGAAGGAGGAACAAGCCCTTCATCATCCAGAGTAGATATATTAGCACATTTTTGAGCAAGGACTTCAGCTTCAGAAATAGATGAGACAGCTGTAGGACCATCTGGGTGAAGCATAGGAGGAAAATATACAAAGAAAAATTGTGAGAGGTTTTGTGGCTAAATGCCAGAAGTCACGAGAAGAGTTTGAACTAGATAGAATTTGATATTTTCTATTGATGAATGAGTTTTTGGCAAGTAAAAAAATAGATTTGGCATCATTACAGGCAGAAATATAAAGGGCATGAGTTTCAGGAGATGGATGGCTACGGTACCGTCTATGAGCTGTCTTTCTATCTTGGACAGCACGAGAACAGGCTGAGTTAAACCAAGGTTTATGGGTTTAAGGATCAGAGAAAATGTGTGGAATGTATGCCTCCATGCCAAAGAATGTATGCCACCTCGGTTATACACTCTGCACAAAAAGATGGGTCTCTGACATGGAAGCAATAATCATTCCAAGGAAAAGCAGAGTAGTACCGCTTTAGGTCCTCTCCCACCAGCTGAGGTGTAATGCCAGAAGCATCTCTGGTTAGTTGGATCCTGAGGCAACACCGGAATGATAGAGCAGTTTACTGAAATATGATTGTGATCGGAGGAGCCTAACGGAGAAAATGGTTTAACAGAATAGACTGAAGGGTTAAAGTTAGGAAAAGGTCACGATTGTTGGGCATATCTCCAACATTCTTGACCTTTTCCTTTGCATAACTATCACTTCTTGTACTTTGAATTCCAACTTTTAGCCTGACTACCTGAAAAAATGTATACAAATTAGGCACAGTGCATTACTTTCTTTACTGTTATAATAGTAGTCTTTTTTCTATTGATGCACTGAGCTATCCTATGCATATGATACCTCATAGACACTCGTGTTCTGCAGCTTGAAGAAGACAGGTAGGTAGAGGTAGCACACTATGGGCGTGGAGATGAGGTAGGAGAAGTTGATTACAACAAACTGCGTCCCAAACATGTAATTTTCTTTGGACACGCCCAGAATGGTGATGGCAGACATGAAGGAAGCCATGAGGGAGAAGGAAACAGGCAGCACTGACATGCTGTTGTTGGCCATCATGTATTCCTGTAAGAAAGCCAGTGCTGAATGAGAGATTCGCTTACATGCAGTGGCGTACCCAGAAAATTGAAAAGGGGGGGGCCAATATATATATATATATAATATATATATATATATATATATATATATATATATATATATATATATATATATATAATATTATTATATATCATAGACCAACCTGTAGATATAGTGGTCTGTGATATATATATATATTTATTTATTTATAATAAATATATTTTATTATTATTTATTTTTTGCAAAGGGGGGGAGGGGGGCATGGCCGCATGCCCCCCCCCCCCCTCGGTACGCCACTGCTTACATGTCCTTAAAATTTGTATAACTACTAAAAGTATTAATCATTTTCAATAGGGTATCTTATAAAATATGATATACTATACTAAAATGTCTATGTATATATATATATATATATATATATATATATATATATATATATATATATATATATATATATATATATATATATATATATATATATATATATATATATCTTATACTCAATTGTAATATCATATCTATATACATTATTCTAGCAGCCTGCACAACATGTGACACTATAATACAAAAAAATTAGTAATGTTCAGTAGGTTAAACATAAAGATACATGAAAAAATTACCTTAAAGGTCTTCTGTTTCCCCCCCGTGAACCTATAATAAAGGCCAATGGCAGAGGACGCGGCCAACACCATCGCAAAGATGATGTAGTCCAAGGGGCCAAAGTAGCTCTCCATGTTTTGCTGCATTTCTTCCTCTCTGACAAGGTGAGATGAGTCAGCACTTGTGTCTCACACAAGGCCTCGGGTGTGTTCTTCTTCCTCTCTTCTGTGATTTCAGAGAACACTCAGTCACAACAACAGGATAGCTGCACCACCATTCACAGTGCTTTCATTTAAAATATATAACAACATTTCAAGACACTTTCATTTAATTCTTAGTCAGTCTGTAGTTATCTTTCAATATAGACTTCAACAATCATATAAATGGTCCTTGTGCAATAATTTACGGCTTTAGGTGACAAATATTATTTGCTCTTTTCTCAAAACAAGTGTATCCCAAAGTACTGCATGTGTGTTTCGAGTGCTTGGAGAATACATTTGTGATGCACATTTGAGTTTCATCTTTTTCAGCATAAGGAAACTTTAATACACTTTCGGACTAAACACTTATAGAGATCTTGAAGTGCATATGGATGACATTCCTGAAAAGAGAGAAAAGCATAAATTACAGAAATGCTCATATTTAAGTGATTGCTCTTTCTAAGTAATTTTTCACACTGCGCTCCTCTCTCTCTCTCTCTCTCTCTCTCTCTCTCTCTCTCTCCGCCCATAGATTTAAAAGTGAATACATGAACCACAACAATTTTTAGACAAAGACTCCAAAAGGTACCATGTGATGATGTGATGAACATGTGAAATTGTTACACAAGCTGGAGGTTGTACGGTAGCTTCAAGTGGATTAGAATGCTGGTGATTATGGTAACCCTAAACTGCTGAAAGGGTAAACTACCATCCCTTTGTAGCTTTAGAGATAAAAGTCTTGCCCATGACTGGCCACAACGGTCCATAAATGGAGGAGATTCTCTCTCTCTCTGAATACATTAGGTTTCAAGCATTAGTATTAACATAGGTTTCATGCAATTGCTTAAATACTTATTAGCTATAATCACAGCCATATAAAGTTCAAAAGAATAATAATAAAATGAAACATTCATAAAAAAAAAAGCCGCCAAATTTATACAAGTGTTACAGAGAACTACCTTCATGTATGAACAACTTCCTTCTGACCTTTTTCTCTTACTTAAAAACTTACTTTCATAATCTACTTCACATAGGCTGAAGGGATTATGTACATTTTCTTTTATCCTAACAAACTTATATATGCCTGGTAGTGGGGGGAGGGTTATGAAGGTACATGGAGTTTGTCTCATAAGGGCATATAAACGACTTAGTAAGTTAAGTTGCTTACAGCGAAAATATTTATTGAGTTTTGGAGTAAAGGATGAGCCTCCATTAGTTAAAAGTAGATCATGGGTTGGGTCAGACCAATAAAATCTGGCATGTCTAGATACACATTTTCCCTTGTATTGTCGTTAGTGACTCTTGTTCTTGTTTTAGGGCTGCGAGGATCCCATGGGGAACACTATGAGCCTGTTAGTGACTCAATGAAGATTCATTCAAGGACATTTTGGTGTAATTTTGGAAATTGGGTGTAGCGCAATTCAATTGGATTGTTCATTCACTGATTATGGTTTTGAGTAGGGACATAACAGGGCAGTTTGCATTGTATTATCTTAAGTCTAGTTTCCTGATCTTGACTACAAACCCAATGACTTCCTACCTTGTCCATCTCATGTGTGGGCATTAGTATATTTCACCTTGAATTCTATAAAAATGAATCCTTTAAGCATACAGATTTTGCATACACATAAAATCTATAAGAATAAGAACAAAATAAACATAAAGGGAGTCTAAAAAATTACCTGAGGACTTCTGGAAGAGGTTTAGGTAATAATGGAGGAGTTTTTCGTCAAAGACAGCTCACAACCTCTACACTCCATCATTTCAACTGACTAACTGAAGGGTGATACAAATTTTAGAAGCCTTGTTTTAATTAAGAGCCCACGATTGGCTGCGTGGCCAATTATAATGGCTTTTGATTGGCTATTATATTAGTGTTCCTGATTGGCTGAAGAAAAAATATATTGGCTTGTCATTGGCTACCTGTAGCTGCTCCTGATTGGCTCCCCGCCAAAGAGGTGTGAAATCTGTGAGTAACGCAAAATTTTACTATTTCGCTTCATTGGCCTGACTCGGCTTGGTCTGTCTCGTAGGTCACTAGGTCGCAGAGCCAGTGTCGAAAAAGGGTTTGATGGTGGAGGGTGTGTCTGTCTGCCCTATAGACAACAACAGGATAATTTCAATATATACATAATTTTTTTATATTGAGCGCAAGTAGAGTAGTAGTGTACAGTATATTGAGCCAAATTGTTTTTAGAAAACGTGAGTAGTAATGTCTGTAGCGAACGTGAAACTCTCCATTATAACCGAGGTTTATTCAGCCCATGACTCTAGCTCAACACTTAGGCAAGAATTTTTCCTAAATACCTGTTGGCTTCCTAGTGGTCTATATATAAGGCAACAATGTTGTAATGCTGCTTATGTTTAAATTGCTAATCCAAATTTCGAATAAGGTGAACAGAAACCACACTCCTAATTGTGTAGGGAATTTTGGTCCTAGTGTAAAAAAATTCTGTCAGATCTATAAGTTGAGGACGTTTACAACTACGTGCCTTATAATGCATTAGACTGCAGTAGAACCTGAATGTGTTAAGATAATCAATGCCGGATTGTCTTATGTGAGACACTGAGATGAACCACCCAGTCTAAACCTATATTTTGCACCTCTAAAATAACTGCACATTTTCCTGCATACATGTTGAATGAAAGACGGAACACTTGTACGGCCACACACCAAATGGTACATGTTATTCTATGTTTTTGGTGTTTAGGGCAGCAAGGATTCCAGGATGGATCCTATGAGCCTCGTAGTGCATACATACGTGTTACTCACCACAGCGATCTGCTGAACATCCCGCGCAGGTCAGCCATCTGAGATTGCGTCACCAAACAGCTGATTCAGTGTAAACATTACTAGCAGCTGGGGGCACACTTTAAGGATAATACAAGAGTATAGTATCCTTGCTTACTACCCATCTAATTGAATTTAACTATCATAAAGATGGTCCTTTTTTTTCCTTCGCTGCTATATGATACATATTATATACTGTAGTCCACTTTTGGAGTCTTGGTTGTCATGGTTACCTCATGCTGAGGTGCAACGTATGTCTTTATAGATCAATTTGACCTTGGCGACAAAGCCCGAGGTGAAATCTTGATGGCAGTGGCATTATTCACTGGTGACAAGTGTCTGACTAATAAATGTTTATTGTCTTGTCATGAATTCGTAAGGTTTTCCACAGCATTGATGTGATAAAACAGCAGCTATAACCATTACAAGGAGAGTTCAGACCAACTATAGTCTAATAGCGTTTCAAAGAGAGCCTGTGGTCGAGTGGTTAGCGTCTTAAGCCCCGTCCACACTACCACTCACCACCGTCGGTGCTTGCCGACGGGAAGCGCCGACGGTGGTGAGTGGTAGTGTGGACGAGGCTTTATATGGTAGTGGTAAGCACAATAGACTACCTTATAGCGTATTTTGGCGACCGCTCTGGCCCGGTCTGGACTGGGCTAGTCCCGGGCGGTCACTGTTTTTGCGAGGCAGTCTAGAACGGTTCAGCCCAGTCCAGGCTGGTCCGACCCACATACCAGGACCACCTTGGACCAGTGTGGGGAGAACTGGCGCATGCGCACTACAGTCAGCGGGGAAGGCGACCAGGAGCTTCTCGTGGTGCTGATAAGACATGAAACACCATGATGGCCGACCATAAGACTAAAGTATCACAGGCGTGGTAGTTGTAAAGTCTTCAGCACAGGTTAAAAGGCGGACGACAAAAAGGATATTGACAAGATGGACGCCTGCCGCCTCCACAGTTCAGTTCAGTACCGCCCACTCGATCCCCCAGCCAATAGGAACGACGAATGGGACGGGGCCAGTCTCGATGTATTTTCGCGACCATCAGTCCACCCTGACCCGGTCCGGACTGGACTGAACCAGGGCGGTGAACGTCACGAAAATGCGCTATTAGTGAGCTCGATCTGTCATCTGGTGGCCGTCTGGGAACTACACGCGGAGCTAGAATGTAGGGTCTGGGGGTGTCGGGCTCGACTTATTTTCTATTATTCCCTACCAAACCAGCTACAATTAAGTGTTGTCATGGTCAACATAGGCTTATGCAAAATGGAAATATACGAGTTTTACATTATTCATGGCGTTATAATGAGGATTGTTGGCAAAATAGAAGCATTCGATCACAGGTGTCCTACAACATTCTACTAAATACTGTAAAGGAATGCTTCAAGGCGGGTGCATGGGTTAATATTACCACCTGTGATCGAATGCTTCTATTTTGCCAACAATCCTCATTATAACGCCATGAATAATGTAAAACTTGTATATTTCCATTTTGCATAAGCCTATGTTGGCCATGACAACACTTAATTGTAGCTGGTTTGATAGGGAATAATAGAAAATAAGTCGAGCCCGACACCCCCAGACCCGACATTCTAGCTCCGCGTGTAGTTCCCAGACGGCCACCAGATGACAGATTGAGCTCACTAAGGTAGTCTATTAAGGTCCGAGTTGCAAGTCCCGCCAGGAGCAACTACGTAGCCTACTGTTATATCTTCCATCGTCGAGTGACCGCGAAGATACCTATATACAGTCGGCGCAAAAAAACTTAGGACGCCAAAAAACTTGGGACGGGAATAACGTCCTTACCGTAGATAACAGTTAAGTCGCCAGGACAACTTCTTTTTCTGTTTACAGACGTGTGGTGGCGTTAATACTTACATTTCTACATCCATGATTTCAGGAAAGTTAGAAGGGGCTATCTGGAGAATCTGTGTCATTTTGTGTCATCATCTGTGTCATATTATGGCTATAAATGAACAATTTACAAAAATATCTACAAAGTGGCTACCAACAGTAGAGTCGCCATCTAGTGTTTATTTACTGAGTGTCGTACCGCTGTCGTCGTCGCCCGAAAAAAAATTGCGTAGCGAAATTTGAAACCGTCTATACTTGCAGATATAAAGCATAAAACAACGTTGAAACAGGGTAGATTACGCAGTCATGATATAAACTATTGTGTATCATCTTCAGTGGCACATACACATCAGTAGTGATGCTATAATTCGTAATATTTGGCGGCTGGCGACATGACTGCAGGTGGCGACTTTACTGTTATCTACGGTAGCTGTTTTGCCAATTTCGGTGGGAGCTATTGAATTTTTTTACGTTTTTTTTGTATATCTGGCAGTGTATTATAGAGCCGTGTTTTTGTCGTCCAAGCATCGTCTTGGTACGAAGACCGTTTTTTCTCGCAATTGAAAACGGATTGGTTTCTGCGACAAAAACACAACAAGCTTGGTAGGGGACGAACATAAGAATATAAGAAAATAAGGAAGCTACAAGAGGCCGCGAGGCCTACACGTGGTAGTTCCTGTCACCTACAGCCCGGTTCCCACCTTCCCACTTGTACGGCCGCCGTACAACAACAAAGACGTCACAATGACGTCACAACAAAGTCTACCGCACCACCGTACCGCTGTACGGCCGCCGTACAAAGTTAAATTCAAGTCATCTCTCCCGCTCGGCGGTGTCCGCTCGAGCGGAGTTGCCAACTGTGCCCAGTTACCACAAATACCACTCAAGCGGTGATGATGGTGACGTCATTGTTAAGCGGTGTTGTTGTAAGACGGTCGTACAAGCCGGCTGATGGGAACCGGCCTTAACACTACCTAGTACTGTACATCCACCTTTCATGCATCCCCATCCATGAACCTATCCAGCTCCTCTTTAAAGCTCCCTAATGATTCCGCACTAACTACCTGTCTACTGAGACCATTCCATTCATTCACCACCCTATTTGTGAACCAGTTTGGCAGTTTTTCCCTATTTCCTTTCTAATTAATCTACGCTTTTCCAGCTTGAATCCGTTACTTCTTGTTCTACCCTGGTTAAAAGCCGTCAGAACTTTTCTTACCTCTCCTTTATTAAATCCCTTTATCTACTTAAAAACTTTTATCAGATCGCCCCTTACTCTGCGTCTCTCGAGTGAGTGTAATTTTAATAACTTCAATCTCCTCTCATAACTAAAGTTACGCATCCCTTGTATAATTTTGGTCATCCTTCTCTGCGCTGTTTCTAACAAGGCTATATCCATCCTGTAATATGGAGACCAAAACTGAACCGCATAGTCTAGGTGAGGCCTGACTAGAGCCAGATAAAGCTTTAGAATAACTTCCGCACTTCTACTTTTAACACTTCTGATAATGAATCCTAATACTCTATTAGCTCTATTTCTGGCCTCAATACATTGTTTCCTAGGTCGGAGGTCTGGGCTCACCCTCACTCCAAGATCTTTTTCACCTTCTGATCTTTTCAGCGATACATTGCTTATGGTGTATCTATTACCAGGGTTTTTTCTACCAACATTCATAACGCTGCATTTATCAATATTAAATTCCATCTGCCATCTGACTGCCCACTCGTTAAGTTTATCTAAGTCTCCCTGCAATATGTTTACATCAGACTGTGATCCAATAATCCTACCTAACTTAGTATCATCAGCAAACTTGCTGATATCACTGCTAATCCCACTATCCAAGTCGTTGATGTAAATCAAAACTAGTAATGGACCCAAAACAGACCCTTGTGGAACTCCACTTGTCACCAGTCCCCATTCAGATATAGAACCATTAATTGTAACCCTTTAACGAAATAATAATCAGTCCAAAACATTGCAAACAATATCACAAAGCAGCATAACACACATTTCAGCAAGTGTTATTGGAGTGGTCTTCGTAATCCAAGACGGTGCTTGGACGACAAAAACACGGCTTATGTCAACAATCCTTTTGAGCAGTTGATCAGTCTTCTTTGAAGTTTTTCTTGGTCCCCCTGACCCTTTCTTCCACGCCAAAACAGTCTCTACTCACCATCTTGCGCCCGCCTGCACCACACCGAGACGATAATGTTTGGAAACACACATCTTCCTCGCTATCTGGCCCATGGTTTTCCCACCTCGATACAAGGTTACTATAGGTGTCTTCTTCACAATTAATAGAGATTTGCCCGGCATAATGCTTTAGTAGACCTGAAGGAGGCGGCAGAAGATGGAGGGGCGAATGGGGGTGTAGGAAGGTTGGAGAACCAAACACAACAACGGTCCTCTTCCTATGATAACTTGGAAGATACAGAGCGGGCAGCAGCAAGGAATCTACAGCAGACACCCTAATGCACTGCCAGATATACAAAAAATGTAAAAAAATTCAATCGCTTCCACCGAAATTGGCAAAACAGTTAAGGACGTTATTTCCGTCCTAAGTTTTTTTGGCGTCCTAAGTTTTTTTGCGCCGACTGTACATGCTACCCATCAGCCTCACCTTCGACTGCGACTGAAAGTGCGGCGGAGCCGCGGAGGGCACAGGCGGGCAACATTTGAGCAATGTGTCGAATGTGTCAAAATAATCACAGGTGTCACTACAAAAATCCAGCCTGCGCCACCACGGGCGAGGGCCAACTTTCACAGCCCTCTATACTATTCAGGGCCAATCACCTGAGCTCTCAAGGAAAGAAGATATAACCTAAAGAAGAAAAATAATTGCTTAAGGTTCCAACGTAAAAAAAAAAAAAAAAAAAAGATAAATTATATTATCAAACAAACACGACATTTCAGAAGTCATCACTCGCCTATAGGCTTCGCTTAGCTAACATATCAAGGCATGAAACTTGAAAGACTAATAAAAAATAAATCAAAAGTTGGAGAAAATATATAGGTAGGCCTACAGATAGCTCAGACACAATGGGCCGGTACGCCAGTCAACCTGAGGAATAACCAGACAAAAGCACAATCAATGAGGAGACCGGTAAGGTAGCGTATATACCGATGCAAAATAAGCAAAATGCAATAAAAACGTACCAAATGATAACTACATCTAAGCATATCGATAATGGCTTGCGTTCTAATACCAGGAGCACCGTATAACGTTATAACAGTAATGTAAGCTAATCATGGGAATTAATACAATACCATAACAGGCTTGTTGTTATAGTCACTGAGGTCATTTGTATTCACACCTGGCCACCCAATCATGCATCCTAATTCCTAATCCCACACATGTAAACAAGGGAAACATATATAAATTCTAAACAGTTACTTGCGGAGCGCCGTGTGCGTGAGTGAGTGCGTGTAGCCTACGTGTTGCCGGGTGCCAAGCCAACGAGTAGATGTGCGGTGCGGTGCCAGCCTCGGAGCGGTGTGAGCCTGTGAGCAGTGTGAGGCACTGCCAGATTTTCAGATTCGTATAGGTGGTGACACGCCCCAGCCTGCGTCCTCGGCTCTATAAACGTGTACGCGCATATCTCACCACTCTGCACACACGCGCCCTACAGCCAGTACCGTCCACAAGCCATCACACTACCTACGGCTCATATTCCTAGTCTATCGCAATTGCGATTACCACGATGTAAATACTACCGTCGCAATTAGAGAGAACTGCAACTCCGAAATGCCAGGGGTCGCTGGCAGTTTTAACTCACAATTTGGTGAAAAGTTGGTCAACTTGAAAGAAAAATATGGGCTTATTCCACTGCACTTAAAACACACAAGTATAATATTAAGAACGATTTTCTTCTATATGTATATTGTTATAGAAGCCTGATTCTGTAAAACATTGTATATAACCAAATAACCAAGTAGGTTATAGTTGAGGAGGCGAGGTTAAATTCTACCCCTACTATCTTATAGCCAATAACGAATGTTTAGGAAGTTATCTATACCTAGGCAGTCATATTTCCTGTTATTATTGTGTATCAATCAGATTAGAAAGCCTTTGGAATGGCAATGAGTCGACGCGTGAAGTGGCAATGTTTTGATTCAATAGCCCCGCCACAATCTCCCCGCCACCACTCCCCGCCGCGGCGTTATCGCCTCCACAATTATAAAACCTACATTGTCGCAGCACAAGCCGATTTCGGCATTCTTTATTCTTCGTTTTTCCCAAAGGGATTGCTTATTGTATTTTGACAAGCGTTTGCCAGAAAGCAGCGTACTGTCTTAGAAAACAGTGTGACATCGCCCAATTTACATTGCCACAATATACATGTAAAAAATAATAAGCTTTGCTACACGAGCGAGTAATTTGCATTAAATTGCTATTATAGAACGTTCCATCGTAATGCATGTCATCCATATCATTAGTAGAACAACAGAAGAACTATATTTTTGGTATTCAATGCGGTGCAACAATGTTTATCGCGAATTTAATTATGAAAATTATTAGTCGCGGAGCAAAACACAGTAGACAACCTTTGAGTTTAAAACTGCCAGCGACCACTGGCATTTCTCGAAGTTTAGAAACATTGAATTAGAGGAACTGCAACTCCGAAATGCCGTGGTCGCTTGCAGTTTTAACTCACAATTTGGTGAAAAGTTGGTCAACTTGAAAGAAAAATATGGGCTTATTCACTGCACTTAAAACACACAAGTATAATATTAAGAACGATTTTTCTATATGTATATTGTATAGAAGCCTGATTCTGCAAAAACATTGTATATAACCAAATAACCAAGTAGGCTATAGTTGAGGAGGCGAGGTAAATTCTACTCTATGATATTATATAGTCAATAACGAATGTAGAATTATCTATAGCCTAGGCAGTCATATTGTCCTGTTATTATTGTGTATCACAGATAGAAAGCCCGAAGTGCAATGAGTCGACGCGTAAGTGGCAATGTTTTGATTCAATCGCCCGCACAATCTCCCGCCCACCACTCCCGCCGCGGCGTATCGCTCACAATTATAACCTACATTGTCGCAGCAACAAGCCGATTTCGGCATTCTTTATTCTTCGTTTTTCAAGGCATTGCTTATTGTATTTTGACAAGCGTTTGCCAGGACGCAGCAGTACTGTCTTAGAAAAAAAGTGTGAACATCGCCAAATTTTACATGCCACAATATACATGTAAAAATATATTAAGCTTTGCTACACGAGGCGAGTAATTTGCATTAAATTGCTATTATAGAACGTTCCATCGTAATGCATGTCATCCATATCATTAGTAGAACAACGAGAAAACTCTAATTTTTGGTATTCAGATCGTGCATTTAATGTTTATCTGGAATTAATTTATGAAAAATATTAGTGCGGAGCCATAACCACGTAGACCAACCTTTGAGTTAAAACTGCCAGCGACCACTGGCATTTCTCGATTCAGATCATTGGAATTAGAGAGAACTGCAAACTCCGAAATGCCAGTGGTCGCTGGCAGTTTTAACTACAATTTGGTGAAAGTTGGTCAACTTGAAGAAAAATATGGGCTTATTCCCTGCACTTAAAAACACAAGTATAATATTAAGAACGATTTTCTCTATATGATATGTATAGAAGCCTGTTCTGTAAACAATTTTATATAACCAAATAACCAGGAGGTTATAGTTGAGGAGGCGAGGTTAAATGCTACTCTATGATATTATATAGCAATAACGAATGTTTAGAAGTTTTCTATACTAGGCAGTCATATTTTCCTGTTATTATTGTGTATCAATCAGATAGAAAAAGCCTGAAGTGCAACGAGTCGACGCGTGAATTCGGTTTAATTTTGATTCAATTCTTCCGCCCACAATCTATTCCCCACCACTCCCGCCGCGGCACGTAGCCTCCACAATTATAACCTACATTGTCGCAGAACAAGCCGTTTCGGCATTCTTTATTCTTCGTTTTTCCAGGCAATTGCATTATTGTATTTTGACAAGCGTTTGCCAGACGCAGCAGTACTGTCTTAGAAACAGTGTGAACATCGCCCAAATTTTCATGCCACAAATACATGTAAAATATATTAAGCTTTGCTAACCCAGGCGAGTAATTTGATTTAATTGCTATTATAGAACGTTCCATCGTAAATGCATCTCATCCATATAATTAGCTAGAAACAACAGAAGAACTATATTTTTGGTATTCAGATGCCGGTGCATCAATGTTATCGCGAATTTAATTTATGAAAAATATTAGTCGCGGAGCCAAAACACAGTAGACCAACCTTTGAGTTAAAACTGCCAGCGACCACTGGCATTTCTCGAGTTTCAGATCATTGGAATTGGCGACCTTATTGTTGGTCGCCACTCTGGTGATATTTTTGTAATCTGTTCATTTATAATTTTATAGCCATAATATGACAAAGATTAAGACACAAAATGACACAGACTCTCCAGATAGCCCCTTTTAACTATCCTGAAATCATGCCATGGATGTAGAAATGTAAGTATTAACGCCACCAGATGTCTGTCCATCGAAAATAACGTTGTCTTGACGACTTTAGTGTTATCTACGGTAAGGTGACGAGTTGCGATGCTGTGTGTCCTATCAATGATTTGAAAATTATGTATTGGGCTGCATATTATCCATGAATATATGTAAGTTAAATTCCATGCTGTGGTAAATAAATGATCGAACAAACATATATTTTGAATCGTAACCTATTTTAGTTTTTTGTTTTTCTGGTATAGTGTGTTTCATGTTTTATGAGTTATTTGTTACATGTATTTTATGTATTGTACGTAACTGTATGTATGTATTGTATGTATGGATTGCATTTCATGTGGTTTTGACATGTTTCTAATTTCCTGTGTTCTGAGTTAGGCATTTCGGGAGTTGCGTGTTGTGGTTTTCTGTATTTTGTGTATTCTACATTTCAAGTATTCTATATCAAATATTTGTTTATTTTTCTCATGTGGCATGTGTCGCGTAGCCTATCCCATGTGTTGCATGTAGCTACTACTGTATTTTACCTCATATGTTTTATGTGTCATGATATCATGTGCTTTATGTGTAATGAGTTTTTATGTGTTTTATGTATCATGTTTTATTTGTTTTATGTGGGACGTTTGTCATGTCAGTTTTGTCTGACAAATTTCTGTCCAAAAATTGTCTGACAAATTTGTCATGTCAGACAAAACATGTCAGTTTTTTTGATGTGTTTTATAATATACTATGTTTTTTTAATGTGAGTAGTATCAGTTTTATTTCAAGTATATGTTTTTGCTGGACACCATTATTTGCTATCACCATTATTTCGATTATCCTAGTACATAATATTGTGGTCAATAAAATATCTATCTATCTATCTATCTGTGTGTGTGTGTATGTGTATGTGTGTGTGTGTGTGTGTGTGTGTGTGTGTGTGTGTGTGTGTGTGTGTGTGTGTGTGTGTTGTGTGTGTATGTGTTGTGTGTGTTGTGTGTGTGTGTGTGTGTGTGTGTGTGTGTGTGTGTGTGTGTGTGTGTGTGTGTGTGTGTGTGTGTGTGTGTGTGATATTCACCCATGGTCTTGTCCACGCGAGTCGGACTCGCAATCGCCAGTTGCACCCTCCCGGTGCGAGCTTGGAGCTCATTATTACCGATCTTTGGGTAATGCTGGGACCTCACACACCACATCTTCCATCCCCTTGATCATGGGGGACAGTAAGCGCCCGAATTTGTCAGTGAACAATCCCCGGGAACAATATGATTCCAACCGGCTACCACAGAATAGCAGGCCAGCGCGATATCCACTCGACCATCGTGGTGGCGTGGTGTGTGTGTGTGTTATTCACCCATAGTCTTGTCCACGCGAGTCAGACTCGCGATCGCCAGTTTCACCCTCCCGGTGCGAGCTTGGAGCTCATTATTATTTTTTGGGTAATGCTGGGACCTCACACGCCACACACCTTCATCCTTGCTCAAGGGGGATAGTAACCGCCCGAATTTGTCATTCCACAGAATTAATAAAATCCACAGGGGCGAGCAGGGATTGGAACAGGCTAACCACAGAATGACGTACCAATGGTCTATCCCAGTGTTTCTTAACCTGGGGTGCTAGCACCCCCTGGGGGTGCTGAAATCAATTTTAGGGGGTGCTGGGAAATGCTGCATATATGGCGGTACAATGTTAATGAGTTCCTCGCAATGTATACAAAAGTATTTAAGGGATACTTTTTGACAAGAGTACTATTTTTAGTTGATAAACTTCAACCTCATTATACTGACTTAGAGTGAGAGTGTACTTTCACTCTAGTGCTGATGTCTGACGTAAGGCGATGAGACCGCGCCGCTGCAGACAGTAGTTGCGTAGTAGCAGTACAGCTCAAGCTCCCGCATCGTTGTTTTGCCTTAACTTCAAGTTCCAGCAATACTGGTAACATTATTGGAAGGCATAATCTTCCTCATTCGCTCTAACTCACTCACATAATCTCTCTCTCTCTCTCTCTCTCTCTCTCTCTCTCTCTCTCTCTCTCTCTCTCTCTCTCTCTCTCTCTCTCTCTCTCTCTCTCTCTCTCTCTCTCTCTCTCTCTCTCTCTCTCTCTCTTCAATGTGTCGCATCATTTGTTTTATAGATGAATGTATTGATGACGCTTGTTCAAACATGCACCAATCTAATAGGCCTGGAAAATGTTTGAGCCCTACCTAAACATTAAAACGTTCAGCAGTTTTTATAAAAAATATCATTGGCTGACTATGAATTGTACACATATTATTTTTTATCATCACCTCTACCCCCGAAGGTGGAATAATAATAAGTGTTCGTCTGTGTCTGTTTGTTTGTTTCTCTGTTAAAATCAGTCATAAAGCAGTTGATCCAATTTTATGAAGTTTTTTTTGGGGGGAACGTTACCTATGGTCAAAACCGTAATCAATTAAATTTTGAAGGTCAAATGTCTAATTTTTATTGGGGCTTTTTTGCTAACAGCTTCTTTGTTTTGTCCATAGGCTTGTGTAATATTGCAATGCCAAAGACACGCAAATGGAGTGATGAATATGTCACGTATGGCTTCACTGCACTCCTGGATGATCGTGGAGGACCAGACCGGGCACACTGTATGACCTGCCATTTCATTATTTGCAACACAAATTTGAAGCCTGCTAGACTCTGAGAACACCAGGTGAAGCATCCAGCTGCAGAACATGAACAGACTATCGAGGCCCTGCAAGCTAAGAGGGCTAGATATGACCAGAAAGGCACACTGCCCCGACTTGGATTCAAGCCAGTGCAGAAACCCCTTCTGCAAGCTTCCTATGAGGTGGCATACCGGAGCATTAGGGAGAAGCTAAGCATTCGGCTCCGGAAAACCTGGTTAAACCTGGCCATGCACCATTCGGATGGTAGAGCTGGTTATGGGAACAGAGGAAGCCAAGAAGATGAAAGAAGTGCCTCTGTCCAATGATGTAATTGCATGGAGAATTGCAGATATGAGCTGCGACATACCAGATTGGA
The DNA here is from genome assembly GCA_016584305.1 of Chionoecetes opilio. NCBI lineage: Eukaryota > Metazoa > Arthropoda > Malacostraca > Decapoda > Majidae > Chionoecetes > Chionoecetes opilio. The sequence goes on along the minus strand of JACEEZ010022880.1, from coordinate 443,879 downwards.
TCAGATTGTTCAGGAGATTAAGGACAGTCTCATCCGAATCAGTCTGCAGTTGGATGAATCAAGTGATGTTTCCAACATGAGTCAACTGATTTTGTATACCCGGTACATCAAGGATGGTGAAATTAAGATTAATTCCTCTTCTGCGAGGCATTGCAAACGACGATGAAGGCAGCGGATGTATTCCGACCTTTTGGACGAGTTCTTTGAGAAACATCAGATCAAGTAGGAGAAGTATAGAGTCGGTCTGCACAGATGGTGCCCCAGCCAAGATAGGGAATAGGTCTGGCTTTACTGATTTGGTAAAGGGAGGGTACCAGTTATCATCATGAAGCAGTGTGTTCTCCATCGCCATGCTTTGGCTGCAAAGACGTTGCCGCCTTACCTCAAAGAACTTATGTCTGTCTGTGTTCAAGCTGTGAATTTCATCCGTCCTTTAAACCAGAGTGTTCAATTTATTTTGTGAGGAGATGGGAAGTGAACATCAAGTCCTTCTCTTCCACACATAAGTGCGGTGGCTCTCACGTGGGAAAATCGTGACCCGTATTGCAGAGATCAAGGATGAGATTGCAATATTCCTCCGAGAGTATTACAGTAAGTTCGCTGAAAATGTCTAGGAAGAAATGTTCATCCTCTCTTTCTCCTATCTGGCAGACATTTTCAGCCATTTGAATGAACTTAACTTGTCCATGAAAGGCATGTTTGTTAACAATTGTATTTGTGCAGAGAAGGTAGAAGCCTTCAAGAAGAAGCTCTCACTCTGGAATCGTCGAATCCAGGGAGGGAATGTGGGAAGCTTTCCTATCCTGGGGCTACATTCAGAGAGGCTAACTTCCGGTCTTCACGACCTAGCGACTTCCAACAGCTGTTTTGGGCAACTTTTGGCATTCTGCGGGCAGATTGATGACGTACTTAAAATGTTGAGCTGTCAAAAACAGGCAACTGCCTACAGGCAGCTGTGGAGCACGCAATATACATACAAATACTCATACATTGAGTATATATGATGTTTTCTGACTCAAGAACTGAACAGGGCAAGTATACAAATTAAATTAGGCCATATTACAATGCCATCCGCTCGTGATGAGTTTGTTATGGGGTGATGGGCCGAGTGGCGAACGGCGGCATCTCACCATGACTCTCCACACCATACACCACCACGCACGGCTTCGCGACAGACAAGGTATTTTCCTCCTCATCCTTCCTCTTACCCTTTATTCTTCCCTTCTTCCTCTACCTAATTCCTCCTCCTTCATCACCACTACTACTACTACTACTACTACTACTACTACTACTACTACTACTACTACCACTACCACTACCACTACCACCACTACCATTACTGCTGCTACTACTACTATAGCCGTGTTTTTCCTCCTCATCCTTCCTCTTACCCTTTATTCTTCCCTTCTTCCTCTACCTAATTCCTCCTCCTTCATCACCACTACTACTACTACTACTACTACTACTACTACTACTACTACTACCACTACCACTACCACCACTACTATTACTGCTGCTACTACTACTATAGCCGCGTTTTCCCTCCTCATCCTTCCTCTTACCCTTTATTCTTCCCTTCTTCCTCTACCTAATTCCTCCTCCTTCATCACCACTACTGCTACTACTACTACTACTACTACCACCACTACTATTACTGCTGCTACTACTACTATAGCCGTGTTTTTCCTCCTCATCCTTCCTCTTACCCTTTATTCTTCCCTTCTTCCTCTACCTAATTCCTCCTCCTTCATCACCACTACTACTACTACTACTACTACCACCACTACTACTACCACTACTATTACTGCTGCTGCTACTACTATAGCCGTGTTTTTGTCGTCCAAGCATCGTCTTGGTACGAAGACTGTTTTTTCTCGCAATTGAAAATGGATTGGTTTCTGCAACAACAACACAACAAGCTTGATAGGGGCCGAAATAATAATCAGTCTAAAACATTGCAAACAATATCACAAAGCAGTATATAATACACATTTCAGCAAGTGTTATTGGAGTGGTCTTCGTAATCCAAGACGGTGCTTGGACGATAAAAACACGGCTTATTACTGCTGCTACTATACACTATTACTGCTGCTACTACTACAACTACTACCAACTGCTATAAGAAAAGGTTAGGAGGAGGAAGAGGAGGAGGAGAAGGAGAAGGAGAAGCTAGGAGATGGAGGAGGAGGAGGAGGAAGAAGGGTGGAGCATTTTGGTGTGGATGATAAATTTGTTTATAAACACAGCTGAGAGCGTGGAAGCCTTGTGATTGGTTGAAATTTTTTGAGAAATACTATGTGATTCGCTGGCGAGGCTGTGACGTAATTGTACTCGCTCAGCCAATCAGCTATCGAAGCCCATAGCGACACCGTAGCGCCACTCCCATATCTCGTACCAGAATCCCCGCGACTTCCGGGTTGTACAAATAGAGGAAGTTAGTTAAGCTAAACACCGTGCCCTTTAACTCTTTCTGAATGTCTACCCTGAACGAGATATTGGGAAACAAGACAGTCAGTCCCATACTTGTAGAAAGTATTGTTGCTCACCTCTCGCACCTTGAGACCACCATGACAAAGTACTTTCCCAAGGATCATACATTTCCAGAATGGATTCAGCAGCCCTTCCTGGCAGACATGAGGGATGCTGACAGCCTGAAGGAGGAGCTTATTGATCTGCAGGTGAAACAGGGTTGTCAGATAAAATTCCGTACATTACCATTGTCTGGCTTCTGGTGTGATCAGTTGGTAGCGTATCCTGGACTGGCGAGGTCAGCAAGCGCTGGAGATGATAATGCAATTTCCAACTACTTATCTGTGTGAAAAAGCATTCTCCACCATGCTCCAGATCAAAACAATTGCCAGGAACCGCCTTCAAGGTGGGCTGCTCTACGACATGAGGGTGGCTCAGACCAACACGAAGCCTCGATTTCAGAAACTGGTCGCATATAAGCAACAACAAAAAACACATTGATGAGTGTATGTTCAATTACCAGAGTTAGGGGGTGCTGGACTTCCTATACCTGACTACAGGGGGTGCTGAGGTCGGAAAAGGTTAAGAAACGCTGGTCTATCCACTGGGCCATGTAGTACAGGAGCATTAGCTAAAAGGTGGAAATAAATAGTAGAAAGCTGATTTTTTCAGGAGACCTCCAAAATATTGTATATATCGCCCTTATGCAAAGTTCTGCAAATTCAACCTCGTGGCATTTTCATAATTCAAAATGGCCGCCATCACAATGGACCAATTTACTCTACTTGAGGTAAGGATTGATTTGACATCTTCAAGCCTCATATAGTTGGGCAGTGACGTTGATTTTTCTATGTGAACAGTATTTTTGATGATACAGCCAATTTAAGTGCAGGAAAATGTATACGCTCTAAAACGACTGGCGCCATGTTGTGACGTCATAAGCACAAACAACAGAGCAAAACAGCTGTCAAGCGGCCGCTACTATTATGTACTACCTACTAATACACCGACTTGCATTACCCCTACTACCGCAAGATGACCAGTAATCCTCCTTCAAGTGATGTAGTAGGTATTCACTGTGTTTGTGAATATGTAAGTTGTAGTTTATAAGGAAAAAGTGGATAGACAGAGATAAGTGGCCCGTGACACCTGACAAGTGACGACTTCTGGGATCGGCATTCCTTATAGGGAGCTTAAATGAACCTGCAATGACATGTAAAGCTAGACAGAAAGACGAACTCATAGAGGAACAGGTAGAAATGTATGGTTAGTAAAGGTTGTAGTGGTGAGTAGAGTGACGAAGGGTGTATGTTTTGCTTATGTGGGGAAAGAAAGCCATACATTTCTACCTGTTCCTCTATGAGTTCGTCTATCTGTCTAGCTGTACATGTCATTGCAGGTTCATTTAAGCTCCCTATAAGGAATGCCGATCCCAGAAGTCATCACTTGTCTGGTGTCACGGGCCACTTTGCTCTGTCTATCCACTTTTTCCTTATAAACTACAACTTACATATTCACAAACACAGTGAATACCTACTACATCACTTGAAGGAGGATTACTGGTCATCTTGCGGTAGTAGGGGTAATGCAAGTTAGTTAGGTTAGTAAAATAAAACTATAATTTGCGGTTTGCTGAGCCAAAACAAGCCGATCAGCTGATCAGGCGAGATCTGAGTTTGCAGTTACTACGTCACAACCAATGACAGCGCGTTCCGCCGTGTTGTGATATTTTGGCCCCAAAAAGGCCATATATTTCATTTATGGTGCATTTCTCAGCAAAAAGAATATAAGTACAGTGATATGTAGCCTATATTGCACCCAAAGGTTTATAATACTCCGTGTTTTAGGTGTGAGTAAATTGGTCCATTAACGATAAAATGAAAAATACTATGATCATCCATCCGAGTTCGTAGTAATAAGATTTTTGTGTGTACATCTATGTTTTAGAGTGTGCTGAATACAATGGAGCCATACAAAATATTTTGAGTTGACATAATTAGCATAAATTCAATAAGGTGAAGAAAAATATTTATTTTATTTTATTTTATTTTAATAATACCACAACTATGTTATGTACGTTACATTTATAATAGCCAAACTATGTTATATTGTACAAAACACCAATTAGAAACCACAAATAACCCAACCATATGTTGAAGGAATGTCTAATCAGTGGTATCCCCTTCGCCTTGCACATCAAGAACATGCAAATTTTTACAATTGTACCCACTGCAACCAGTGCACATTATGGTACACTCCATCCGTGCCTTGTAACAACGACATGACTTTCCACACCCTACCTTGCAGCCGCAAGATACCATTTTCAGTACCTTCTCGGGAGCAACAGGCCTATCGGTATAGATTGGAACAAGTATCCCCTCTCTGTATTCCCACCCCCACTCATTTGGTGGTAGCTCATTTCCCTGCCATTGCTGAACAGCATGGTATGTTCTATAGCTATGGAACTTGGCAGCTGCTGAAGTTGGAGGGATTGATTCCAACTTGAAACCAGATGAGGATAAGGACGCTCTACGTGTAGATCGGAAGTACATAACATAGCGATGCTTGTCCAGTGAATTTGACCGGACAGCTCCATACAGTTTTAGTAGAAACAACTCTCCTATGCGTGCTATCTCATCCTGACTGCTGTCAGACTGAGAGAAAACACTCAAACAGTCCCAATTGTCATCACTATCGAACAGCTGAAGGGCCCTTTTTTTCCCTTGATTGTATATGGAAGACACAGTATCACATCCAGTGATTGCATGTACAAACATCAGGTGTTGTTTGATGCTAGAACAAGCTTCCTGGATTTCACGTATACAGTACACATGCTAAGGGTTCCGTCCACAGAGCATATGAAGATTCATGTTTGGGGTGGCTTGTGCGACCATCATCACCAGCAAGTCAGTATCAGTTCCCACGACAACGACAGGCGAATTTTGAGTTGGGGAATCATCTATGGCAGTTGATGTAATCATGGCACTTGATGCAATCAGCCAGTCAGCATCTGCAACACTCTGTTTGACAATTATACCCACAGCCTCATATTTCTCCTTTAATTTTTGGATTAATCGGTCCTTATTCCTACCATTACCCAAGAATGCCTTTTTTGATGTTGTGGTTTTCATTTCCAACTCAAAGACAATGTCAGGAGAAGTGTTCTGTTTGGCTCTTCGCTGCTGTTCCGCAGTTTTAGTTGAGGAAGCACTGCCATATCCGTCAAACACTACTATACTACCTGGCCCATAGTGAACAAGAACATGGGATACATACTGGTCACACACCTGGTTGTATGTGGGATCAGCAGGCCATGGCAAGCTTTGAAGAAGATGTCCTCCATCAAGGACGAAACGTGCATTATCTGGAAGTTCTAGATGGACATTCACTTAAAGTAATTACACTTTATTAAATATTAAAGTTTTATTAAAGTAAAGTAATTACACTTTATGCTAATTATTTTAACTCAAAATGAACATGGCATGGGTCCACTGTAATAAGTTGCCAGTTATGCCGATTTTGGTATTTTAACCATTTATCGCAAATTGTTATAGCGGCCATCTTAAATTCTAAAAATGCCACCAGGTTGAATTTGCAGAACTTTGCACAGTGGACATGCTTATGGTTTTCTGGAGCTCCCCTGAAAAAATCAGCTTTCTATTATTTTTTTCTAGGTTTTCGTTAAATTTTTACTAATGCTCCTGTACTAATGGTGACGGACCAGTGTACATGTGTGTGAATATGTGTGTGTGTGTGTGTGTGTGTGTGTGTGTGTGTGTGCGCGCGCGTGGGGATCGAACCTGCGTGCAAGTGACATACTTCTATCACTGTAGGCTACCACGTGAGGAGTGTGTGTTTGTGTGTGTGTGTGTAATAAAGAGTAATTTCCAACGTAGTTTTGTCTTTTTTACGGTCAAAATCATCTATTTCGCACCAGGTTCTTCCAATCATACATGTTAATTGTAGCTGCTATTTATTCACATTTGGAATGAGAAACCACCTCTACTACCACGTACCACCACCACCACCATATCCAAAGCTGGGCACTAAATACATTGAATGTATTTAAATACTAAATACTAAATACATGACAGAAATGTATCTAAATACCAAATACTAATATCCCTCATCATTACGTCACTAAGACCACCTATCTAAAGTAATCATCATTCTCCCGTTTTCCACCATCATTGAAAACATCTCTCCACGTATTACCATGTGGTGAGATGTATAAATATTTATTCGAAACGAAGCAAAAAGTATTAGTAATCATCGCAATACTAGAGTGAAATGCGCGATAATTGTGAGGTCGTGGAGCATCTAGTGAACTAATGGGAGAACCGTAGAACGTGTATGCTACGCCAGACTACTGATTAAAGATTATAATATTATGGAGGAAATGTTCCTAAAATCAAGTACATGAAATTTCTCCTAAATCACATTAATACCATGCAACCGCGTCAAATGCTAAAAAGTTATTCTTAAATCATCGCTACTCTGTTACTACAGCAAAACAGCCTCATGCAGCCCAAAGTAACTAATATATTAGTTATAGTTTATATATTAGTTACTTGGATGCAACCTACACATGACCTATATACATCAACTATGGTATTACAGAGAAAGGAAAGAAGAAGGCAAGAAGAGCAACATGAAATTAATAAAGGGGATAGAAAGGACGCTGAAGGTGCAGGAGGTGTGCTGGAGTGATGGTGAGGTGAACAAATTAACGCCAGTAAATGTATGCGGCAGGAAGTCCTTACGGAGATGACTCGAGCAGACCGACTATCCTGCGGGCTTCCCGGTGGCCGGTGTCCATGGCCCCATCCACCGTGCTGTAGCGGGTGTTGTGGGTGTGTTCTCCAGCCCACAACAACACCTGAAACGATACGGACACTACGCTCAGCACACCCACAAACCCACCTTACCTTCACCCACTCACGCCGGCAGTCCTCACCACCGGTGCCTGACGGAGGGCTAACACACGGGGCCCAGGTATACGCCCCCCCCCCCCCCCCCAAAGCACTACCTCTACCCGTTTCATCATCTGTTATTTCCTAAGAAGATTTCCTCACCTCTAAAGGACTCTGTATAGCCCAGTCCAAGCCACAAGCACGTGACTAAGGCTCCCCACGTTGCAACACCAACACTCATATCCTCTACCATAGTGATGCTTACACAATGCTTAGCCTGCGTTCCATGTCTTGCTGCCAAAACAGCTGAGAGGATTGCTGTGATATGAGCGCATGGAGTACATGTAACATGAATGGATCTTTATCTTGACTATCTTTACTGTCCATTCACCACAAATTTATATATACTATCATATTTAACTAGATTAGGCTTTAGATTAGAAAGAAAAACAAACAAAATGATGTGCTAAATAGCAACAATCTGTGAGATTGTTTTGTTCATATTCTTGACTAATTTGTTCCAAGCAATTCGTAGAGCAAGAAAAGTTAGCATATGCATAATGTACATATTATATATATATATATATATATATATATATATATATATATATATAAAATATATATATATATATATATATATAATATATATATATATATATATATCGTTAAAAGTGATAGCTAGTTCAGCGTTTATTATCTTCTTAAAGATATTTTCTCTTTGTCTTAAGAGTGTCTTATTCTCTTTTGTAATCACTTGTATGACTTCGCCGTAGCTTGTCATGTTTGCTGTATCGCGATTTCGGGTCTAAGAACCCTTCTTCAGCAGCATATAGAAGATGTTTTCTCCTCAGGAGTTGAGGTGAGCATGATTAAGATGCGAAGTGAAGCGCTATTTATAGCGCTTCATATATATATATATACATATATATATATATATATATATATATATATAATATATATTATTATATATAATATATATATATATATATATATATATATATATTATATATATATATATATATATATATATATATATATATATATTCTATCATCTTTTCATTCTACTTCACAAAGGACTGACCAAGAACAAAAAAAACTAACAAAAAGCCCGCTTAGTTGCCAGTCCCTATAAAGAGGAGAGTCTTCTTTATAGGGACTGGCAACTAAGCGGGCTTTTTGTTGCTTCCTTTGTTTGCCTTTGGCCAGTCTTTTGTGATGTATAAAACAAAATTATGTAGCCTACATGTGTGTGTGTGCGTGTGTGTATGTGTGTGTTTTTGTTTATGTGTGCGTCGGTGCATCTTTTAACATTATAACTGAACGACCAAAAAGTCTCCCAGTGATGAAAACTGTCGCCCAGTAAGAACATTTTTGAGGTAGATTTTAAAGCACTACCGTAGATAACAGTAAAGTCGCCAGGGCAACTTTTTTTTCTGTTTTCAGACGTGTGGTGGCGTTAAGACTTACATTTCTACATCCATGATTTCAGAAAAGTTAGAAGGAGCTATCTAGAGAGTCTGTGTCATTTTGTGTCTTCATCTGTGTCATAGTATGGCTATAAATGAACAAATTAAAAAAATATCACCAGAGTAGCGACCAACAAAAAGGTCGCCAGTTAATCTTTATTTATGAGTGTCCTCCTACGTCGTCGTCGCCCGAAAAAAAAACGCGTAGTGAAATTTGAAACCGTATATACTTGCAGATCTATAATAATATAAGCGAAAGTGTGTGTGTGTGTGTGTGTGTGTGTGTGTGTGTGTGGTATAGGTTCCGCCCCCCGTGGCGGAATCCCATCATATGGCACATTTTTGGAACCAGGTTGACCAGGGGAAGGTTTTAAGCCCACTTATGGGATGATCCGATCACTTTTTTTTCTTTTTTTTAGTAGCCTATTAGCGAGAATTGTGAAGAAAAAAAAGTGGGTTGCGAGAATTGAGGAAACCTTGATATAGGGTGATGGGTAATGGATGAGTGAATGGGTGGGGTGATGGGTAATGGGTGTGGGGTGATGGGTGAGTGAATGGGTGGGGGGTGATGGGTGATGGGTGAGGGAATAGATGGGGGGTGATGGGTAATGGGTGAGTGAATGGGTGTGTGGTGATGGGTAATGGGTGAGTGAATGGGTGGGGGGTGATGGGTAATGGGTGAGTGAATGGGTGGGGGGTGATGGGTAATGGGTGAGTGAATGGGTTGGGGGTGATGTGAATGGGTTGGCGTTAATACATACATTTCTACATCCATGATTTCAGGAAAGTTAGAAGGGGCTATCTGGAGAGTCTGTGTTTGGTGGGCCGAAGGCCCACCAATAGCCCTCCGCAGGAGCTAGCCAAAAAGTCCGCCCGGAAGGCGGCTTTGCGGCTAGTACAAAGCATAAAACAACGCGGAAACAAGGTAGATTATACAGTCATGATATAAACTACTGTGTATCATCTTCAGTGGCGCGTAAAAATCAGTAGTGATGCTATAATTCGTAGTATTTGTCGGCTGGCGACATTCTTGCTGGTGGCGACTATACTGTTATCTAGTACGGTAGGCGACATGACCAAATTTTATTCATAAAATCCTCACTTGATGCTCTAGCTCATAATTTATGTGTGTATTAAAATGTGTGTACAACATCCAGGTGCATTTTAATTACTGCATATTATCTTTATTTATATCTATTCCTTATATTAATATTTATATAATCTTGTGGCGCCATCTATGCCGCTGTCAATTGTTCTCGTAATGAGTTTTTGTTGGTGCCACTGGAAGATTCATATAAATACAGCATGGAAAGGGGGGGGGGGGGGATTTCACACAGCATACAAAACATACAAAATGGGGAAGATGATGTTTAAAATTACTGTATTTTAACAGGTATCGCTACTACTCAATCAATCAGTCATTGGGCGCATACGCCGGGGGGCGCGTCTCCTCGCCCACCCTATAACGCCACTCCCGGGGGTCATAACGCACGAGTCTCCATGCAGGCTCCTTTCTCATACCAAGCAGCTCTCGACAAGAAACATCAACTTGCCCCAGCCACGAGCCTTGTGGGCGCCCTCTTGGCCTCCTCCACGCCGGATTGTCTCTTACAGATACAACCCGATGGGAAGGATCGGTTTCAGGGTAACGTGCCACATGCCCATATAGTCGAAGTTTGCGCTGACGGACTATGCAGGTAATAGGCCTCGATTCAGTCTCACGGTGCAATCGCTGATTTGACACGTAATCATCCCAGCGATACCCCATGATTCTACGAGGACACTTATTACCAAAGGCATCGATTCGTCTCTTCAAGTCGCTATTTAGTGTCCATGTCTCACAACCATAGAGTAAGACAGGGATCACAAGCGATTTGAAGATCCGGATCTTTGTCCTCCTGCACAGGTACCAACAACGCCAAATACTCCTGCTGAGCGAGTCCATAACACCGTGGCCTATGCCAATCCGCTGTAAGACTTCTTGACGTGACCCGCCGTCATTATGGACTGCGCTACCAAGGTATGTAAAACTTTCCAGGATTTCAATGTCCCCGCCGCACGCATGAACAGACTGTGCTGTTTCATCTAGTAAGCCTCCAAACACCTGGACCTTGATCTTAAGCCAGGAGACCTCAAGTCCCAAAGGCTTTGCCTCCTCGTGCAGCGCCTCGAGAGTCATCACCAGGACCTCCAGCGACTAAGCAAAGATTACTGCATCATCGGTAAAAACAAGACCAGTGATCTTGGTGTTGCCGAGGGATGCTCCACAATCCCTTTGATCTACAACTTTGCCCAATACCTAGTCCATACAAGTGTTGAAAAGTGATGGGGCAAGGACGCACCCTTGCCTCACTCCTGTATTCACAGGAAAGAAGCTGGATACACCTCCCCCACACCTCACAGCACTCTCAATCCCAGAGTACAGACCAGTCATCAAAGCAATAGTCTTTTCAGGAATCCCGCAAAGTCAAAGAATATCCCAGAGTGACTCACGATGTACTGAGTCAAACGTCTTCTTGAGGTCAACATAGGCTGCAAACATCCCCTATCGAAACTCACGTCGGCGTTCCACCAGGACACGAAGCGCTAGGATACGGTCCGTTGTTGACTTACCAGGCGTGAACTCAGATTGCTGAGGTCTCTGATGCTTCAGCAGATGACTGCTGATCCGTGTCAACAATAGATGGGCAAGCACCTTGCTTGGCACGCTGAGCAGTGTAATACCGTGGTAATTGTTGCAGTCCTGACGGTCCCCTTTCCTTTTCCAGATAGGGACGACCAGCCCCCTTTTCCAGTCAGGAGGAATGGTACCTGATTGCCACACGGCAGTCATAACAGCATGCAACCTGCGGATCATGGCCTCACCCCCAGCTTTGAGGAGCTCCGCACTGATATTACAAACACCAGCTGCCTTTCCACCCTTCAACTTTGCGACAGCCTCTCTGACTTCGTCAAGAGAGGGTGTGGTTTCGTCAATGGGAGGATCGGCATCCCTGCCTGTAACCCAGTGGTGTGAAGCTGCTCAATTGAAGGGTCTACCGTGAACAACTGCCCAAAGTACTCAGCCCAACGAGCCATCTGCCCATCCATGTCCGACACGAGGCGCCCATCTGCTGCTCGAATAGCACTCGCCCGAAATGGAGTCTTGGAACGGAGCTTCTTCAGGGCTCGGTAGGCGAGTCGGAGGTCATTAGCGTTCAATTGGCCCTCGACATCCTCAGCGAGGCTCCTGACATACCTCTCTTTGTCTCTCCCCAGGAGGGTTCTAGTCCGGCGTGACAGAGCCCTGTGCTGGTCCTGGTTCCCAGCCAGCCTGGCAGCGCGACTCTCCTCGATTTTCTCCAGCGTCTCCGTCGAGACAAACCCACGCCTTGACCTCGGGCGCTCCCCAATACACTCCTTGGCTACCCTCCTGGATATCCGAGGAATGTGCTACTACCACCTTACTGGATATCCAAGAAATGTTGCCCAGTAAGATTTGCTTTAATAATATGCACTGGTGGTGTGTGTGTGTGTGTGTGTGTGTGTGTGTGTGTGTGTGTGTGTGTGTGGTTGTGTGTGTGCGTGTGTGTGTGTGTGGTTGTGTGTGTGTGTGTGTGTGTGTGTGTGTGTGTGTGTGTGTGTGTGTGTGTGTGTGGTTGTGTGTGTGTGTGGTTGCGTGTGCGTATGTGTGTGTGTGTGTGTGTGTGTTACCGTGTGGCCTGCAGAGTTGTTGAGGGGCGTTGCCAGCTGACTGCGAGTGTGGAGTCCAGCTTTCATGCCTTCCATGGTGACGAAGGTCGAGTACGAGCCTAAAGTCCACGGGTCGCGGCTCCATCTCGTTCTGGCAATAGAAAAAGATGCGCGGTTAACCCATGTTAACCCACCCATGGTTTTCTTCCCATCATGCACCACCAAAGCTTGAAGCAATTAACACCCATTCCAATTACTAACTGCAGCATAACACACACACACACACACACACACACACACACACACACACACAAACACACACACGCACGCACACACACACACAGACGCACACATACACACATACGTACTAACTGCCCGTTTGGTATAGTTTATTAGGGCTCCAATTGGGCCATATTGCTAATTGATTCCGATAGGCTTAGACATCGTGTTACAGCGGGTGTTGCAATTGTAAGTTGCGATTTGTTGGTATTGCAAAAGCAAGTTCCAGTTATCCAGTGGGGATCACCAGCCGTGTTTTTGTCGTCCAAGCACCGTCTTGGATTATGAAGACCAACCCAAGATTTGCTGTTTTTGAGCGCGGTCTTGGTACGAAGACGGGACTAGAGAACAAGCATTAGAAAACGGGAGTTTCAGGGCCGCGTGGCTTTGTTGTGATGCCGTACAGATGCGGGGAAAACCATGCCTATCATCATGACCATCAGGAATAGCAAGCAAACGTTGCGAAGACACCTCTCAGGCTGTCTTAAAAAAAATTATCCCGAGGAAACAAGAGAAAAGAAAGGACATTGGAGCAGAATATGACGAGTGGCTGAGGTTAAGAAAGGCTCACTTGACATGAAAAACAACATAATGTGACAAAGTAGTAATGACAAATGGTTGTAGAAGAAGAAATAACGGCATATAACAAATAGATGAAGAGATGTGATGTTATAACTGATGAGAAGCCGCTGTCTGTTATGTGTACGTACGTAGAACACTATTGCTACACTTTTCCAATACTCGGGGAAAATAAGGTTATTATGGACGAGAACTGCGCGGTCGCTACCGCCGTTACCACTTACGTTTTCTATATTATTTTTTGCTCAGTATATTGTACATTATTAATCCACTTCCGCGTAACCTTCAAAACTTATATACATATTGTAGAAATAATAAAGTTGGTTAATACGCATACACTACAGACACACTCCCTTTTCAGAGGCCCCCCAACCCTATAGGAGGTTAGGTTAAGGTTCGGTTAGGTTCATCTCGCCGGGGGGGTCGAGGGGGGCGGACCCCCCCCCCCCCCCCACCCCCCGTTATGAGGTTAGGTTAGGTTTGGTTCGGGTAATAATCCTCCCAGCAGACAGCAGGGCGAGACAAGCGGACTACTCTGCAGCTGGCGGGTGGGCTGGCGAATGCGGGGCGGGGCGGGGCGCACTTGGTTTTCGTATAATTCTGTCACTTCTCTGGTTTCTGAGACACTGACTATTATTTCCTGGCAAAGTTTTAGTGCTTTTTCTGATGGACGTACATTGTTATCAATGGAAACGGCGACCTTAGGATTTGGTGATGAAAAAGAAAAGAAAAATGTATTGGGTGTCCGGAAAATAAAAATACCTCCATCTGAAAAAAAACACTAATTTTAGGCAAGGAGAAACTAGTCAGTGTCTCAGAAAATGACAGCGCAGTCCTCGTCCATTTTTACCATAAAAAATAAATAGCTTTTGAAAAACTTTACTCTCTGGTTAGTAGGAATTAGGTCAAATAAATTGGTTAGCTAACGTTGTTGGGAGTCCAGGTTAGGTTTAATTTCCTTTGGGTTATTAGTTTTATAATGATAGTGCTTTATGGAATCATACACGTTATCTTTAATACTCTCAGACTCATCTTTTTTAATAAAATATTGTAATATATCTTTACATAGTGTATCTTGCAAGTGGCTCCTACTCAGCATATCAAAAAATATTACCTTATTCCCCATTATCCATAAAACTTTGCTAAATTTCCAGTTTGACACCGAATTCACTTTGGTGGCCGAAACTATTTTTTTCTGATGAGTTTTGATGTGTTTTGAATCAATCTTCTAACCGTTTCTGTCGCAAATATTTTTTTTAAAGTGATTTGCGACAAATAATGATTAAAAAACAAAATTCAACATAACCGAACCTATACCTAACCTAACCTTTATCTAACCTAACCTAGCCTAACCTTTACCTAACATAACATAACCTTTACCTAACATAACCTAACTTTTACCTAACTAGACTGCCCAGCTAACCATAACCGGCGGGCATACGTAGGCTGTAGAGCGGCGAACGGCGGCCGCCGGCGGCAAATTTACCTCCGTCAGCCCTCCGGAGGGCCGCTGGTGTATTTTCAGACGGGAAAATTTACTATGTGGAAAATTAATGTACAGAATTTGAAGAATTGGATATTTCTATGTGTAAACATTTTGAAACAACAGTTATATGATTATCTTGATGTAGTAATACATCAGTAGTGACAAGCAGCGGCAACTTGACGTCAATCCTCCGGAGGCCCGCTGGTTAGTGTGAAATATTCATTTCATTTTATATATATATATTAACACAGTAATATACATAGTATCTCAATATCGGTACCATCACTATTATTAGGCCTGTTCAAGCTATTAAAAATTGTTATAGAAGTTTTTATAATAGTTTATAGAAATTATCATATATCAGTTTATTTCAAATATTGCCAGCTTAATCAGGAACACCCAGAGATACATAGAAATAAAGATGAGATATACGTACATAGGAAGGAGTTTACATGGAAAAAGGTTATCAGTTAGTTTATGTGTGTAGTTACATATAAAAATAACATTTGATTATCCGAGCAAAGATTACGGGATAACACAAGGTCATATTTTCCCTTATTTCAATAATTTCCATCATATAATTATCAACACATATCACAATACTCAATGGTACACCTAATAAGGAATATGTAGATGATGAAGTTAAAATGGATAATATCATAATTTAGAATATAATATTTTGAAATAATTTCTCAGCTATCATTACATTAAACTGCCAGACGTACGATAGCCATTACAAAGGGTTAAAAACCCACAAAAGGCCTTAAATTGTCACCCTTAACCAGTCGATACCATAATGAGAACATAGTTATAACATGTTTTCGCTCCTTCATTATATAAAAAAAAACTGAATAATATAAATAATTGCAGTACGACACGTTTTTTTAGGAATTCCTTGACGGCGCCTGGCGCTGTGTCTGAGTGAAAATAATCAGTTACTTGGAAAACGCACGAGTGGGTGGATGTTGTTTTGTTGTTCGCCGCAACCTATATCCTTCTACATGGCTGTTCACGCCATTCAGTGTTCCACGTACACCAGCATGTAAACTCATAAGGAAAATGTTTTTGTACTTATGAAATAAACAATGTCCGTAGCAATTATGATCCTAGCAATCTCCTTTTCATCGTATTACTGGATAACGACACAGGAACATTTCTGGTTAAATTTTCTAAGCATATTGCATTATATAGTAATGTTTTTATAAGTGTTGAACAGCCCATTAGTCTATTAATCGGCTAATGGGTTGTGCAACACCCCTTTAAACATTACTATATCTGCAATATACTTAGAAAGTATAACCATAAATATTCCTCAATCAGTTAATATAACAGCGGCAAATGGTCATATGCCCTACGGCGGGCCGCTGGGAGCGGCCCGCCGGTGAGCCTCTGAGCAAATCCCCAGCGGCCCTACGTCGTACACTTCCGTCGGGCCGCCGGTAAGACATACGGAGGGCCTCCGGAGGCCCTACGTCTTTGTGTTTGCTGGGTGGCGTTCTCTGTGACCCGAGTTCGATCCCCGAAGAAACCCAAAACCTTTCTGCACCGTCGAGTGGCCTAAGAACACCCACATGCCCTGCCCATCAACTCTACCTTCGATTGCGAGTGCATCGGAGGACACAGGGGGGCGGCATGAGCCTCTACAGGCGTCACTATAAAAATCCTGCCTGCGCCACCACGGGCGAGGACCAACCATCACAGCCCTCAAGTGAACATCCAGAGCCTACCATCGCCCACCGTGGTCAGTGGCAGTGGTGACCAAGGGCTCCGATGGTCCATCGGAGCCCTTGGTCACCACTGCCTACAGGCGCTATAGGCACAAATGTAAAAAAAATAAAAAAATAACCTAACCTTTACCTACCATAAGCTATACCTAGCCTAACCTAACCTTCACTCCCCTCCCCCCCAAAAAAACTGATTGCCTCAGAAACGGTTAGCAGATTAATTCAAACCACATCAAAACTCACCAGAAAAAAATAATCACAGTTCCTTGTGCAATGTGAATAATAGAGAAATGTGGATGCCTGCAGTCGCACACACACCATATCAGGCAGGGCAGTCAGAATCATGACACTCATGATCACATTATATCAAGAGAGGTGAATTTGTGGCATTAAAATAACTGAGACGTTTTCGACTGATGCGGAATGTTGTTTCTCATATATAATATATCTGAAGAGACTGGACTGGATGTATATTGACACTCATCGTCACCTCACATAACACATAAGGTAAATAGTTAGGCAAGAGAAACGCAGGCCCCATCCTGGCTATATTTTCGGTGCTTTTGACAACTGGCTACCTTTTCGGCTCCGTGTTGTTATTGTTTATTTTAACCTTCATAATATAATACCTTCAGTATTCACTTCAAATTGATATCACTTGCTGAAATGTGTGTTATACTACTTTGTGATATTGTTTGCAATGTTTTGCGTTGATTATTATTGTGGCTCCTACCAAGCTTGTTGTGTTTTTGTCGCAGAAACCAATCAAGACAAAAAACGGTCTTCGTACCAAGACGGTGCTTGGACGACAAAAACACGGCTCAGATTATTGCTAACAATCGCAAGAAATTCATCGAGCGGTCACCCCCGCCCGAACCTTGTCTTCGTATTAACAAAAACTGTAAATAATTTCATCAATATCTTCCCAATAATACATAATTGTAGTGTAATTAATGAAATTGAAGTTAATTAAGTTGTCCTAAAAGTCTCTCCTGAAATAGCTTGGCGAAAGAAAAAAAATACAGTGTAACATGTTTGCATAGATGTAGCGCGTTTTCGCGACCGCTCTGGCCCGGTCTGGACTGGACTAGTCCCGGGCGGCCATTGTTTTCGCGAGGCGGATTGGACCGGGCTGGAACGGGCGAGACTGGGCCAGGCCAGCGAGCAGGACCAGGTTGGACTAGTGTGGGGAGAACTGGCGCATGCGCACTACAGTCAGCGGGGAAGACGACCAGGAGCTTCTCGTGCTGCTGATAAGACATGAAACACCATGATGGCCGACCATAAGACTAAACTAATTTCACGAAAAATTACAATATTAGCAATTTGCTGAAACAACATCTTGGGAAATGAATGTACAACATTCATGTTGTACATGAATGTCAACAACACATAGTGGCCACTGCACTAATGTCACCAGGCGCCATATATTACAAATTTTAGCATCACTACAGACTTGTATGTGTCACTGAAGACATGTACCGTAGCTATAGTGTTATGTAGATAATGTAAACTACGTACTGTGTACGTAATTTCATCTGTAGTGATGCTAAAACTCGTAATATATGCCCCCCTGCGACATTAGTGCAGTGGCGACTATAGATAGGGTTATTAACGGTAAATGAAATGAAATTTCATCATTCATTTTTTCATAGTCATCCCTGCAACTTGACTTCCCATTGAGAAGTCGAGCGCGCGCTTTTTAAAAATGTGTGCATTTCTGCCCGGAGGACCGCCCACTCGATCCCCCAGCCAATAGGAACGACGAATGGGACGAGGCCAGTCTCGATGTATTTTCGCGAGCATCAGTCCAGCCTGGAACGGTATAGACTAGACCAAAGTACCAAAATACCAAGTAAACCCACTTCGTATACGAACAGAAAAATCTGGCAACTCCGGTCAAATAGTGACGTCGATGAAACGCTCTCTCTCTCTCTCTCTCTCTCTCTCTCTCTCTCTCCTCTCTCTCTCCTCATCCTCTCTCTCTTCTCTCTCTCTCTCTCTCTCTCTCCTCTCTTCTCTCTCTCTCTCTCTCTCTCTCTCTCTCTCTCTCTCTCTCTCTCTCTCTCTCTCTCTCTCTCTCCTCTCTCTCTCTCTCTCTCTCTCTCTCTCTCTTCCTCTCTCTCTCTCTCTCTCTCTCTCTCTCTCTCTCTCTCTCTTCCTCTCTCTCTCTCTCTCTCTCTCTCTCTCTCTCTCTCTCTCTCTCTCTCTCTCTCTCTCTCTCTCTCTCTCTCTCTCTCTCTCTCTCTCTCTCCTCTCTCTCTCTCCTCTCTCTCTCTTCTCTCTCTCTCTCTCTCTCTCCTCTCTCTCTCTCTCTCTCTCTCTCTCTCTCTCTCTCTCTCTCTCTCTCTCTCTCTCTCTCTCTCTCTCTCTCTCTCTCTCTCTCCTCTCTCTCTCTCTCTCTCTCTCTCTCTCTCTCTCTCTCTCTCTCTCTCTCTCTCTCTCTCTCCTCCTCTCTCTCTCTCGTCTCTCCTCTCTCTCTCTCTCTCTCTCGTCTCTCTCTCTCTCCTCTCTCCTCTTCTCCTCTCTCTCTCTCTCTTCCTCTCTCTTCTCTCTCTCCTCTCTCTCTCTCGAAGCAGCAGCCTTAAGGAGTGAGAGCGTCTTCCATCTACGTCACTATTTGACCGGAGTTGCCAGATTTTTCTGTTCGTATACGAAGTGGGTTTACTTGGTATTTTGGTACTTTGGACTGGACAGGACCAGGGTGGTGAACGTCGCGAAAACGCGCTAATGGTATGACTGTACTGACGTTACTTCGCTCCGCTCCCAAACACACACTGGCTGTGGGGTTGACCCCGGTTGAGTGGACAAATGACATTACTTCCCTTTATAAACGTGGTACACTCACGCTTACTGATCTCTTCCTTTATGGCTGGGAAAGTGATTGATAAAACAGTGTTAGGGCTGTATGGGGACAGTTATAGGAGTGAGGCAGGAGGAACTTAAATTCGTGCTCCATCCAGGGGCAGGGATGCTCGAAAATCCCTCGTAAGTGACAACTTAGGAGTGTATGGCTACAAAAACCGTTCGAGGGTGGGCAGAGGTTAATGCTCAAACAGAGGCGTCCCCTCCCTATGGTGATCGCTGGGCCTCCGGGTGGGAAATATTAGGGATATTCTAGGGATGTGTGGGGAAATTCTGCTGACCAATCACAGAGCAGCGCCTAGCATGATCTGGCCAATCACGTTGCTCTCAGCTGTCAGGGGGCGTTACCGCCCCCTGAAATTGAAAACAGCATTAGGCTACCAATGCAAGTAGTAGTTTATTTTGAAGTTATAAGAAACAAGAGATTATAATGTGAATGACGGTAGTGAATTTCTTTCTTTTAAATAATATCATCAATATATTTATCGCACGGGTTTGTAAACCTGACACTACTCGCAAGCTCTAGACAACCTATTATACCAAACACATTCTCCGGAACTGTTGTCCCGATCACTATCGTCTTCGTGACTGAGTTTCCCTTGCAAAACCAGGGTTTGTGTGTGTTACTTTACGCGCTTAGGTTCAAGCCCGGCTCACGTCTCGAAATGTTGAACTGACAAATGCGGGCGGTTACTATCTACCTTGAGTAAGGGTATAGGGTGTGTGTGTGTGAGTGCGTTGTGTGAGTTCCCAGCCTTATCCAAAGATCGGTCACTATGCGCTTCAAGCTCTTTCCGAAAGGGTAACAACTGGAGATCGCGTGTTCAGCGTGATAAGGCCGTTGTCATGGTTTATGACTTATTTAGGCATTGAAATTCCTGGGGCCTTGCGCATCAGTAGACACCTTTGTTTCTCCATATATTGATTTTCTGGCTGGGCGAAAGGATTGCCAGAAACCGCTAATATGAGGAAATATTTATAGGTTGAGATCTTCCCCCCAATTAATAGCTGTGTACGACAGCATTAATGCCCGATCTAAATTGCATGTGGTGGTTCAGAAAAGCATGCCATATAGTGAGAAAAGGAAGTATAGAAAAATCTATTAGGTTGGAGAGATGAGGCAACGCCACCACGTCGCCATGTTGTGGGAGACTCGCTGTCTGCCTGCGCCCAGCGGCCCCACTTCGGCACTTCCCCACAACACCTCGTGAGGACAACACCTCTTGCTGCTGGCCAGGACGTCCGCAGAATCCGTCGCCACCTCTTCCAGTTCCCCGCCTGCCCAGAGCTTGCCCTACTGACGGACGTAGGTGACGAGACACAGCGTGTGGACAGGAGGAGGATATAGGGACGAGGCAATGATCACCGGCAGCGTGTGAGGAGGTCGAGAGGGAGCGAGCGATGTGCAAGGATCTTCCACGTGGTTTTGACGAGAGGGCCACTGCTGCAGGTTCTTCGGTGAGAGCGTGAGATACCCTAATCATAACCCCTATCTTTTCCCCAGCGGATACCATAGGAGATAAGTTATCATAGGCATATATAGAAAAGGTATTTAGGGCGAGAATGTGCTGAAAGAGAGCGAGTCCAGATACAGGATATGTAATAGTAATCTATTCTGCTATATAATAAACTAGTTAAAGCAATCTTCCAGACCCATTTTTTCTTTGCATAATTATGTTGAATGTTCATTCAAAATACCTAATCCACAAAAAATAATTAATTTCCACGCCTTATTTCCCTAAAAACATGACATTTGTAAAAATTGCGGGAAAAACAGCAACCCCATTCCAGCCGTGGCGGGAAACTTGCTGGTGACGTCACGGCAGGTGGCCTCACAGCCCGGCCCTGATACAAATACACGTAAACTCAGAAAAAAATATAGTACTTGAATTTTTTTTTCTTTTGAGTTTAAGTGTATTTGTATCAGGGCCGGGCTGGGAGGTCGCCTGCCGTGACGTCACCAGCAAGTTTCCCGCCACGGCTGGAATGGGGCTGCTGTTTTTCCCGCGATTTTTTACAAGTCATGTTTTTAGGGAAATAAGGCGTGGAAATTAATT
>JACEEZ010022880.1:387369-417369 GCA_016584305.1 Chionoecetes opilio | reverse complement strand
TTCTTAGGAACAGGTTGGATGTGAACAAACTTCCAGCAAGAAGGAAAGGTGGAAGTAGATAGACAAAGACGGAAAAGTTTGACCAGGCAGGGTGCAAGCACAGAAGCACAGTTTTTGAGAACAATAGGAGGGACTCCGTCAGGACCGTAAGCCTTCCGAGGATCTAGGCCAGAAAAGGCAAAGAAAACATCATTACGAAGGATCTTAATAACAGGCATATAATATATTCAGAGGGTGGAGGAGAAGGAGGAACAAGCCCTTCATCAACCAGAGTGGAATTTTTAGCAAATATTTTAAACAAAGAGTTCAGTTTTATAATAGATGAGACAGCTGTGGAGCTCTCTGGGTGAAGCATAGGAGGGAAAGATGGAGAAGTAAAATTGTTAGAGATGTTATTAGCTGATGCCAGAAGTCACGAGAGGAGTTTGATTCAGAAAGATTTTTGACATTTTCTATGCATGAAGGAGTTTTTGGTATGTTGAAGTAAAGATTTGGGATGATTTCGGGCAGAAATATAGAGGGCATAAGTTTCAGGAGATGGATGGTTACGGTACCGTCTGTGAGCCGCCTCTCTATCTTGGACAGCATGAGAACAAGCAGAGTTAAACCAAGGTTGACGAGCTTTAGGATTAGAGAAAGTATGTGGAATGAAAGCCTCCATGCCAGAGACTATGACCTCAGTTATGCGCTCTGCACAAAGAGATAGCTCCCTGACATGGAAGCAGTAATCATTCCATGGAAAATCAGAGTAGTACTGCCTTAGGTCTTCTCACTTAGCTGTGTTGAAATACCAGAAGCACCTCCGCTTAGGTGGGTCCCGAGGCGGCACCGAAGCGATAGGACAGGTTACAGAAATAAGATTATGATCGGAGGAGCCCAACGGAAAGAATAGTTTCACAGAGTAAGCAGAAGGGTTAGTAGTTAGGAAAAGATCAAGAATATTGGGCGTGTCTCCAAGGCGGTCAGGAATACGGGTAGGGTGCTGGACCAGCTGCTCTAGGTCCTGGAGGATAGAAAAGTTGTAGGCTTGTTCACCACGTTGGTCAGTGAAAGAAGATGATAGCCAATGCTGGTGGTGAACATTGAAATCCCCAAGAATGGAAATTTCTGCAATAGGAAAATGAGATGTGATGTTCTCCACTTTGGATGTTAAATACTCGAAGAATTTTACATAGTCCGAGGAGTTAGGTGAGAGATATACAGCACAGATAAATTTAGTAAGAGAGTGACATTTAAGTCGAAGCTAGATGGTAGAAAATTCTGAAGATTCAAGACCGTGGGCACGAGAGTAAGTGATGTCGTTGCGCACATATACGCAACAGCCAGCTTTGGATTAAAATGAAAATAGAGACAGTAAGAGGAAACAGAACAGGGACTGCTGTCAGTGCTCACAGATACCTGTGTTTCGGTAAGGAAAGAAGATGAGGCTTAGAGAAGGAGAGATGATTCTCCACATATATAAAGTATTAATATAAGATATAAAAAGAATATATGTATATATATATATATATATATATATATATATATATATATATATATATATATATATATATATTATATATTATATATAATATATATATATATATATATTATATATATATATATATATATATATATATATATATATATATATATTATATATATATATATATATATGGGGAGGCGGTAGCAAAGTGGTTGGCGTCTCCGAGTGGCGTTCTCGGTGACCCGAGTTCGATCCCGAGTGAGAACCAAAAATCCACTTAAAATCTTTCTGCACCGTCGAGTGGCCTAAGAACACCCACATGCTGCCAATTAACTATACCTTTGATTGCGAGTGCATCGTTGGACACAGGGGGGCAGCATGAGCCTTTAATTACAGGCGTCACTATAAAAATCTTGCCTGCGCCACCACGGGCGGGGGCCAACCATCACAGCCTTCAAGTGAAGGCTGTGATGACTCCAGGGCCTTCACTCCAGTGCCTACCATCTGAACCCTGGAGTTCATTGCCTACAGGTGCTATAGGCATAAATGCATATATATATATATAATATATTATATATATATATATATATATATATATATATATTATATATATATATATATATATATATATATATATATATATATATATATTAAAATTGTTTCGAAGGCCCGTTATCCCTACATACGGGCTTCTGTTTTTGGCGCTGGACAACAACAACACAGGCGCCCCGGTTTTGTCTGACCTCTGCTTCTGTCTGACCGTCTCTGACCACACAAAACCCCACCATCCTCTTTTACATTATATGATTATATGACGTTATCTCAATCATTTACCTTCATGCAATCGTCCTAAAAAATATCACAGATCGCCCATTAGGTCTTCTACTCGATTCTACAAACACAGCACAAAGCCCTACCCAACGATTATAGAATATCATTGTCGAGCCCACCCAGCCGTTTCGCTGAGGCACACGTTTGAACACGGGATAGTGGCGCGCGACTTTTTATCATAATCATGCCTGGCCACCCTGCCTCACAACATGCATTGTCTGACGGGGCCTTGAGGGAAACAACACCACAGTGCACTTGGAGGTTCTACCACGAATAATGCCACGCCTTCCCTCTCGCCTGGCCCTGATAGCTGTGTGCGTCCCTCACCTTGAGGTGGCTGATGAGCGTGTCGTAGCCATTCTTCCACTGAAAGTTGTCACCCTGGTATATGAACTGGTCGGCATCCTCGGCGGCCATGTTCAGCCAGGAACCGGTTCCCTCCTCGCTGTTTACTCTCTAGAAATACAAGGAAATAAAAGAACAAGGAATTTCAACAAATATTGAAGTACTAAGATGCCATTGTGTCTGTATGTATTATGCCATAAACGGAGGACAAAGGAAGAAACAGCCTCAATGCCGAGGATTTCTTAGTCTCATCCACGTATCGCACCCACAATATAAGAGGATTTGAAAGAAGAATAGATTTGGTATGATTAGGGGCAGCAAAATAAATAGCATGAGTTTCAGGAGATGGATCATTACGGCACCGTCTGTGAGCTGCCTCTCTATCTTGGATAGCACGAGAACAAGCTAAGTTAAACAAATGTTTACAGGCTTTAGGATTAGAAAAAGTGTGTGGAATGTATGCTTCCATGCCAGAGACAATGGACATGCAGATGGTACACCTACTTGATAGTGAACAGATGTTTGGAGGTGAGGAAGATGATAAACTAAAAGATATTGTGATAACTAAGGAAATGATGAAAGAGGGTATAGATAGAATGAAAAAGTTTAAGTCACCAGGACCAGATGAGGTTCTCTGCGCACAATGAATGGATGCACAATGAATGTGCTCTGCACAAAGAGATGGATCTCTTACACGGAAGCAATAATCATTACATGGAAAATCAGAGTAATGCTGCCTTAAGTCCTCCCACTTAGCTGAAGTGTACTGCCAGAAGCAACTCCTCTAGGTGGGTCCCGAGGCGGCATCGGAGCGGGCCAGGTTTCGGAAATAAGATAGTGATCGGAGGAGCCCAACTGAGAGAATAGTTTAACGTTAGGAAAAGGTCAAGAATGTTAGGCAAATCTCCAAGGCGGTCAAGAATACGGGTAGGGTCCTGCACCAGCTGCTCTAGGTTATGAAGAATAGTAAACCTAAAGGGTTGTTCACCAGGTTGGTCAGTGAAAGATGATAGCCAAAGCTGGGGGTGAACGTTGAAATCCCCAAGAATTGAAATATTTGCAAAAGTAAAATGAGCTAGGATGCTCTACTTTGGATGTTAAACAGTGAAATAATTTTACATAGTCTGAGGAAGTTAGGTGAGAGATATACAACACATGAATTTAGTAAGAGAGTAACATTGAAATCGAAATCGAAATCGAAGCCAGATGGTAGAAAAATCTAAAGATTCAAGACTGTGGGGACGAGAGCAAGTGATGTCTATGCGTATATATACGGAACATCCAGCTTTGGATTGAAAATGAGAATAGATATTTTAAGTGGGAACAGAAAAGGGAGTGCTGTCAGTATTCACAGACACCTGGGGTTCGGTGAGGAAAAGAAAATGAGGTCTAAACGAGGAGAAGTGATGATCTACATATATGAAGTTAGATCTAGGATAGCAATGTTGCCGAAGTTTAAAGTAATCGTCCAGACCCAATTTTTTTTGCCTAATTATGTTGAATGCACATTCAAAACACCTAATCCACCAAAAATAATTGATTTCCAGGCCTTATTTCCGTAAAAACACAACTTTTGTAAAAAGCGCGCAATTTTTTTTTTCTTCCCTCCAACAGGGCTACGCATGTTATTGATGACGTCACAAAAGGGACGCTCCAATGTAAACAACACTCGTCTGCCTCTGTGAGACCTGTCGGCAAATGTTATGATGAGCGATTGTACTTCGGTGTCAGACAGTGAATCTGTCGCTGTGATAGATCTAGAGTACGATGCTTAATCTGAGACCGAACTAAATGACGCTGCTCGCGTATATGAGGAAAACGAACCAGATTGTGATGGGAGCCCAACCCTATATGTTTGAGCCAGAGTACGAGGTGGATGAACAGAAAAGCGGAGCCTGCTGAGGTTCAACACTACTACACACACAAACACTTCTACACACACACACAAACACTACTACACACACACAAACACTACTACACACACACAAAACACTACTACACACACACACCACACACAAACACACCACACCACACACAAACACACTACACCCACAACACACACACACACAAACCACAAACACTACTACACACACACACACACACACAAACACTACTACCACACACCACAAACACTACACCACACACACACACACCTACTACAACCCACCAAACAACACACACACACCTACTACACCACACACACACAAAACAAACACTACTACACACACACACCACAAACACTACCACACCACACACAACACACACACTACACACACACACACAACACACACTACACCACACACACTACACAAACACTACTACACACACACAACACACACACAACACACTACTACACACACACACACACCACACACATACTACACAACAACACAACACAACCTACTACACCACACACAACATACACACCACACCACACAACACTATAACACACACACCACACACACACACACACAACACACTACTACGCACACACACAACACAAACACTACTACACACACACAACACACTACTACACACACACACAAACACTACTACACACACAACCACACACACAAACACTACTACACACACAAACACTACTACCACACACACAAACACAACACAACTACACACACACACAAACACTACACACACACACCAAACACACACACAACACACACACACACACAAACACTACTACACACACACAAAACACTACAACACACACTACAACACACAACATAACACACAAACAATACACACACACATACACAAACACACACACACACACCACACACACACACACACACACACACAACAAAAACACCTACTACAGCACACACACAAACACTAACTACCACACTACACACATACACAAACACTACTACCACACACACAAACACTACACACACACACACACACACAAACACTACACACACCACACACAACACACAGCACCACACACACCACACACACACATCAGCAGACTACACACAAACCATAGCCTGGCACATCGCACACAACCATAGTCGTTTCACACACCACATACACTGACTACATATACACAAACACTACTGCACATGCACACAACACCGACAACGCTACTACTCTAACACACATCACACTCAGGAAGGAAGCAGAACTTAACACATACGAGACTGCGACAACGCTGTCCAGACTACCATGACTCACTACTCGGTTACAGACCTCTACCAATCCCACATATTGTTAACACAAACTACTATCTGCACACAACACAATCATAGTCTGGACGTACTTTCACCTCCAAAACTACTACACACTCCTGCCAAACCCTTCACACCTCCACTGCGCGGGAAGACGGACCTTCTGATAGTACGAGCGTGGAGAATCGTCTGCCAGTTGCCATGAGCGTTTTCGAAGCTCGGGGAATTTACAGATTTTGATTGCGGATTATTAAAAAACGGCTGTCTGGATGCAAGAAGTGACAACATATTGTTGATACACTCGATAATGGCTATACTCTAACTACATCAAATCAGGAATGATGAAATAGTCTGGACGATTACTTTAACAAATAATAATTTTAAATTCTACACATATCCTCTCCAGAACTTACAATCTCTCCCTGACCTGTTTTTAACAGACCCACCAATTCCCCAGTCTTTGTTTTATAGATCTGAAAAAATCCCTTAGGGCCGGTCTTTGCCTGGCCAGCAACCTTAATCTCATAGTTTTCTTTGCTGTTCTTGTTAACGTTTTCACTGTCCTGGCCATCACATTATACTGATCCCTGCTCACCTGTCCTGCCTAAAGCCCCGTTCACATTTCCATGACTCGCGTCGGCGACCGGTCACGACTTGCTGAGTCATCCAGTCGGTGCCGACTGCAGCCGATTTTTGGGGGGCAGAAGCTCCTAAATCGGCGTGGTTGGCTCGGGTCGCCGCATTTAGGCGACTAGTCGGAGACTAGTCCGTGATTGCCGGCGATAGTCGCGGACAGTCGCGGACTAAAACGAATGTAACCGCCAATATTGGGTTGCCGTCATGCGACAGTCGCAGCACGACGGCAACCATGGTTGCCGTCGTGCGGCGACTGTTCCCAGCCGTGCTGCGACTGACACCGAATATGGCAAGACCCTCCACCGACCGTAGTCGGCGCGGTGCGGCGAGGAAGGAAGGAAGGAAGGAAGGAAAGAAGAAAGGAAGGGAGGGAAGGAGGGCTGTTATGGCTACTCCTATAAATTCTGTAGAGTTTGAAGGCTACACTTTCATCCTGGTGATTGCTTACTTATGTGCCTCCAAATATGATTAATTGAACACAATAACTACATGGTGATAACAATCGCCAAGGCACTAAAGATACCGCGGAAGCAGTATATAGCGCTAAAGATACTGCTCTATTTATAGTAGATAACAAGTGCTTGTGGGCCCTTCGGACCCATGTATTAATGTTTGTGGTAGTAGTAGTATATATTAGACAACATGTGATTGCAAACTCCAATCGTGTTGTTGCTGTCGTTGGTCACTAGTCAAAGTGCCTCGGTGTAGACCACGTTCCGTGTGATTCCAACCCTTTGTGTTCCGTGTGATTCCAACACACACACACGCACACAAACGTCCATGAGTCTACTGAGTTTGTGGAATGCGGCAAGACGTTATCGCAGAGTTTTTCCTGTAATCTAATACTCCTAAAGTGTGTTTAGCCCAAAACCCCCCTTCAAAATGATTCAATTGACATGGGACCAAGCCGCTTACCACCTACGATTTATTTGCGATTTTTTTTATCCTTCTCTCATCAAAATTGAATTTACAGTTTCGGCTACCCAAAACAGACAGACAGACAGACAGACACACATACACACACACACACACACACACACACACACACACACACACACACACACACACACACACACACACACACACACACACACACGGCTACTCCTATAGTATATTAGATGATGATGATAATGATAATAATAATAATAATAATAATAATAATAATAATAATAATAATAATAATAATAATCTCAATAAATCTAAAAAAATTACACTTTTCCTCTCTCTCTCTCTCCGTCGTAAGGGAGACAGCGTGGCAAAGATTCTATCTTTCCCACGCAAAAATAATACGTGCTCCAGTCGCAGCACGGCCCCGACTGGTCGCAGTACGGCCCCGACTGGTCGGCGCCAGGCTTGGAACCTTCGGCGACGAGTCCCAGCATAGAGCCACCTTTTTTCGTTAAAGTTTTGAGGCGCAGACCTGCTCCGAGTGTATAGACTATAGAGCATGCACTACACAGTCGGGACCCCTCGCGCGCCACTTCACGACTCCCACGAGCCGACGGCGACGGTCTGGGCCTGACGCCGACCCACATGACGACCGGCGCCGACATAGCTTGACTCAGCAAGTCGTGACTGGTCACCGTCGAGAGTCGTGAAGATGTGAACCCTATTGTACATGTTCCTTTATAGTCATATATTGTGTTTTAAACTCGCAGTCATCTATTTGGGATCGTTTCCTTGATCTTCTCGCCCTATAAGGAATATTTTTTTTCTGACCTGCAATTAAATTGCTAACTAAGAATTTAGAATCCTCATTAGCACTGACCTCGCTGACTCCACCCTCTGCCCTGACATCAGACCTCGCCTCACCCTCCATTCGACCCCAGTTGATCCCTTCCAGGTGTCTTCTTAATCCTGCACAATTAGCCCTTCTGAAGTCAGGTTATCTATGCATTTTAACACTTCTAGAACCTACTTCCCATTTTAAGCAAAACCTAATTTCACAATGATCGATCGCTATTACCTAACTGACCTCCTACTTCAACCACCGTAACTATATCTTCCCTGTTTGTTAGAAATAAATCTAGAATATTGTCCCCCTAGTAGGCTCCTTGATTGCTTCAATTTGCTTACTTTAGAAAGTTATCCTGAACTAGTTTTAACAATTCCTCTGCGTCATTATTATCCAACAATTAAATCCCAGTCAATGTTTTTAAGATTAAAATCTCCTACCACGCATAATCTGTGAGCACTGACAGCAGTCCCTTTTCTGTCTCCTCTTACTGTCTCTATTCTCATTTTCAATCCAAAGCTGGCTGTTGCGTAAATGTGAGCAACGACATCACTTGCTCTTGTACCCACGGTCTTGAATCTTCCGAATTTTCTACCATCTGGCTTCGACTTCAATGTCACTCTCATACTAAATTTATCTGTGCTGTATATCTCTCACCTAACTCCTCGGACTATGTAAAATTCTTCGATTATTTAACATCAAAAGTGGAGCACATCTCATCTCATTTTCCTTTAGCAAAATTTCCATTCTTGGGAATTTCAATGTTCACCACCAGCATTGGCTATCATCTTCTTTCACTGACCAACGTGGTGAACAAGCCTACAGCTTATCTATCCTCCAAGACCTAGAGCAGCTGGTGCAGCACCCTACCCGTATTCCTGACCGCCTTGGAGACACGCCCAACATTCTTGATCTTTTCCTAACTACTAACCTTTCTGCTTACTCTGTGAAACTATTCTCTCCGTTGGGTTCCTCCGATCACAATCTTATTTCTGTAACCTGTCCTATCGCTCCGGTGCCGCCTCAGGACCCACCTAAGTGGAGGTACTTCTGGCATTTCAACTCAGCTAAGTGGGAAGACCTAATGCAGTACTACTCTGATTTTCCATGGAATGATGACTGCTTCCATGTCAGAGACCCATTTCTTTGTGCAGAGCGCATAACTGAGGTCATAGTCTCTGGCATGGAGGCTTTCATTCCACACACTTTCTCTAATCCTAAAGCCCGTCAACTTTGGTTTAACTTTGCTTGTTCTCATGCTGTCCGAGATAGAGAGGCGGTTCACAGACCGTACCGTAACCATCCATCTCCTGAAACTCATACCCATTATATTTCTGCCCGTAATCATGCCAAATCTTTACTTCAACTTACCAAAAACTCCTTTATTCATAGAAAATGTCAAAATCTTTCTGAATCAAATTCCTCTCATGACTTCTGGCATCTAGCTAATAACATCTCTAACAATTTTTCTTCATCATCTTTCCCTCCTATGCTTAACCCAGATGGCTCCACAGCTGTCTCATCTATTTCTAAAGCTGAACTTTTCGCTCAAACCTTTGCTGAAAATTCCACTCTGGTTGATGAAGGGCTTGTTCCTCCTTCTCCTCCACCCACTGAATATATTATGCCTGTTATTAAGATCCTTCGTAATGATGTTTTCTTTGACCTTTCTGGCCTAGATTCTCGGAAGGCTTACGGTCCTGACGGAGTCCCTCCTATTGTTCTCAAGAACTGTGCTTCTGTGCTTGCACCCTGCCTGGTCAAACTTTTCCGTCTTTGTCTATCTACTTCCACCTTTCCTTCTTGCTGGAAATTTGCTCACATCCAACCTGTTCCTAAGAAGGGTGACCGTTCTAATCCTTCAAACTACCGTCCTATAGCTTTGACTTCCTGTCTTTCTAAAGTTTTTGAATCTATATTTAATAAGAAGTTTCTTAAGCATCTATCTGCTTACAATCTTCTATCTGATCGTCAGTACGGTTTCCGTAAAGGGCGATCTACTGGCGATCTTCTTGCTTTCCTAACTGAATCTTGGTCATTCTCCTTTACGGATTTTGGTGAAACTTTTGCTGTTGCCCTTGAAATATCAAAAGCTTTTGATAGAGTCTGGCACAAATCCTTAATTTCCAAACTACCATCATTCGGTTTCTATCCTTCTCTCTGTACCTTCATCTTAAGTTTCCTTTCAAACTGTTCTATTGCAGCTACTGTAGACGGATATTGTTCTTCTCCTAAATCTATCAATAGTGGTGTTCCCCAGGGTTCTGTCCTATAACCCACTCTCTTTCTATTATTCATTAATGATCTTCTAAGTCTAATTCAAAGCCCTATCCACTCCTACGCTGATGATTCTACCCTGCATTTTTCAACGTCTTTTATTAGACGTCCAACTCAACAGGAACTAAGTGATTCACGGAGAGATGCCACCGAGCGCCTAACTTCTGATCTTGCTATAATTTATGATTGGGGCAAAGCAAACCTTGTTTTGTTCAATGCCTCAAAAACCCAATTTCTTCACCTATTTACTCGACAAAACCTACCAGATAACTATCCCCTCTTCTTCAATGACACTCAACTATCTCCTTCTTCTACAATGAACATTCTAGGACTATCCTTTACTAAAAATCTGAACTGGAAATCTCACATCTCATCTCTTGCTAAAACAGCGTCTAAGAAGTTAGGTGTCCTGTGGCGACTGCGTCCTTTTTTTCTCCCTCCCAGTTGTTTGCTCTGTACAGGGGCCTTATCCGCCCATGTATGGAGTATGTCTCACATGTTTGGGGAGGATCCACTCATACAGCTCTCCTAACAGGGTTGAGTCAAAAGCTTTTAGTCTCATCAACTCCCCTCCTCTTACTGACTGTCTTCAATCTTTAAATCACCGCCGGAATGTTGCTTCTCTTGCTATCTTCTACCGTTATTTTCATGCTCACTGCTCTTCTGAACTTGCTAACTGCATGCCTCCCCCCCTCCCGCGGCCTCGTTGCACTAGACTTTCTACTCATTCTCATCCATATTCTGTCCATCTTCCTAATGCAAGAGTTAATCAGTATCTTTACTCTTTCATGCCTTTCACTGGTAAACTCTGGAACTCTCTTCCTGTTTCTATTTTTCCACTTTCCTACGACTTAAATCTTTTCAAGAGAAGCGTAACAAGACACCTCCCGAACTAAATTGGCCCACCCCTCTTTTATTTTTATTTTTATTCTCTTACTGTCTGCTTTGTAGGGACTGGCAACCAAGCGGGCTTTGTGTTACCTATTTTTGTTGTGCCCTTGACCAGTCCTTTGTGATGTAAAAAATAAAAAATAAAAAAAATCGATTATATCTACAAGCCGTGCTTATTTCTTGCCATATAGGAACTGAATCCTCTTTACATAAGTTTGAAGGTCTGTACACTATATAATATGTATACCTGTAGCTATACCTGAGTCATGTACACTGTAGGCTATACACCTAGGTGGGCATTTTCGAAGGGGCTCTAAACTACACTCTCTTAGCGTCCTAAGACCGACTTAGTTATACCGGGCTAAGAAGACTACTAAGGAAGCATTTTAGGACGTCATCTTAGCCTCGTGTAAGGGGACAGTAAGCCCAACCCTTCTTAGTGCCACCACCTCCGCTTCAACCAATCAGCGCGTGCGACACAAGTCTGTATTTGGCGGGAAATACGTATACCACGCCGAGGGACTCTCTCTCTCTCTCTCTCTCTCTCTCTCTCTCTCTCTCCCTCTCTCTCTCTCTCTCTCTCTCTCTCTCTCTTCTCTCTCTCTCTCTCTCTCTCCTCTCTCTCTCTCTCTCTCTCTCTCTCTCTCTCCTTTTTTTCTTCTATTATTTCTTCTCCCTCCTCTTCCTTCTCCTTGAGTTGCCAGATATGTATTCTGCTACAGTCACAGTGCAGTGTCACCACGCCGAGGGAGTCTCTCTCTCTCTCTCATCTCTCTCCTCTCTCTCTCTCTCTCTCTCTCTCTCTCTCTCTCTCTCTCTCTCTCTCTCTCTCTCTCTCTCTCTCCCCCTCTTCTCTCTCTCTCTCTTCCCTTTCTCTCTCTCTCTCTCTCTCTCTCTCCTCTCTCTCTCTCTCTCTCTCTCTCTCTCTCTCTCTCTCTCTCTCTCTCTCTCTCTCTCTCTCTCTCTCTCTCTCTCTTCTCTCTCTCTGTCTCCTTTTTTTTCTTTTATTATTTCTTCTCCCTCCTCTTCCTTCTCCCTGTTCATCCTCCACACACACATATCATAGCCAGTATGTGATATTATCGTGAATAACGAAACTTATTTTCTGGTGAGTTTTGATGTTTAGAATTAATCTGCTAACCGTTTCTGTCGCAAATCATATCTATTCCACCCAGCCCATCTTTATACATATAGTATTATATATATATATATATATATATATATATATATATATATATATATATATATATATATATATATATATATATATATATATATATATATATATATATATATATATATAATATATTTATACATAGTGTATTATACAGCCTAATATACTATATATAGTCTAAAATATATAATATATAACCAATAATATAACCATTGTTGTTATGGTGACGAAGAAAATTGCGGGCTAAAAGACGACCCCAACCCTGCCTTAGTTTACACTCGCTGCGCTGTCTTAGGCGGAGCGAAATTTGCTTCCGAAAATGTCCAACTAGCGCTAAGATGGTCTTAGTCCCCTAAGATGGTCTTAGTAGTGTTCGAAAATGCCCCCCCTGTATTATAGCCGTGAACAGTAGTTACATAGCATAGGGTGAAACATGTATTATGATGACTAGCGCCCTGGGTCGTTGGGATTGTGGCAGACTGACCTGGTGGAGGTGGTGGAGCAGCGCCACCCGGTCGGGGGTGTCGGGCGGAAGCACTTCCGGGAACCTGGATGGCGGGGCATTGAGGGCGGAGCGGAGAAAGGAGGAGAAGGGCAACAAAGGACACTGTTACGCATGACAGAGTAACTAGTAATAATTGATCAGGACATGTAGACTTTATATTCAGTCAGTTTCCATTCAGATGATAACAAGTGATACAACAAAGGAGATGACAGATAACATGCTGACTCTATAGTGAGTCTACTTTTCCATGTGGAAATAAAAAGTCAAGACTAGTTTACAGCACTTTTTTGTATAATCTTGCAGCCTCGTTACCCACCTGTCAAGGAAGTAGCTCCCGTAGCTGTCGTTGTAGTACGGTTCCAGCACTTCGTTTTCATCTGTTTCATCCAGCAGGGACACAAGTTTTCCGAAGGAGTGTTTATCGCCTGCCTGGCCTTCCTCCGTCACTAGACGCCAGTCTGCACAATAAATGCTGTGCTCGTTATTACAACAATCAAATATATGAGGCAGTAATAAAAGCTCACTAAGCATTAGTTTTCTGCCAATGCAATACAAGTATTGATGGATAAGCCTTGTTACAACTCTTTGCATATTTTACTTACACGAAATATGAGCAATAACCTTATGAAAGCTTAAAAAAGACAAAATGTAGTGCCAGAAGTTTTTATCCGAAGGCAGGAGTGTGTCCTGACTTTGGTTTGAGCCCCGTACACACTACCACTCACCACCGTCGGCGCTTCCCGTCGGTGCTTGCCGACGAGCAATGCCGTTGCCAGAGTTGTGTCCACACCGAATGGTTTTGCTCGGCGTTCAGTGCGCTTCCTGATTTCAAAGTGAGTCATGTCCTCTGCCATAGACCACTGTAAATCTGGACTGCGTACGGAATATCGACCTGTTGCACAAGGGCCCTTAAGTCGGAGCGCCTGTTTTTAACTTCACTGTTCACTCGGTAACCAGGAAGGATATCGAAGCGAATTTTCGTAGGTTTTCAGTTCCTAATAGAAAATCGCTGATAGTGACGTAGTTTACATAGGAGTGAAAGAAGAAACTATTGGAGATGAGTGGAGATGATAGGAGTATATAGGAAGTAAAGAAGAGGTTGTTATGGAGATGTTGAGGTTAGTGGCGATAAGTGTATGGGGTTGAAAGGGTGTGAAATGAGGTTACGGTGAGGTGGAGGAGGGGTTGTGGGAGGGGGGTTATGGGGGGCTTAGTGGCCGAGGTTGAATTTCGTGGCTTCGCGAAACTGGCACGTAATTTTAGGTTATGTAACAGTGGTGATGAATGTTACGTGTGTGTGTGTGTGTATTCATCTAGTTGTATTCATCTAGTTGTATTTTACGGGGCCAGAGCAATGCTCGTGTGGCCCCGTCTCCATATCAACATTTCTATCATTCATGATTAGTCCTTTGTGTTGGCCGAAGCCAGCACCCCGGAGAGCAGGTCACAAACCCCGGCTAACACCCGGTACCCATTCACTGCTGGGTGGACAGGGGCTCGGGTTTTAAGGAAACAACCCATCTGTTTCCGCTCCGCCCGGGGATCGAACCCGGGACTTCTCGGTTGTGAACCGAGCGTGCTTCCTCTACACCACGGAGTACTACGGAGTGTGTGTGTGGTGTGTGTGTGTCAGTGTTGCAGTCAAGACCAGACCCTCCGAGACCAAGACCAAGACCAGACCCTTCGAGACCATAACCAAGACCAAGACCAGACCTTCCGAGACCAAGACCAAGACCCTCCGAGACCAAGACCAAGACCAAGACCAGACCCTCCGAAACAGACCAAGACCAAGAACAGGCATATAAAAATATTTTTTATAAATATGACTATTATCTGAATGTTTTTGGTCTGTACTGCGTAAATACTAAATCGTATTGTCCTAAGTTGTTCGGATGGGATCGCCGCAAGTGCTTGATAAAAGCCGACGTCGTGCCAGCCTTGTCCGTGATGCTTTGCTTGCAGAAAGTACAAACTGCTGTGCGTTTCTGGTTTCCGTGTTTCTTATAAAAAAACTCCTTGTGGTCCTTGAACGCAAATTTGATAACTGCTGAAGATGCCGACATGATTACTCATTCCAGGTGTGTGAACGGAAACTAAGCGAGACTAGTCCAGTACACCTCACTGTCTGACATCCTATGTCAATGCCAGACAGAGTTGCCAGGTCCTGCCAATTTTTGTATTTCTTGCCAGAAATTACACAACAAATTTTGGAATTTGCCAGAAATGTTCGTCAATTGAATTTCATTTTCATATGATGAAAAACTTAAAATGCCAAAAAAGTAAAATGCGAATGCCAAAAGTATATTTTGTGGTTTGTGCACCTGGCAACCCTGCTGCCAGATGTGCTCGATGTAACGACTAACGAGCTCTGGTAGAAGGAGGGTAAGGGTAACGTATAAGGGAGGAAATATACTTACAAAATGTAATATATGTGAACAACTGAACATCTAGGTCAAATATTTCTGCGTTCATTGTTTCGTTGGCATGAAGAAACAAACATAGGCAAATACCAATTTTGTGGTTACGATTTCCAAGCGAGCTAGCTAAACCTGTGGTGTACGTGTACGAAGGGTGCAAGGATTGCATAGGCCTACATATATATGAAGTACACGGAGGTGAACAGAGCTGCAAACATGCGTGCGTGCAAGCGGAGATTATCACTGCGAGAATGGCCACGTCATGCATGTTCTCTCGACTCGCACACAGTGAATTGGAACACAATTTGGTGAGACAGCTTGGATTTTTTTTCACAACACCATTGACTGTAACAACCATTGCTCTTGCGCCATCAGTAGTAACTGACTTGCATCTTGACCAGTCAATATCTTCCTCCGTCATGAAATCATTCAATTTCGGGAAAATATTTTGTGCTGTTGTTTCAAATCCCAGTTGGAGGCAACACAAATAGTGCTCAACTATGGTTTTAGCTTCTAAGTCTGGAAACCGACAGTAAACAATCAACTGGGCTTTCCCTCCTATGTCTGTGGTTTCGTCCAGTTGTATGGCTAATGTAGGGGCTAGGCACAGTTTTTGAACAAGCTGTTCCTTCAAATCATCAGCTAACATCGCGGACCGGCGATATGTAGTAGTATATGACAATGGGATCTGTTTTATCTTCTTTACTGCTTCTTTCCCTCCATGTATATAAGGTCAGCTGCTACTTCAAGGCATGGCAGTACAACATTTTCGAGTTGAGTGAAAGGTTGTTTTTTCTTCATGATGATATGTGTCATCTTAAAGAAGCAAGAACAAGTGATTTCGTGTCAGAGGGCTTGACTTGACTTGTGAAGGTAGCTTGTTGGTACCAATATTCTTTGAAAGTTGCCTCAAAGAATTGCTTTGATTTGTTTTGGTGTTCGGGGTGCTTAGGCCCGTACCGAGAGTCATGATAAAGGTCGGAAGGATAAAGGGTGGGAAGGAGGGCTGTTACGGTTACTCCTATTAATTATGTAGAGTTTGAAGGCTACACTTTCATCCTGGTGATTGCTTACTTATGTGCCTTCAAATATTATTCATTGAACACAATAACTACATGGTGATAACAATCGCCAAGGCACTAAAGATACTGCAGAAGCAGTATAGCGCTAAAGATATTGCTCATTTTTAGTGGATAATGATGACGATAATAATAATAATAATAATAATAATAATAATAATAATGATAGTAATAATAAACTCAATAAATATCTCAAAAATTTCCGCGTTTTCTCTCTCTCTCTCTCTCTCTCTCTCTCTCTCTCTCTCTCTCTCTCTCTCTCTCTCTCTCTCTCTCTTCTCTCTCTCTCTCTCTCTCTCTCCTCTCTCTCTCTCTCTCTCTCTCTCTCTCTCTCTCTCTCTCTCTCTCTCTCTCTCTCTCTCTCTCTCTCTCTCTCAGGTAGACAGCATGGGAAAAGAGCGAACTTTCCCACGCTAAAATAACAAGTGCTCCAGTCACAGCACGGCGCCCCGACTGGTCGCAGTGTACGGCCCCGACGGGTCGGCGCCAGGCTTGGACCCTTCAGCGACGAGTCCCAGCACGGAGCCGACTTTTTCCGTTAATTTTTTGAGGCGCAGACACGCCCCGAGTGTATATACTCAGAGCATGCACCACACAGTCGGGACCCCCCGCGCGACGCTCCATGACTCCCACGACCCGACGGTGACGGTCTGGGCCTGACGCTGACCCACATGACGACCGGCGGCGGCCCAGTGCTCCCAGATCAAGCTGCCAAAATTTCCCTATATTCACCTGAAACATTTCCCTGTTTAGCCCTGTATTTCCCTGTCGCCTTTATATCAGCTTTTCCGTCAGAATTGCACAATTTGCAATGGAAATACAGAGGGCTCTTCTTATCG
Source organism: Chionoecetes opilio (assembly GCA_016584305.1). Lineage (NCBI taxonomy): Eukaryota > Metazoa > Arthropoda > Malacostraca > Decapoda > Majidae > Chionoecetes > Chionoecetes opilio. The sequence goes on along the minus strand of JACEEZ010022880.1, from coordinate 399,990 downwards.
GCCAACTTTAAATTTGGGGTCACATTCCCATTTCTTAGTGTATCTTTGGGTGTACGACTGGCGTTTGCGCTTGTATGGAGGCAGTGGTGCACCCAGGGGGCTCTCCGAAATTTCCTTCATTGTAAAAAATCAGAATACACTAAGTCAGTAAAAAAAAATGTTATTACAGTTTCTAGTGATGTGACCGTGTACACCTATAACTTGATTTGGTCGCGCTTATGCTTCACGTAATGTCTTGACCAAACATCTAAAGCCACCAAAACTATTGCTTCAATTGCAAAAATAAGAATCAGGCCTGAAAAGGCAATCAGCCGATGGGTGAAAAAAATTACCATCCTGCAGCGGCTAGCGATAAATCTGGCGGGTTTACTATGTCTGGGTGGCGAATAAAAATCTCTGCCCCCCCTCCACCCCCCCGAAAAATATTCCTGGGTGCGCCCCTGGCTGGAGTAGTCAGATGACTACGTACACAGCGCGCCAAAGCATTGTTCGCGACATCATAACACAGCGCTTCCATACGGGAATTCAGAAAATGTACTCTATGGCAGCCTACTGACTTCCGAGAGAAATATCTTACATATGGCAGCTTGTTTAAGGCACGGGCAGTCCATCAAGACCGTTGAGGAATGTTCAGATGCCACTTGTCAATTATAGACGAAACATTTAAAAAAGTATCGCCTTCCTTCCCGCGAGTAATTTGAACAGACGCGCATTGGTATAAATATCATTATTTGCATAATGAGTGGCAAGAAAGACCTAACAAAGGAGCAAATTAAAGTTATTGTATCTCTACACAAGGCAGAGAGGCCAGTGGAAGAAATATCAAGGATTGTGGATGTTACGAGGAGATGTGTGCATAAGTGGGTGGAATGTTTCACGGTGGGTTGGCGGTGTCGCGGCAGCCGCGACACCAGAACATTATAAGTGGCCAGGGCGAGGATGTAAAACCTCAGCAAGCACCCTAAATGTCATGAAACGTCAAGTGGATGCCCATCCTCAATTAAGAGCAAGAAAAATATTGCGATATGACTTTTACATCCTCGCCCTGGCCACTTATAATGCTCTGGTGTCGCGGCTGCCGCGACACCGCCAACCCACCGTGAAACATTCCACCCACTTATGCACACATCTCCTCGTAACATCCACAATCCTTGATATTTCTTCCACTGGCCTCTCTGCCTTGTGTAGAGATACAATAACTTTAATTTGCTCCTTTGTTAGGTCTTTCTTGCCACTCATTATGCAAATAATGATATTTATACCAATGCGCCTCTGTTCAAATTACTCGCGGAAAGGAAGGCGATACTTTTTTAAATGCTTCGTCTATAATTGACAAGTGGCATCTGAACATTCCTCAACGGTCTTGATGGACTGCCCGTGCCTTAAACAAGCTGCCATATGTAAGATATCTCTCTCGGAAGTCAGTAGGCTGCCATAGAGTACATTTTCTGAATTCCCGTACGGAAGCGCTGTGTTATGATGTCGCGAACAATGCTTTGGCGCGCTGTGTACAGGTCACAGCAATAACACAGTAACAAAAATCCTTCAGAGACTTCCATCAATCAATCAATCAGCAGGGAAGCTTTACCGGGAACTGAAACTGAACTCACGGGATTCTGAGATAGGACCCCTGAACACGTACTGGACCGACACTGTACGAAAACCGGACGAGAACGATACAGCTATTTCGGGACTTACAGCGAATCTCTCTCTCTCTCTCTCTCTCTCTCTCTCTCTCTCTCTCTCTCTTCTCTCTCTCTCTCTCTCTCTCTCTCTCTCTCTCTCTCTTTATTTAGAGATATATACACAAAAAGTGTATATATTCCCCGTAACTTCCGAATTTCCCTATATTATGGTATATTTTCAATTTTCTTCCCTGTTTCCCTGTGTGATGCGAGGATTTTCTACTGGGTATTAATTACTTTTACTTTACTCTTCAAACGGAAACCCATCCGTGTTGCATCAATAAAAAGATGGATAATTTAAATTATAAGTAGCTGCCACCAGTTCAAGATTTACACTTAAGGTCTAACTCTTAAACAATGTTAATGTTTAAAAATCAAGGTAGTTACGTGGATATGATGGCTTTCATATGAATATTATACCGAGTTAACACTGAATTACTTTCGAAGGTCTGTGGATAAGTATTTCCGCCACACCGTGTATATCACCTTGGGTTGAACAAAACTATCTAGATTCAGTCCTATTGATACAGCTTTAATATTGGTAAGCACACGTCTCAATGGGAGATTTCACTATGAACTAATGTAACGTTTTCCAAATACTAATAGGAAATATCATTTGCAGATAGCTGGGTTAAGACTGATACATGTGGAGATAAATGCGTGATTTTCTGACTACACGCGGCCACTGCGAATAAAACTTATTCTTTCAAATCACTAAGAGTTTCAATGTCATTTCCCTAGAAGAATGTTCTGCGAATGAACGCCACACCGCGTCACTCATGTATTTCTGATTTTTCCGTGGAAGTCACTGAGGGACACCCCACTATTTCTTCACATACACTATGAGGTATTACTCATCTTAATGGGGTGTTTTTCCTATTGTTCCACTAAACTAACAACACAAAATTATCATAACAGCCTGACTAATTATGAAAGGGGATGGGGAGTGTGGGAATCATGTGTGTTTGTGCGAAGTGACCAAGTGACTTTCATCCCAAAGGGTTGAGTTGATTGTAGAATCTCCTTCGTGAACGCGGGAGAAGGAAATGATCAATTAATACGGCAATGATTGATGCACGAACCACTCAATAATAAGTAGCGGTCCTAGTATTTGAAATTACACTAAATAGATCACGCGTAAAAGGTGTGGAAGAAAAGAAATAAGAGACACGTCTTACCTTCGTGAACGAGGGAGAAGGAATGATACCATGTGGACTGAAAACAGAGAGAGAGTGAATATACCCGCGCGAAGGAGGGAAGCGCTCGGACTTTATCTGATTGACTTAACTAACATGGTTATCGAACGTTTAACGCCTGGGATGGGGTGTGGGAACAAGGGATACTACTGAAATATAGGGTAATAATGTCTTTCAATTTGATGATAAAAAATTGACTGGAAAGGTCATTTTAACTCTTGTTATTAATCCGAAACCCTCTTACATATCCGATTGAGTTTCCCACGGTGACCATGTCTCGAGAGGAGGAAAGGTCGGGAGATACGTGGTAATTTTAGCGATCTTACTGTCTGTGTCTGTCTGTCTGTAGCCAGACAGGGTCTGTATTCTGACCTCTCAAGTATCCTAAGAATTTAAGGGAATCGGTCAATCTAGTAATGGTGTTAGTGGAATTCAGGGAGGTGTGTTTCTATGATAACATCCCTTCCGCGAAATCAAAAATCCACAGAAATAAGTGAATCATTTTGGTCGTGTACGGGAGGGATGGGGGGGGGGGGGACGGTAGGTAAAGAAGAAAGAACGAAAGAATGATAGAACTGTTACAAAAGATAAAAATTCCTCACCTAAACAACTGTACCTACTATGTTCACTTAGCCTAGAATAAAGAAATAAATTGTTATTAAGACCTTTCAATACACCGCATGAGACAATGTATCTCGGGACATTATGTGTAATTCTAGCATTATAGAGAGAAGGGAGATGGGGCAGGGAAAGACAAGGGAGAGGAACAGAGAATGGGGGGTGGGGGGGGGGGGGCGGTAGGAGAGAAAATGGGAAGGAGAGGAGAGAAGAGGAGAGAAGAGGAAGATAATGTTACAATATTCTGGCATTACACCTGTAGTGACCTGAATTTCCCTAAAACAGGGAAATTTCCCTGCATCTGGCAGCACTGGGTGGGGAGGCGGTAGCAGAGTGGTTAGCGTTTCCGAGTGGCGTTCTCGGTGACCCAAGTTTGATCCCCAATGAGAACCAAAATCCACCTAAAATCCCTGCACCGTCGAGTAGCTTAAGAACATCCACATGCTGACTTTTAACTCTATTGCGAGTGCATCGGAGGACACAGGTGGGCGGCATGAGCCTCTAATCACAGGCGTCACTATAAAAATCCTGCCTGCGCCACTACGGGCGAGGGCCAACCATCACAGCCCTCAAGTGAACCTCCATGCCCTACCATCCGAGCCCTGGAGGTCACTGCCTACAGACGCTATAAGCATAAATGTATAAGAAACAGGTGGCCGGTAAACATTGTAGAAGTGGAGTTCGGAGCTGGGAAGGTAGAGGGTGACAGCCTGCACATCCACACCATTCCCACAGGAGAGATGGTGCAGCTCCTGCCGGCAGTCGAGGTAGTGCCAAGGATGAATGGCGAAACCACCACCAGCACGCTGAACGCGTGGGCAGTGGTAGACTCGGTACCCCGGGAGAGTGGCAGTCGACCTTTCCAGTAGCAGGGTCTCCTGTAACAGAAAGAGATCCACTGCATCCCTGCGCGCCACCTCTAAGAGAGAGGCCTGCTGCAAGCGGAACCCTCGGCAGTTCCACTGACAGATCCAACGTAAATCGTTTGGCACGGTCGGAAGTGGCGCCGTCGACTGCTGGAAGTGGGATTCCGCAAGGCCCTGTGCCTGCACGGTGACCTGCTTCACAATCCGGTCTGCAATTTTGCCCATTGCTGTCTCGAGAACCTTGAGGTAACCTCTCCCCCCAAGAACTGTATGGACACCACTGCCACGTACTACATTGCTATTTCCTTGGCAAGGCTGTGGAGAAGCTCCGGTGTCACCAGCAAATGGCCCGGGGGGAGACAAGATTGTAATGGAGGGTGTGGTGGTTGAGGTGTTTGAGAGACAGGTGGAGAATGTAAGGGGCGATTCCCTGTCCAAAAAAACCACGCCATAAAAGCCAAAAAAGCAGAATTCACTTACCAGCAGCAGCAGCGGAAGGTTCTCGAGCTCTCGCTCTCACCTTAACTCTACGTGCACCAACTCTACCCTCGGGTCGCTGAGCTGCTCTGCAGAGTATAAACTGCTGCTGCTTCTTTATTCAGCTTTGCCGACACTTAGTGCTTCGGCACGTATTAAAGAGAAAGACTTGCCCCTGCTATCAGGGACGGGCCACGCTACTTGGTGCCTTTACGGCGTTCGGGGGATTTTCCCAACGACCTGAGGGCCTCCTCTTGGCGCTGACTCGTCACAATGTCTTGTAGGACTTTTCTCTTTTCATAGTTTTTTTTTCCTGCCGCATAATTCCTACTGAGCTGGTACGACGCCGAACCGTGACGGTATATCCATGATCGGGCCCCTATAGACGGGTGGTTATGGAAGGAATTGGTTTACGCCCCAGGCCTCGCCCCAGGGAGGCCTGGTGCGAGGCACTCTTTTCTATCTCTTTTATATTGATGGGAAACACAAAATATAGCATAATAGGATGGCGCTAGTCAAAATAAAACACCTGAATCCTTCATAAATAAATAAAGTACAGATTTAAGAATACTCTTGGAACGTCTAGTATACACGCGAGTAAAATCTTTGAGGTGAGCGATGGATCAATGGGGTCCCGGGACCGCCCCGGTGGCCGGGGCGGTGCAGAGGCGGCGCCTGCCCGTCGAATCACTCCTGGGATCAACCTGCGGAGGGTTCTTCGTGTGGGCTCGTGGAACGTTCTGAGCCTCTCAGACGATCATCGACTACCTCTCCTATCGGGCGAGCTCAGTAGGCTGAGGGTGGATATAGTGGGACTCTCTGAGACGAGGAGGCCTGGCAGTGGCGAGACTAGCAATGGGGGTTACACCTACTACTGGTCCGGCATGAGCAATGGTCACCGTGGTACGGGAGTAGCTATAGGCATCTCCAGCAAACTGCAGCCATCAGTTGTTGAGGTTACTCGGTTGATGAGCGTATAATGCGGGTGAAGATGAAACACACTCTGGGTTTCATGTCTCTTGTTGCAGTGTACGCTCCTACCGAGATGCGTAAAACTGAAGAGAAGGAGATGTTCTACGCCAAACTCGACTCTGTATTAGACCAGTGTCCTCCTCGGACACACTCATTGTCTTGGGCGACTTCAATGCTACTACTGGCACTGTGAGAGATGGCTACGAGTTGTGTGTTGGTCCCCCATGGCTCCGGTACCAGAAACACCAAACAGTTCTCTGCTTCTAAACTTTGCAAGGTCCAGAAGGTTGAGAATTGCAGGTTCTTGGTATCAGAGACCAGAGCTGCACCGCTGGACATGGTATAGTAATGCCGGAGGGGTAGCTAAGGAGATCGACCACATCCTCGTTAGTACTCGTTGGAGGATCCTCCAGAACTGCAGGGTTTACCGGAGTGCTGAGTTCTTGGAACAGATCACAGACTTGTTGTTGCTACACTTAAGCTTCATGTCAAGTCCAGAAGAATCTCAAGAGGTAACCATACTGTGTTTCATCTTGAGAAACTGAAGGACTTGACATGTGCTCATGAGTATGCGGTGGCAGTCCTCAAATCGGGTTTGATGTGCTCGGTGCTCTCGGGGATCCTGTAGAACTGTGGGATACCTTCAAACGTGAAACTCTACAGGCTGCCAAGGAGTGTATTGGGGAGCGCCGAGGTCAAGGCGTGGTTTTGTCTCGACGGAGACGCTGGAGAAAATCGAGGAGAGTCGCGCTGCCAGGCTGGCTGGGAACCGGGACCAGCACAGGGCTCTGTCACGCCGGACTAGAACCCTCCTGAGGAGAGACAAGGAGAGGTATGTCAGGAGTCTCGCTGAGGATGTCGAGGGTCATTTGAACGCTAATGTCCTCCGACCCGCCTACCGAGCCCTGAAGAAGCTCCGTTCCAAGTCTCCTTCTCGGGCGAGTGCTATTCGAACAGCAGATGGGCGCCTCGTGTCGGACATGGATGGGCAGATGGCTCGTTGGGCTGAGTACTTTGGGCAGTTGTTCACGGTGGACCCTCCAACTGAGCAGCTTCCACCACTGGGTTACAGGCAGTGGATGCCGATCCTCCCATTGACGAAAACCGCACCCTCTCTTGACGAAGTCAGAGAGGCTGTAGCAAAGTTGAAGGGTGGAAAGGCAGCTGGTGTTTGTAATATCAGTGCGGAGCTCCTCAAAGCTGGGGGTGAGGCCATGATCCGCGGGTTGCATGCTGTCCTGACTGCCGTGTGGCAATCAGGTACCATTCCTCCTGACTGGAAAAGGGGGCTGGTCGTCCCTATCTGGAAAGGGAAAGGGGACCGTCAGGACTGCAACAATTACCGCGGTATTACACTGCTCAGCGTACCAGGCAAGGTGCTTGCCCATCTATTGCTGACACGAATTCGCAGTCATCTGGTGAAGCATCAGAGACCTCAGCAGTCTGGGTTCACGCCTGGTAAGTCAACAACGGACCGTATCAAACGCTTCGTGTCCTGGTGGAACGCAGACGTGAGTTTCGACAGGGAATGATTGCAGCCTATGTTGATCTCAAGAAGGCGTTTGACTCAGTGCATCGTGAGTCACTCTGGGATCTTCTGCGACTTCGAGGGATTCCTGCAAGGACTATTGGTTTGATAACTGGTCTGTATTCTGGGACTGAGAGTGCTGTGAAGTGTGGGGCAGGTGTATCCAGCTTCTTTCCTGTGAATACAGGAGTGAGGCAGGGGTGCGTCCTTGCCCCATCACTTTTCAACGCTTGTATGGACTGGGTATTGGATAAGGTTGTAGATCAAAGTGATTGTGGAGCATCCGTTGGCAACACCAAGATCACTGATCTTGTTTTTGCCGATGATGCAGTAATCTTTGCTGAGTCGCTGGAGGTCCTGGTGATGGCTCTCGAGGCGCTGCACGAGGAGGCAAAGCCTTTGGGACTTGAGGTCTCCTGGCTCAAGACCAAGGTCCAGGTATTTGGAGACTTACTAGATGAAGCAGTACAGTCTGTTCATGCGTGTGGCGAGGACATTGAGATCTTGGAAAGTTTTACATACCTTGGTAGCGCAGTCCATAATGACGGCGGGTCACGTCAAGAAGTCTTACGACGGATTGGCATAGCCCACGGTGTTATGGACTCGCTCAGCGGGAGTATTTGGCGTTGTCGGTACCTGTGCAGGAGGACAAAGATCCGGATCTTCAAGTCGCTTGTGATCCCTGTCTTACTCTATGGTTGTGAGACATGGACACTAAATAGTGACTTGAAGAGACGAATCAATGCCTTTGGTAATAAGTGTCTTCGCAGAATCATGGGGTATCGCGGGGATGATTACGTGTCAAATCAGCGATTGCACCGTGAGACTGAATCGAGGCCTATTACCTGCATAGTCCGTCAGCGCCAACTTCGGCTATATGGGCATGTGGCACGCTACCCTGAAACCGATCCTTCCCATCGGGTTGTATCTGTAAGAGACAATCCGGCGTGGAGGAGGCCAAGGGGGCGCCCACAAGGCTCGTGGCTGGGGCAAGTTGATGTTTCTTGTCGAGAGCTGCTTGGTATGGGAAAGGAGCCTGCATGGGAACTCGCGCGTGGTGATCCCCGGGAGTGGCGTCGTAGGGTGGGCGAGGCGACGCGCCCCCCGGCGTATGCCCCCAATGATTGATTGATTGATTGATGGATCAATAGTCCTCACAAAAACAGATGACCATGTCGACCTAATCTTCGGAAATGAATGCATTTAAAATCTACATGATGCAAATATAATCCTATTTTACCGCCCGAGCAAAGGTCTAAGAGAACAATTATAATTTTCAATGTCGATTCACACATATATAATCACTCCGAAAACGAAATCCAGGAGGAATTGACTGCCTGTAATAAATGGGTTGAAGGCACTGACAATATTTTCAAGATCACAAAAATTATTTAATGAAAGTGTGCTTCAAGCAAGCTATTTCGGCCAAAAAAAAAGACAGAAATAGGAATATAATACTTGGGATTAACTTGAGCATTTCAAATTACAAAATAAAGGTAGAGGAATTCATACATATAAACACTTGCCTAAAACGTTACGAAATAGATAATCATATCACTAGTATATGCACTACCGTAGATAACAGTGAAGTCGCCAGTTCTACGTTTCTTTGTTATTTACAGACGTGTGGTGGCGTTAATACTTACATTTCTACATCCATGATTTCAGGAAAGTTAGAAGGGTCTATCTGGAAAGTCTGTGTCATTTTGTGTCTTCATCTGTGTCATATTAGGGCTATAAATGAACAAATTACAAAAATAAAACCGAGTGGCGACCTCACTATACCTACTACAGTAAAGTCGCCAGCTAGTATTTTAACCCAACAGTTGAGTCGCCACTCTGGGGAATTCAGGGAAATTAGAGGTAAAGTAAAACAAGTCTCTATATATATTAGCTGCGGAAGATGCTTGGATATATAAAAATTCCTCTGCCAACGTGAAAATAAATTCTATTCAAGTTTGAAAGATCTGGCAAGTCTTATGTCCTGTCGTCCGAAAAGCTACTGTTTACTGTCTGTCATCGCGCGAAGAAAAACGTGAGAAGCAAAATGCGCAACAGTTGTATTTGCAGATACAAAGCATAAAACAACGCTGAAACAGGGTAGATTATACAGTCATGATATAAACTACTGTGTAACATCTGCAGTGGCACAAAAATCAGTAGTGATGCTATAATTCGTAATATTTGGCGCCTGGCGACTTCACTGCAGGTGGCGACTTCACTGTTATCTACGGTAAGGATAGACAATTTAAAATCTGCTCTAAGTGTTGCAGCTCAGACCATATCTGGAGGGACTGCAAGTTCTCCAGTAAGAAATGCATAAATTGCGGAGGATATCACAGCACTCTAGCATATAAATGTCTAATGAGAAAAAAAAAAAAATTGAGAGAGGTAAGGGAAGGGAAAAAACAAACATATAATCAGGCGACAAACAACCAACAGCCAAGGAACCAAAACTGAACAACAACTAACTTGAATATGCAGCAAGACACTGCAAGAAAAATGCTTACGTGCATGTTTCATGCCCATTTCCAAAACATTGTAAACCCAGGTTCTTACAACACGGAAATTAATGAACTTTTTAAATTAAATAGCCTTCCGAACATCATTTTGCCAGAAAACCTATACCCTTTTATTAGAGATAATAAACCTACCTCTTTATAAGAGATAATAAACATGGCTAAAATTCCCACCCCAAAAAACAAATAATGAGACATACGTAACCGATAATATAAACCAAAACGCAAACATGAACACGACAAATCTTAAGGATAAAGTTAACCAAAACGCAAAAGCATACACAGATGTAGAAGAACAAAACGTAACTAGAGATAAAGGATCGAGCGAGATGACTCCTCTGGAAAAATACTAGCAAGTGCTTAGAAATTATCACGCAAAAAAAGTGAAGGCTGGCCGCGAGCACAACTCAAACATAAACAATTATTACACAATATCAATGATAGCAAATACAAATGGACAACATAAACAACATAAACAATGAGGATGATATCAGGATGTTGTTAAGAAAGGACGAAATTGACCTGAAAGGCTACTGGCGTGTAGATGACGATCAGGTATTTAGAAACAGCAGGAACAGGCTATTCCAGGAAATAACACCTCCAAGGAGTAAAATATGCATGTAGTTAGAATATTGATACATTAACGTAACCTAACAATACAATAATTGATACATTAACGTAACCTAAAACTACCCTAAACCTAACCTAACCTAAATAGGTATATTTTCATTATTTGGCACCAATGGTTTCAAAGAAGAAACTTTATTTCCTGAATAGTTCTGATTTATTGAATTAATCTGGCAGCTAGTTTTTGATGGATATAATTTTTTGTTTCCAGTTGCAGGCGGCCAGCTCCGCCCCTCCTGGTCGACCCCGCAATCCTCCCGCTCCGCTTCACACCGCCGTAATATTGATAAGCTTATTTTTTCTTAATGTCATCTGTTACTAAATGAAACTCCACATCTAGCCTAACCTAACCTAACTGTGTCTGGCTGAAATAACTAAAATAACTATTTTTCGAAACATGAGGTCGAGTTGACGTATTATAAAAAAAATATTGATTTCCGCAGAGAACGGGTGTTAAATTAATTAAAATCACATCTAAACTCATCAAGAATAATAGTGTGGTCTACTAAAACAGTAGTGCCCAATACCGAGAGTATATCCTCTTAATATATCCTAACTATTATTATGCGAAAATATGTTATATTGTTGGTTTCCAGAACCGAAGCAACAAATTTCCAAGAGGTTTCAAAGCATGACAAAATATTAGTCTATAAAGATTAGTTTATAAGGTAGTACAAAAGATATGGCAGGGTCGGTAAAACTAATCTTAACCGTAGCTAGTGTTCTTGCCGAAAGATCTCGCTTCCCGTAAACAAGTAAATTTTGCCACTTTTCCTCCACTTGTCTTGGTCTGGTTAACAAAAAGGGAAAGCAGCGTTCAAAAGGTTGGTCACCTACGCCTGCCGCTTGTGTGGTAAGTTTGAGTCGAACATCCCCTTGTGGCCCGCATGTCTTTGATGAGCTGTAAAAGCAGAATTTATCAGCTCGTCCTTTGACCAGTTGACTGTTCTTTTGACTTTAGGGTGTTTGCTGCTTTTCCGTTGCTAAAGGTTAATATCAGCAAACTAGCCGTTAGCAAACTACTAGCCGAAACTAGCAAACTACCTTCCTCCTTTAGGGGAGGCGGTAGCAGAGTGGTTAGCGTCTCCGACTATCGTTCTCGGTGACCCAAGTTCGATCTCCGACGAAAAGCAAAACCTTTCTGTACCGTCGAGTGGCCTATGAACTCCCACATGCCTGCCTGCATGCAGGCAGGCATGTGGGTGGCATACGTGCCATATGTGTATGGCATACCTGCCATAACTCTACCTTCAATTGCGAGTGCATCGGAGGATACAGGGGGGCGGCATGAGCCTCTAATTACAGGCGTCACTATAAAAATCCTGCCTGGGCCACCGCGGGCGAGGGTCAACCATCACAGCAGCCCTCAAGGGAACCTCCAGAGCCTACCATCCGAGCCCTGGGACTCCACTGCCTACAGGCGCTATAGGCACAGATGAAAAAAAAAAAAATAAAAAAAAAAAAAAAAAAAACACTAGTCGAAACGATAGGGGAATAAAGTATACTACTTTTTCATCCCGCGTTTTTCCTCACCACTCTCTCATTCCGTTTGTCTTATTATATATATATATATATATATATATATATATATATATATATATATATATATATATATATATATATATATATATATATATATATATACATATATATATATATATATATATATATATATATATATATATACATATATATATATATATATATATATATATATATATATATATATATATATATATATATATATATATATATATGAGGCGTCCCGCATTAGAAGGGCCGCTCGCGCCAAAATAAAAAAGTGAGAAAAATGCGTTCAAATTTTGGCGAACTTCTGACAACCATAACTTTCTTATTAATTATGCTATGACAATGAACTTAGTCTCAAAATAACCGGTAGGCAATCACAATCACGATGGCCTCAAAAAATGTTCGAGATCGTGATATTCACTACCAAATTTTTGCATAGTTATGGCATACTGTGTTATGGTTTCGGAAGTTCACCGAAGTTTGAGTGCTTTTTTTTTTTTAATACTGCACAATAATGGTAATTCGTTAATATTGGAACATAAAAACACAAAATAACAATATTAACAATAACATAAAGTGGAAAAAATGGTGAAGAAACAGTGC
>JACEEZ010022880.1:374869-379869 GCA_016584305.1 Chionoecetes opilio | reverse complement strand
TATGCAGAACAAACCGGCATGGAGGCAGAATGTAGAGGTCTGTGAGTGGCGCGCGTCCCTTCAAATTAGCAATGTTTTGAGTCACTGTCCGACTGTCTGTATGTCTTTGAGCAAAGGGACGGAGCCAGAGCTGGCTTCACTGAAGTGACGTCATGGCCTCTCCTCTTATTATAGGTCCATGGCTTCTAAAGGGTACTGTGTGTAGTGTGGATAATCTGCAACACCCCTTTTCTACCACATAAGTATGTACAGTACTGTTGGTAGGATATATATGGCAACACTCTGTATGGCAATGCGCTCCTTGACCTGTCTATTAATAGGGTTGACCGCGTCTCTCACTCCCCACTCACTCCTCACTCAGTCACTTGCCCTCAGAAGTCACACATATTCCGCGATCGTCTCGTGGGCGGCCACGTGTGGCCGCCCCATTCTAGCCCATTGGCTACATCTCTGTACTGCTGTTCCTGCTGACCAATACATCTACTGTCTATAGTAGTTATTACAAGTTGAGTACTTATTATCGACCCCATGCCCACACTACCTTAAGGCGGCGTCACACTAGCACTTTTTCCGTCTAGTTAGACGATCTCCGTTGGTTTTTTCTCGCTCTGACTAGTAGTCCGTCTGAATCAGTCAGTCTGAGTCAGACGATCGTGATCGTCTTCATATGGAAAGTTGAAGACGACTTTCATAGTCAAATCAAAATCCATAGTAAGATAAACTAAGATAGATAAACTAAGATAACTAAGATAAGATAACTTTAAAGATATTCGATATAAATTAGTAATTTTTTGCAAATTATAATTCAATACATTTGAAAGTATTAAAAATATTCAAGTGACTATTGTTCGTGTAGATACATTTAAAAGCCGGTTCTATATAACAGCCAACAGTCTCTCGCATGACTCGATTGCTCTTCTTCTTCTTGTGACCTTTTCTGCTTATTATCGCTTTGTAGGTCGTCTGCAGGGACGGATTATGACTTTTGGGGCCCCTAGGCTAATTAAATTGTGGGCCCCCTCAGACGGAGCCACCCTCTAACTCGCCCGCACCCGAATTTTTTTTACATTATATAGCAAAATAAGTGAGCTGAAAAATAATATATACGCTACATTCACAAATAAGTGTTTTACTGTGTTTAGCACAATGATAAACAAACATGGACTGGGGCTTCATGATTTACAGCTAGGGTCCCAAACAGGGGCCCTTTATCTCAAATAAAGGCCTCAAACAGAGGCCCTTTATCTCAAATAAAGGGCCTCAACTTTATCTCAAATTATTTGTAATTTTATTTTAGTTAAATGAATTATTTTATTCAGCAATGCAAAATATAATTTTTCAAAAAAAATTATATATGGAAATCTTTTAGCAGAGACCCCAGGTTTGGGGCCCCCAAGCTTGAGGGGCCCTAGGCTATAGCCTATACTAGCCTATAGGATAATCCTAGTCGACTGTCAAGCTCGTTGTGTTTCTTTTTCAAGACACACTAAAAATTTGTTTCTCACTCTTCAAGACTTCAACTTAAGATTATAGACGAAATGCTGTGGACTAGTAGCTCAGAAGAATTTCTCGTTGAATGCATACGAGGCCACCCTTGTCTCTGGGACCACAGATCGGACTTGTACACCAAGAAGGCCTTGATATTCTAGGTCTTATCTTGGTCTTATTATATCTAGGTCGATATTAGGTCTACTATTGATAATACACATAATTAAGTGTATACCAGCAATAGCTTGCCCTGGCGTCGGAGCCATGTTTGTTTACAGTCGAAGGAACAGCTGACTGGTAGTGCAGGCGAACGATTGTGTGTGTGACGGCTTGCAGTCAGAAAATTGTTAGTTTTTAGAAAGTTGCTGAAAAAACTAAACGGAAAAAGTGCTAGTGTGACGCCGCCTTAAGGGACACACTCGGTTTAGACGATAGACAGACCTAAGAACCCACGTGTTTGACCAAAAAAACACTCGCCCTTCCCGTGCCTTGCCGCTCGCGACTACAGCTACCTACCGCCCGCTACACTCTCATCCCCTGTTCCTGCCTCTACTCATTTTATTCAAGTAATGTACCACGTTCCCGGTACAGAATGGTGGCACGCGGTGTTTGGCCTTTTTGTCTGTGTGTCTCCTTATGTGGGTATGTGCGACACCACGTGTTGCCCAATATTGGTACCTTGATGTCCTGTCCTGATTCTGCCTCGCTGTCCCTACGATCTTCCTCCTGCCCGCTCATGATGTTCCCGCTCTCTCTAATGTTGGTTCCACCCACCCGCCTGCACGCATATCCTCTCAGCCCACGGCGGCATGATCCTGATTTGATGTCACGTGCGACGCCCGCGCACGCCCACCCATGTCTGTTGTGTGCTATCTATGCACGCCCATGCTGTTCCTCGCGCCCCTGATGTTCCCTCCCTCGGCGCTCTCTTCTGGTCTGGTATGTCACGTGTGACCCTCGCACGCCCATGCGGCTCACGCCTGCACCCACACGCCCACTCTGATGTCGCGTGTTGTCTCCACACCCGTGCCTCTCGCACGCCCTTCCCGAACACCTCATGGTGTGCACGTGAGTCTGTTCCTGTTCTCCTGATCTCGTTCAGCTTATCTCATCTCTCTGCTCCACGTGAGTCGTTCATCGTGTGTTATTATTATCTCGTCACTTGAAAACTGTGGCTGCTACTATTTTTCATGTCGCTTTGAAACGTGACCTCGTGCGCTTTGTGGTATTTCTGAGATTTCCCGTGCCCTATATATATTTTGACCTTATATTACTAATTTCTGTGGTTATATTTTTCATCTCTACACAGTGTGGCTATATTTTGGGCTATTTTTCTCATTCGAGTGCATTATCTGTTATTATTTTTGGGCTATTTCTATCTTGTGTGATTTCTGTGTGTGTGTGATTTTCTTTATCTCTGTTCATTCTCGCGATTTCCGACTTGTGAGTCATTCCCTGCTAACCCTCTCGTGGCTGAGGATAGGATTTTCGGTGTTCACACGTGTTCACCCGTGGCCACCGAGAGACTAGGCCTGATGCATCGCCCGTGACGTCACACCATGTAGTCCCCACCCGCTCCGCTCCCCGTACAAGTTTACCTACCTAATATAATGTTTATCAGTATAAAAGATATACTGTTATCCTCGGAAATGTTTGTTCTATAATATTATCAAATAAAAAATCGTAAAACACACAAAAGAAATGCCACTTTCAAGTTGCTTGACTTGCAAGAAATATGCATTAATTTAAACTCTTCGCCATTTAATATTTTGTTCGAAAACTTTTTACATGGAGAATATCAATAGAAGCGGAATTTAATTACCTTTCCATTGATTTATTTGGTTTAGTCATAAATGAATTAGCAGCATGCATAAATTAGCTTTAACTAAATATTAAAAATCATGAAATCGGGTAATTTCCTACCTAATATATGTTTATCAGTATAAAATATATACTGTTATCTTTGGAAATGTTTGTTCTATAATATTATCCAATAAAAAACCGTAAAACACACTAAAGAAATGCCATTATGAGACTTTCAAGAAATATGCATGAATTTAAACTCGTCGCCATATAATATTTTGCGAAAAAACTTTTTACATGGAGAATATCAATAGAAGCGAAATTTAATTAGCTTTCCATTGATATATTTCCTTTTCTGATAAATGAATTAGCAGCATGCATAAATTAGCGTTAACTAAATAAATAACATCAAGAAATCCGGTAATTTTTCCCGATTGATGAGGTTATTTATTTAGTTAACGCTAATTTATGTATGGTTCTAATTCATTTATCAGAAAACAAAATATATCAATGGAAAGCTAATGCGATTCCGCTACTATTGATATTCTCCATGTAAAAAGTTTGCTCGCAAAATATTAAATGGCGAAGAGTTTAAGTTCATGCATATTTCTTGAAAGTCTCATAATGGCATTTTTTTAGTGTGTTTTACGGTTTTTTATTTGACAATATTATAGAACAAACATTTCCAAAGATATTAGTATATCTTTTATACTGATAAACATATATTAGGTAGGAAATTACCCAATTTCATGATTTTTAATATTTAGTTAACGCTAATTTATGCATGCTGCTAACTCATTTATGACTAAACGGAATATATCGATGGAAAGCTAATTAAATTCCGCTTCTATTGATATTTTCCATGTAAAAAGTTTTCGAGCCAAATATTAAATGGCGAAGAGTTTAAGTTAATGCTTATTTCTTGAAAGTCTCATAATGGCATTTCTTTTGTGTGTTTTACGATTTTTTTTATGAAAATATTATAGAACAAACATTTCCGAAGATAACAGTATATATTTTATACTGATAAACATTATATTAGGTAGGTAAACTTGTACGGGGAGCGGAGCGGGTGGGCACTACATGGTGTGCCGTCACGGGTGATGCATCAGGCCTTGTCTCTCGGTGGCCACGGTTCACCCCCCACCTCCCTGAAAATGGTAGACAATGGTGTCCCGGCGCCTCGGGCTACGTGGCCTGCCGCCTCGCCCCCGCACCCTCTTGCCTCAGGCTATGCGGCCAGCCGCTGCCGCTCCCTGATGCTTCCACCCCCCCTGGCCGAGTCACGGGCTTGGGTCAGGTCGTGGCGCCTTCATCGGCCTGTGTCCTCGCTCCCCCCGGCGACGCCTCACCCCCCTCCCTTCCCGTCTCCGGCCGCCCGCCTTATCTCCCCGACTGCGCCTGCCCACGCAACCCATCTCCCCGCGCCCACTCGCCCGCGCGCCCACACACCCGCCCTCCATGGCTGGTGTCTCGTTTCACGCCCACCCGCGCCCATCAGCGATGCCTCCACTGGCATCGTGTCCGCCTCATCCCGCCCACCTTGGCTGGGTCTCTCTGAGCGTCCCGCACGCCCACGCCCACGCCCGCGCCCATCGGCGATGCTTACATTGGTATCGTGTCCGCCTCATCTCTCCCGCGGTCTGCTTCGTGGCTCACGCCCACGCCCGCCGCCCATGCCTCAACTTATCTCTCCTTCGCTGGTTAGA
>JACEEZ010022880.1:339869-369869 GCA_016584305.1 Chionoecetes opilio | reverse complement strand
CGGTTGGCTAGTTTTTGACGAGTTTCGAAGCGGGAACTGGCGATATGGCAGTCCGAAACCTGGCAACCCTGCGCGTCTCTCAGACTAATGCTCGTATTCGTAGTCACATACCATGATTGCTCGTGGTAATTGTTCACTTTTTGTCTTGTTCTAATTAAATCAATATGTCATGCCAGCTCTGTTGTGATTGCAATAGGAGTACTGTATATAGTACTGTATATAGGCTCTAGTACTTTCCATGGCAGCTACAAGATCAAGTGAATAATTTTGACTGAGTAGAAATGGAACAAAATCATAGCAATTACCACGATCAATCATGGTATGTGACTACGAATACGAGCATAAGTCTCTCACTACCCACTCACTCCTCACTCAGTCACTTACCCTCAGAAGTCACACATATTCCGCGCTCGTCTCGTGGGCGGCCACGTGTGGCCGCCCCATTCTAGCCCATTGGTTACATCTCTGTACTGCTGTTCCTGCTCGGTCACCCGAAATATACCAAAAACCGGTTTTTGGTATACCTGATACCAAAAACCTTTTTAGTGGGTGATATCTAGTTTTTGAATATATATTTGCATATTCGATTTTCAGGTTTTGTCTAGGCGAATCATTATTAGCGATGAATTTGAAGGGAAAGGATATTGTGTGGGTTTTTGGTAGCACAGCCAGGTAGCACAGCCAGGTTTTTGGCAGGCGCTCACTAAATAACGGTAATATTATGAACGACGCATATGCTGCATGAGTCACGTGCATGTCCAAAATTAATTTACGATCATCAACTGTGTTCTATAGTTTGATAGCAATTCCTGATTCTGTATGACATGAGTTGTGTTTATTTCTGTATTTCATAACGCCCAAGCCAAAAACCCACACAAGTCATGCCAAAAACCTCCCTACACGAATAATATGGTGTAGGTCCAACTCGGCCCATTCCCAACTCGCCCCATTTACGATATCCAACTCGGCTCACCTGGTGAACCAACTCGGACCATTTTCGAATACCAGCTTGGCCCGCCAACTCGGACCATTTTAGATGCATGCTTCGATCTGGCGCAAGGTCACACGACCAGCTGAACCTCTTGATTTGACTTTTGAAAAAAGTAATAATATCATTCCTCAAAACTTTCTGCAACATGACATTTTTATTGGTGCCCGACGACATCTGTTATTCTCAACACATGAACAATTGTCACTGCTTAGCAAGGCAAAGCATTGGTATGCTTATGCTACATTTAAAATAGTGCGACGCCCTTTCACTCAACTTTTTAGTATTCACGCTTATGTACAGTATGAGAGTAATATGAAACAAGTACCACTGCTGTTTGCTCTGATGTCTGGAAAAAGACGCGGAGACTATAAGAAAGTATTATCAAAGACTAAAGAACTTCTAGGTGAGGAACTGAGAGTGGAGGAAATTACGATTGATTTCGAGGAAAGTGTCTGGCATACAATTCCCGACGTCCTGCCTAATGTTTTTATTCGAGGATGTAGTTTTCATTGATGGCAAGCAATATGGAGGAAAACTCAAGAGCTGGGCCTGCAAGCGTCGTATAAAAATGATGCTGGGATCCATAAATACCTGAGAAAAGTCCTTTCACTACCATATGTGCCAGCAGAACATATAGAAGAACTGTTTGTAAGGTTTTACAGAAAAGCAAATGGCTGTCAATCACTTTTATATCTTCTGTATTACATCAGAAACACATGGATTTATTCCGATATCTGGCCTCCAAGGTGCGTGTTTGCCAGAAAAATCCGCACCAACAATGATGTAGAAGGCTGGCATCACCGCATCAATTTGAAGGCGAGCAAAGGGCAACTGAGCTTTTACCTCCTCATAAAGCTCCTTCATGACGAGGCGACGAGGCCAGACTTGTCCCCCTCCAGGTGCGTCTGCTCTCAGAAGGCAAGGTATTACGCAAACAACGAGCAAAATACGCTAAACATCACGGACAATTAGTTAGCCTCTGGGAGCAGTATAATGCCGGTGACAGTTCGGCAAACAATTTACTACGAGCTGTGTCACATCACATCGCCGTGTATGTTCGTTAGTGGTTTTTTTTTGTTTTAGTTTTTTATTTCAGCTTCAGAATTACATGTTTTATTTGATTTAATTTTAGTTCCATGTATAGTTTGTTTTAGTTTTTAAATTGTTTTTTTTATAGGCTTTATATAGAGTATCCTTTTTAACTTATTGACATGCATGAAATAAATATATGTTTCATAAGTTTTAGCACATGTTTTCTATCAGTACAAAAATTACTGCGTATGAAAATAATAAATATATTTCATGTCTTAGCAAGTGTTTCCGGGCCGAGTTGGTACACACAATGGGCCGAGTTGGTACATACAATGGGCCGAGTTGGTATGAGTGGGCCGACTTAGTCATGGGCTGAGTCGGCCATGGGCCGAGTTGGCCTGCAACCGAATAATATACGTGTAGTTTTGATTCACGCTTTATATATAAACAGATCTACACTAGATTGATACATGCGATGATTATGAAAAAAAAAAGTTTTGCTCATTCAACAAGTAATTGGTTTTTGGTATGGACCAAAAAGGATTTTGGTATCAGGTATACCAAAAACCGGTTTTTGGTACATTTCGGTCGACCCTTCCTGCTGACCAATACATCTACTGTCTACAATTACAAGTTGAGTACTTATTATTGACCCCATGTCCACACTACCTTAAGGGACACACTCGGTTTAGACAATAGACAGACCTAAGAACCCACGTGTTTGACCACACTCGCCCTTCCCGTGCCTTGCCGCTCGCGACCACAGCTACCTACCGCCCGCTACACTCTCATCTCCTGTTCCTGCCTCTACTCATTATATTCAAGTAATGTACCACGTTCCCGGTACAAGTACACCGTACCCCTAGAGTATTTCACCATGGCGGCAGGTGTCTGGCAGCTTAATCCTAATATAGAGTAGATGGATTGAATAGATATCCTATTAGAAGTTCTAGGTAGATGGACAGAATAGAGATGAGAGTGAGTAGAAGGAAGTTTTGTGCAGCGATACCGCGGGAGGGAGAGAGGCATGCAGTTAGCAAGTTCAGAAGAACATAATGCATAAACATAATGGCAGAAGATGGCAAGAAAAGCAATATTACGGCGGTGTTTAAGATTGCAGACTGGCAGTTAGAGGAGGGGAGTTGAGATTAAAAGCTTTTAACATTGCACGTTCAACCCTCACCTGAAAACAAAGCCGAAAATTGTCAGGGGATGCCTACCTTGCCTGTAGGTACGGACTCTACCGCCTAGACGGTCCTGAGCCTCGAGTAGTATGACGTCAGTAACGTTGTGCTCAAGAAGGGTGTTGAGGGCAGCTAGACCAGCCACGCCACCGCCCACCACAACCACCTCTACCTCTTTCGCCCGTCCTGCCCTGCAATCCACGAACTGACAATAACAAACAGGCCCGAGCAATGTCACTCTGACTTGAAGCGGCGACTTGTTCAGCGCACCATACGGCGGCCAGCAACACATGGTAAATATTGGATCCAATCCATAACTACGTCACTACGTGACGGGTAAACAAACCCACGGTGCATTGTGGGTAGGGGGGATCACGACACTAGGCTTAGACTGACTTAGTAAAGGAATACACCACCGGTCCTTTGATAATGGTCATTTACTGTTGTGTTCTATCATGATTGTGTTGCAACAAGTATGCAAACTCCTATTATACGATTCCCTAACTTCCTAAATAGGAGAGGAAACTATGGGTAAAGTTAAAGTTAATAAAAAATGATAGTCTATGGACTGATTTTATGTAGACGAGTGTTTGTAGTTAGCAGTTTGTTGGTGGCTTCAAGAGGTACATGAAAAGGACTATATAATAATCATCGTGGTCAGCAAAGTGGCCTGGAATGCCACTGTGGTGGGAGTTGAAACTCTCACCTCACGCCGTACTTCCATTCATCTCCATGCAGACAATGCCTATGCACTATTAATTATCGAAGTACATTTAATTATTTTCTATTTGTGGACATCGTGTTTTCGTATTACATGGCTGTGATACAGCATATCTTCTTTTCCATACTATATTTATGCACTGTTAGTGTGAAAAGTGCTGGAATACGGAATCAGTATTCAATGTAATAAAAAAAGCGGTCACAAAAAGAAAGGCTTAGTATATTGAGCATTCTCGTTGAACGTGGTTATAATATGAACCTGATGTAACATAGTGGACTCACAAAGTTAATCTATGAAGAACGTATCTACAATATTTGCTTAAAGTAAAAAAAAGTAGCTTTGGCATATAATTGAACATTATCTGCCATTAAGGCAATGGGCCACTACACTCAGTTTTATGATCCCGTTAGAGCCTGTGAATCTATATGATATACAAATATAAATGTTTTGAGGACTTCATAGATAATTTTTTGTACATGCTTCTATATAGTTTTTTCCAAATCAAAAGATTATTTAAATTCATTTAACAAATGTAACATTGGTGTCTAGGATGCATAGAAAATGAAAATATATGCGTAGCTATAATAGTAATTATTTTCTCCATAAAATCAACTCGTAAATACAAATTCTTGATTCGGTAAACATCTCATTTATTCAATATAGCATTATATCATGGTAGAAATTTAGAGTAATGCATTAACAAACGCTTGTTACCATATTCTTTATTTGTTGCGTACGGCGTTGCGTATTTTCGACAGTGTACGACAGTTAAAGTGTAAGAGGTCACAAGAAGAAGAAGAGGAAGAAGGTAACGTTCAGGGCTAGGATTTGAGAGTGTAGCCATACACGTTGGCAGTGGAGGCGTGGACACTGCAGCAGCAAGTGCTTAATGGTTTCCTGGACGTTCCTGCGCCAGGGCTAGTTATAGTTACCTAGTAACCGAGTTATAGTTACCTAGTAAGCACAATCGACTAGTTTCGTCAGCGAACGTCATTCGGGTTTAAAGTATACAAACATCGTACTGTGACATGCGGGTCGTGTTTATGTTTCAAATGTTGGATGGCGATATTATCCATGGCGTTACTCATGGTTTTTATAGAATACTAGCCGCAAAGCCGCCCTCCGGGCGGACTTTTTGGCTAGCTCCTGCGGAGGGCTATTGGTGGGCCTTCGGCCCACCACCTGTGTTTGGTGGGCCTTCAGCCTTCGGCCCACCAAACATGGACTCTCCAGATAGCCCCTTCTAACTTTCCTGAAATCATGGATGTAGAAATGTATGTATTCCCCCCACCCATTCACTCACCCTTTACCCATCACCCCCCACCCATTCACTCACCCATTACCCATCACCCCCCACCCATTCACTCACCCATTACCCATCACCCCCCACCTATTCACTCACCCATCACCCATCACCCCCCACCCATTCACTCACCCATCACCCATCACCCCCCACCCATTCACTCACCCATTACCCATCACCCCCCACCCATTCACTCACCCATTACCCATCACCACACACCCATTCACTCACCCATTACCCATCACCCCCCACCCATTCACTCACCCATTACCCATCACCCCCCACCTATTCCCTCACCCATCACCCATCACCCCCAACCCATCACCCCCCACCCATTCACTCAACCATCACCCCACACCCATTACCCATCACCCCACCCATTCACTCACACATTACCCATCACTCTACATCAAGGCTTCCTCAATTCTCGCAACCCACTTTTGTTTTCACAATTCTCGCTAATAGGCTGCTAAAAAAAAAAAAAAAAAATATGATCGGATCATCTCATAAGTGGGCTTATGACCTTCCCCTGGTCAACCTGATTCCAAAAATGTGCCATATGAGGTGTTTGCGCCACGGGGGGCGGAACCTATACCACACACACACACACACAGACAGACAGACAGACAGACAGACAGACAGACAGACAGACACACTTTCGCTTATATTATTATAGAAGAAATCACACTACCCTTGTGCACACAATCTATAATCTTTCAGCATCAATGGACAAATATATTCACCCAAACATTTTGACGTAACAGTTCTTAAAGACTGTCGGACCATACATGAGTAGATCATACTTTCAAATGCTATTTCTTCAAACCAGTGTTCATGGTATGGACATGAGTATATCAAAACCATTGGTTTTATTAGTGAAAACCTGATTTTCAACATAAGAACACTTAAGATTGCCTTATTTTGATTAGAATAATATCAAATATTGGTCGCTAGCACACGGTATACAAACATCGTTTGATGCCGTAAGATGCCTATCTAATCAAGATTTATGGACATTTGGAACGGGATCTTAATACTCAGTGCAGAGGCCAATAGCTACCCACCGATATCGTGTGATGTGAATGTTAAGACAGATTGAAGAATGAGGGCGTCATCAGTGGGCCAGGCAAGATTTTACAGATGTGTTTGTAACGTTATATATTAAGGGTTTGTCATCCTACATCTCGCAATTCGAGAGATCTGCAACTCCAAAATGCCAGTGGTCGCTGGCAGTTTTAACTCCAAAGTTGGTAATAAGTTGGTCTACTGAAAAACAAAATATGGTCTTATTCCACTGCATTTAAAACACACAAGTATAATATTAAGAACGATTTTCTGCTATATGTATATTGTATAGAAGCCTGATTCTGTAAAACATGTATATAACCAAATAACCATGGAGGTTATAGTTGAGGAGGCGAGGTAAATGTTACTCTATGATATTATATAGTCAATAACGAATATTTAGAAGTTAACTATACCTAGGCAGTCATATTTTCCTGTTATTATTGTGTATCAATCAGATAGAAAGCCTGGAAGTGCGACGAATGAGTCGACGCGTGAAGTGGCAATGTTTTGATTCAATCTTCCCGCCACAATCTCATCGCTTCTACTCCCCGCCGCGGCATGTCACCTCCACAGTTATAACCTACATTGTCGCAGCAACAAGCCGATTTCGGCATTCTTTATTCTTTGTTTTTCCAAGGCATTGCTTATTGTATTTTGACAAGCGTTTGCCAGACGCAGCAGTACTGTCTTAGAAAACAGTATGAACATCGCCCAAATTTTACATGCCACAATATACATGTAAAAAATATATTAAGCTTTGCTACTCGAGGCGAGTAATTTGCATTAAATTGCTATTATAGAACGTTCCATCGTAATGCATGTCATCCATATAATTAGTAGAACAACAGAAGAACTATATTTTTTGGTATTCAGATGCGGTGCATCAATGTTTATCGCGAAATTAATTTATGAAAAATATTAGTCGCGGAGCCAAAACACAGTAGACCAACCTTTGAGTTAAAACTGCCAGCGACCACTGGCATTTCTCGAGTTTCAGATCATTGGAATTTGTGCCTCGCATGATTCACTCGCCAAAGATTTTATCTTTTGTCAGTCTTTGTTAGTTTTTGATGCACAACGACTACGTATGTAAACCACGTCACCATTTACTACCATTGTGTATTCATTCATCTCGGATACTGCAATGCTATGCTTTGATAGTAAAGGTTGTACGAGATATCCTAGGTGAATTTTTCTATTATCTATCTGAATAATATTTTTAAGGTGAGTGACTGTTATAGTCCATTAGTTGTGATTTTTTTTTCTTCTCTCTCTCTCTCTCTCTCTCTCTCTCTCTCTCTCTCTCTCTCTCTCTCTCTCTCTCTCTCTCTCTCTCTGTCTCTCTCTCTCTCTCTCTCTCCTCTCTCTCTCTCTCTCTCTCTCTCTCTCTCTCTCTCTCTCTCTCTCTCTCTCTCTCTCTCTCTCTCTCTCTCTCTCTCTCTCTCTCTCTCTCTCTCTCTCTCTCTCTCTCTCTCTCTCTCTCTCTCTCTCTCTCTCTCTCTCTCTCTCTCTCTCTCTCTCTCTCTCTCTCTCTCTCTCTCTCTCTCTCTCTCTCTCTCTGTCTCCCTCTCTCTCTCTGTACAACTGACTACCTGTAGTACGTACCTGGTAGGCTACATGCCTATTGATGACAATGAAATCTGCTTAATGCCTTCTTTCTGATTTAGCTATATTTTACATTCACCCTTCTTTCTTTCTGTTATTTGATAGTCAGTGATTTTTTCCTCTTTCCTCTTATTGTGTTCCGTGTGTTCTATTGTACTCCGATTGGATTACTTTCCCTTACTAAGATGGCACTTGTAGATGTGATAAAAGTAAATCAAGTTCATATTTGCCTGTAGAGTCGACCATTTCCGACACCAGACTCACCAGGCCTCAAGATCCTCCCCCGTGCAGCAGGGCGCCTCCCCGAACACTGACACTGAAAAGTCACAAAAAACAGATTTTAGTTTTGGTTTTGATTTCTGATTCGAACTTCATGTTATCGGTGATTAAAATATAGTTCACATCTGAAGTGAACGTTGATATGTGTATTTTCAAATAGAATCTAGGAGCTGGTCAATAATATACCCACAATATACATACATACCCACACACACACACACACACACACACACACACACACACACACACACACACACACACACACACACACACACACACACACACACACACACACACACACACACATACACACATTGCCACTTTTCTCTGTGGAAAATAAGACTGGCGAAGGAATGCAAAGCGAACTTTAGTTATCAAACCTATTAATCGTCGCTTCCCATAAAAAAAGTTTGAAAAAAAAGGATATGCACGTCAGCAGGTAAAGGACACCAAGACTGACTGATAAGTTTCACGCGAGAGGTGGCGAGGCATGCCGAGGGCTACAGAGGAGCAATAAATGATGATGACACACAGGACATGATGCAACGCTTGCCGACTGTAAAGAGACTGAAGACGGTCGATCAAAAGAATAAAGTATTAAAGAGTCATTCATTCTGATTCAACCCTGTTTAAAAGTGTTGTGTGAGGAGTAGTACCCCCTTCCATTCCCGCTCCTCCCACACACACATAACAAATAAACTCCAAATATGACAGGAAATGCCCCTATCTAGAGCCAGCACAAGATAACCATAAGCTACGCCATGATTATATGAGAAAAATCACTACAACCACCAGGCTGTTATCTTTACCAAACTGGCAGCCACATACAAAAAGATGCAACGAGGGCGCCACATCAAATTCCAACTCAGGAATAAAATACACTAGGGTAAAAATGTACCTACAAATTTAACGTTAATTTTATTCTTAAAAAAATAACTAACTTGAAAGATCTGGATGACGTAAATAATATAAATAAAATACTTGCCTAAGTTAACACGAACATTTCAGGTCTTGAAACGTTTCTGTAAAATAAGACTTAGTGATTCATCACCAACATCCACATTTATAAAACACCACTACTGATAGACTTATGAGAAGCACAACGACCGTCTACAGCAGCTGCAATAGAACGGTTTGAAAGGAAACTTAAGATGAAGGTGCAGAGGGAAGGATATAAACCGAATGATGGTAGTTTAGAAATTAAAGATTTGTGTCAGACTCTATAAAAACCTTTTGATATTTTAAAGGTAACAGCAAAGTTTCATCGAAACTGGAAACAGTTTTTACGGAAACCGTACTGGCCACAAAGCTAGAAGATTGTGAGCAGATAGATGCTTAAGAGATCTTCTTATTAGGTACTAGCCGCAAAGCCGCCCTCCGGGCGGACTTTTTGGCTAGCTCCTGCGGAGGGCTATTGGTGGCCCCATAATGGTGGCCACCAATGGGGCCGAAGGGGCCGAAATAGGCCGAAGGCCTACCAAACACAGACTCTCCAGATAGCCCCTTCTAACTTTCCTGAAATCATGGATGTAGAAATGTATGTATTAACGTCAACCCATTCACATCATCCCCAACCCATTCACTCACCCATTACCCATCACCCCCCACCCATTCACTCACCCATTACCCATCACCCCCCACCCATTACCCATCACCACACACCCATTCACTCACCCATCACCCATCACCACACACCCATTCACTCACCCATTACCCATCACCCCCGACCTATTCCCTCACCCATCACCCATCACCCCCCACCCATTCACTCACCCATCACCCCACACCCATTACCCATCACCCTACATCAAGGTTTCCTCAATTCTCGCAACCCACTTTTTTTTCTCACAATTCTCGCTAATAGGCTGCTAAAAAAAGAAGAAAAAAGTGATCGGATCATCCTCAAAATGGCCTTAAAACCTTCCCCTGGTCAACCTGGTTCCAAAACTGTGCCATATGATGGGATTGCGCCACGGGGGGCGGAACCTATACCACACACACACACAGACATACACACACACACACACACACACACACACACACTTTCGCTTATATTATTATAGATAGATTCAAAAGCTTTAGAAATGCAGGAAGTGGAAGCAATAGGACGGTTGCTTGAAGGATTAAAACGGTCACCCTTATTAGGAACAGGTTGAATGCGAGCAAACTTCCAGCAAGAAAGAAAGGTGGAAGTAGATAGACAAAGACGGAAAAGTTTGACCAGACAGGGTGCAAACACAGAAGCACAGTTTTTGAGAACAATAGGAGGGACTCCGTCAGTACTGTAAGCCTTCCGATGATCTAGGCCAGAAAGGGCAAAGAAAACATCATTACGAAGAATCTTAACCCCTTGAGACCCAGAACGTAATTTCCATTGTAATTTGGGTACCATTAGACGATTTTTAGTGAATATAAGCAACATTATAGATATGACCTGTTTAGTATACTTGTCGACTAACTAATTGGGTATATTTAGTTACTTTTCGTAATTTTATGGCTCGACAACAGACACTTTTTTATAGCAAAGAGGAAAGGTCTGGGTGTGAAAGGGTTAAGGACAGGCATAATATTATCAAAGAGTGGAGAAGGAGGGACAAGACCATAATCAACCAAAGTGGAATTTTGATCAAAGATTTGAGCAAAGAATTTCAGCTTTAGAAATAGATGAGACAGCTGTGGAGCCATACTGGACTTACTGAGAGATTCGGTATTTGCTTTCTTGGATATGGCATAGTTATTTGTACCCCAGATACGACTTCTCACTTACGAGCACTGGATAGGGTACTTTCTAAACTGAAGGATGCTAATCTGAAAGTATAACGTTACAAATGTTCCTACATGAATTTTTTTTTTTTTTGGCTCACGTGTTGGATGCCAATGAGATACATACTACCACGTCTAAGGCAGATGCAATGATGAAATTATCAACACCTAAAAACGTCAAATCACTATAAAGTTCTTTGGGTCACAGCGGTTTCTACAGGCCATTTATCTTAGATTACTCAAATATAGAGAATCCTCTAACACTTCTAATGCAGAGAGATGTGGAATATAAATGGGAAGCTGCACAAGAGCAGGCATTTAGTTTATTGAAATCCATGTTGTTCCAAAGGAAAGATCTGGGCGCGAAGGGTTAACACTTCCAGAACCTTCCTCTAATTTTAAGCAAGACCAAATTTCACAATGATCACTATTACCTAACTGGCCTCCAACTTCAACATCCGTAACTAAATCTTCCCTGTTTTTTAGTAATAAATCTAGAGCATTGTCTCCCCGAGTAGGCTCCTTGATTGCTAGCCTTAAAAAGTTATCCTGAACTAGTTTTAACAATTCCTCTGCGTTATTATCTCCTACAATTAAATCCCAGTCAATGTTCTTAAGAATAAAATCTCCTACCACGCATAACTGATTATATCTACAAGCCTTGTTTATTTCTTGTCATATAGGAACGGAATCCTCCTTACATAACTTTGGAGGCCTGTACACTATACCTAAGACCATTTTGTCAGTTCCCACCCTAACTTCCACCCATATAGACTCTACACTAACATCTGTTTTTGTAACACTATTAATAAAACACTGCAATGTATCCCTAGCATAAAGTGCAACTCCTCCACCTCTCCTGCCTAAACTGTCCTTCTGAAATAACTTGTACCGCTCTATCTCAACTTCTGGATTAAATAATTTGCCTGACATATCTAACCATGTTTCTGGTAATGCTATTATATCTACACTAGATATTCCTTTCAGTAAATCTATTTTGTTTAAAATACTCCTACAATTTGTATAGTAATAAACTTTTAGCTACTCTTTTTAATCGTGTCAATTTTCCCAATAGCTGTATCTAAGCCCTCTTCTCTCTCTTCCCTTACTCCTTGGCCCTTTCCCCTTACTCCCCTTTAGTTCCCTATCTTCAAAAACTATTTCTAGTGTCACTGGTTTCCCTTCCTCTGACCCCAGTTTCCATTCCTCGGCTACCTATCTTAAAAAAGCGTGCAAGGCACCTACTTCACGTTCAAGGGATTCAGACAAGATCTGAACCCCTCTCCGCGAAAGGTGCAGCCCTTCCCTGTGGTAGAGGCTGTCATGTCCGTAAAAGCGGTCCCAGCTATCGACGAAGGCCCATCCATTGGCTTTGCAATAAATTACCAGACGGCAATTCAGAGCAATCGCCCTGGAGTACCATATGTCGTCAACAGAGCGCCTCGGAAGAACACCACACACCACAGCCGTTAAGGCTGTGGTGTGTGGTGTACATAAAGCCTCCTTGAACCGCCGCAGCAGTTCTTCACTCCCTAAACCAGAGAGTGAAGATTATCATAATAAATATACATACATGATATATATACATCATGTACATATTCCTTCAGGGGAGGCGGTAGCAGAGTGGTTAGCGTCTCCGAGTGGCGTTCTCGGTAACCCGAGTTCGATGCCCGATGAGAACAAAAATCTTTCTGCACCGTCGAGTGGCCTAAGAACACCCACATGCCCTGCCCATTAACTCTACCTTCGATTGCGAGTGCATCAGAGGACACAGGGGGGCGGCATGAATCTCTAATCACAAGCGTCACTATAAATATCCTACTTGCGCCACCACGCACGAGGGCCAACCATCACAACCCTCAATTGAACTTCTAGGGCCTACCATCCGAGCCTTGGAAGTCACTGCCTACAGGTGCTATAGCCACAAATGTAAAAAAAAAAAACCGAAAAAAAACCGATCAACGTCGTTTCCTCCCGCGCTCAGGCATACGATGGGCTTGGTCCCTTCGCCTGCCATGCACGCCTCTATCCTATCACTAACATGACCTATCCCCACCCACGGGAAAGGAAACACACCCGCTTCCTACGCTTCCTATCTAGGTCACAAAAAGGCCTTTTTATTGGAATCAAACCTGATTGTCAACACATTCATAAGTACCATGCAAAATAAGTGCATGTGGACCAGATTAAGAGAGTAGCTAGAGGGTTAGATACAGGTGAAGAGTTGTCAAGCTCAATTACTGATACACAGAAAACAACTGTATAAAGATGACACAACAACAGCTACAAATGATAACCGTACAAAATTGCGGTCACACACACAAAGGCATTAGTGGTATCAAAGACACTCTACAACAAAATACCTCACTTGGTATCCCCTAATGCAGTTTATGTTATCCGCCGCCGGTGGCGACGCCGTGCGGCAGGGGTTAACCAGTCTGCTGGCCCATTCACTTGCTGCATATGACTATCATATAGACCAGGGGCGGGCAACCTTTTCAGAGCGAGGGCCAGATGAGACTTTCGGGAGCAGCCCCTGGGCCAGAGTGACAAACGAAAACCCCAAAGTGACTATATACAAGAATTTAATTGAAAAACATACAAATCAGTGAGACGGCTGGTGCTGCTTGCCATGAAGAAGTGTTAATATAAAGAGTTTCTAATAATTCTCACTTACTAGTGGCAGTATATTTTTCCAAACTATACTGACCACAAAGCATACCTAATCTCAATGCAGAAGTCCAATGGACACTGGCGTCTGGCAGGATCGCGGAGTGAGGCGAGGGGGAGCGCAGAGTTGCCAAACAATATCTGCCGGCAGATGCTGTTTGGCAGATTTTTTTTATTTTTTTTTGGCGGGGGGGGGTTTCGCGGGCCGCATTGCAATGTTAATGCCGAGCAGAGTGGCGGGCCGGAAGCTAGGCCTTCGTGGGCCGGGTCTGGCCCCCGGGCCGGGTCTGGCCCCCGGGCTGGAGGTTGCCCGCCGCTGATATAGACTATGGTTTATCAGTATAAATTATATACTGTAATCTTCGTAAATGTTTGTTCTATAATAATATCAAATAAAAAACAGTAAAGCACACGAAAGAAATGCCATTATGTGACCTGAAGAAATATGCATGAACTCTTCATTCACTTCAACTCTTCGCCATTTTAAACTTTGCGAGAAAACTTTTAACATGAAACATATCAATAGAAGCATAATTTTATTAGCTTTCCATTGATATATTCCGTTTTCTGATAAATGAATTAGCACCATGCATATATTAGCGTTAACTAAATAAATAACATCATCAATCGGGTAATTTTCCCGATTGATGATATTGTTTATTTACTTATATATTTCGTTTTCTGATAAATGAATTAGCACCATGCATAACTTAGCATTAACTAAATAACATCATCAATCGGGAAAATTACTCGATTGATGGCGTAATTTACTTAATTTACGCTAATTTATGCATGGTGCTAATTCATTGATCAGAAAATGAAATATATCAATGGAAAGCTAATAAAATTGCACTTCTATTGATATGTTTCATGTTAAAAGTTTTCTCACAAAGTTTTAAATGGCGAAGAGTTGAAGTGAATATTAAGTTCATGCATATTTCTTCCGAGTCTCATAATGGCATTTCTTTAGTGTGTTTTACTGTTTTTTATTTGAAAATATTGTAGAACAAACATTTACGAAGATTACAGTATATCATTTATACTGAAAAACCATATTCTATATGATAGTCATATGCAGCAAGTGAATGGGCCATCAGACTGGTTAACCCCTGCCGCACGGCGGCAGTCGATCGTACGCGCACCACAGGGCACCCCGGAGTGAGGTATCTTGTTGTAGAGTGTCTTTGGTGGTATTCCATTCCACTTCATTTCATATCATATCAATTCACCAGGGTACTATACAATATCAATTATATGCTGAAATTATAATTGTTCTCTTTGTAGAAGATGTCTACTGCTCACACCAAGCCCGTGGTGTGTACACTCTTTGAAATAATGTACTCTGATATTTTACAAATCATTAATTATTTTTGGGGGTTTAGCTAAAGAATCAATTCAGGAAAATAGAAAACTCCTATGAATGAAATAATTGTGCACTTAATGCTCAGAACAAGGTGTTATGCAAGCCAAACCATTTCATCTAGTAACTTCTTAGACATCAGAACTACATGGTACAGTACACACATAATATCATAATAACTTGGTATATGTGACTAACCAACTCTCATTTATTCTCAACTAATTCAAGCTCGCAGAGAAATGATGAAAAAAAAAATCACTCTTTCCACGGCACTCAGAAAGCATTGATTGATCCCGGAGAAACTTATCTCTCATTCCACTGTTCGCTGATGACAAATTAATTTTATATTCGCAATGTTTGATGTTTCCCTTCACTCTTGAATGTGTAAAAATTAATTTCCATTTCAATCAAATGGCAGATTCAACTTCAGAACTTTAAACATCTCCATATTACTGTCATAATATATACTATAATTTAAGACTGTACCCAGCATTCATACCTCTTACCGATTCTAAATGTTTCAGCTGCTACATGTAAATTTTCCATAATAAGGAATAACATACATCTCAGACTCACGAACTTTAGCTACTGATTAAAATTGTTTATGTAGCTCATGATTCTTACTATATCGAATCCAGGGTGGTTATTGCTTTGCCTAATAGACATAATCATGGCTTTCTGAATTTATACCAATCCATACTACAGCCAATTCCTCTGTTAGTAATTAATACCTACTCTAACATCAGCATTACATCACCAAAACTTGAAAAGTTGTCTTTTATCAATGACTTTTTATACCCTGTGGAATTACCCACGCTAGTGCAGCCATATGTTTTATTACCCGGCCATGTCATTGTCTTTGATGTTGATCATGCAAACCATTGTATTCCTAATCTGCATTTATAACAATAAACTCATATTACTCGAGATTCAGGCGCCCCAACATTCCTATTACCAGCATCCCAGTATTCCCGCCTACCTCTCCTTACATTTGTCTGTGTACCTTTGACTTTACATATTTTTAGCAATAAGGAACTAAACTTTGGGAGCAATATAGTATAATATGCATATAATGTATGTATGTATATATTCTATAATTTGGTGTACATTTTAATTTCTCTTTTTTCTTCACTAGCAATTTCATATTATACTAATTTGAGGACAAATTACATGTCGTGCTGAGCAATGTCAGTCACTAGAGGCCTCTTCCATTTGCGACATTTCAGGAACCAGTTCACGGAACCCAAGAATTCAAGCATTCCATTTGCGCACGAAAACCTGGGTCCGAGGCGACGTGCGTAGTGACTCAGCAAAACCCTTGAACTTTCTCTACCCACATTGGGACGTCGGTAGCCTGGGTAGAGTTTTCAGTTCATAGCAAACAATGGCCGCCTTGGGCCCTATTTCTCTTATCGTGAAGGGTTTTCCGCTTGCACGAGTCGGAGAGGATGTCAGACAGGCCTACAAGGGGCACTGGTGGAGGAATGCGTTCCCGCGATCTTAAACTTGATATGATCCCTTCACATCACAGCTGAGTTATCACTTTTAATGTTCGCCCCCCCCCCCCCTCTCCTCTCTCTCTCTCTCTCTCTCTCTCTCTCTCTCTCTCTCTCTCTCTCTCTCTCTCTCTCTCTCTCTCTCTCTTGCCTCGCCAGCTGAGTTTGTTTGTAAACACTTGAAATGATAACAATGACAAGTTGAAAAACTTGTGATGACCACCACGACTGTGAGGCTTTGCCTCTTAACAAGACCAAGTAAGTAAACAAAAAAACGAGGTTTTTGCGTTCCATTTTTTTTTTTTTTTTTTTTTTTTTTTACATCACAAGGAACTGGCCAAGGGCACAACAAAAATGGGTAACACAAAGCCCGCTTAGTTGCCAGTCCCTATAAAGAAGATAGTAAGAGAATAAAATAAAAACAGAGGGGTAGGCCAATTTAGTTCGTGAGGTGTCTTGTTACTCTTCTTTTGAAAAGATGTAAGTCATAGGAAATTGGAAAAATAGAAACAGGAAGAGAGTTTCCAGAGTTTACCAGTGAAGGGATGAAAGAGTAAAGATACTGATTAACTCTTGCATTAGGAAGATGGACAGAATAGGGATGAGAATGAGTAGAAAGTCTTGTGCAGCGAGGCCACGGGAGTGGGGGAGGCATGCAGTTAGCAAGTTCAGAAGAGCAGTGAGCATGAAAATAATGGTAGAAGAGAGCAAGAGAAGCAACATTGCGGCGGTGATTTAAGGATTGAAGACAGTCAGTCAGAGGAAGGAGTTGATGAGACGCAAAGCTTTTTGACTCAACCCTGTTTAGGAGAGCTGTATGAGTGGATCCTGCCCAAACATGTGAGACATACTCCATACATGGGCGGATAGGCCCCTGTAGAGAGCAAGCAATTGGGAGGAGAAAAAAAAGGACGCAGACGCCACAGCACACACCTAACTTCTTAGAAGCTGTTTTAGCAAGATGAGATGTGAGGTTTCCAGTTCAGATTTTTAGTAAAGGATAATCCTAGAATGTTCATTGTAGAAGAAGGAGACAGTTGAGTGTCATTGAAGAGAGGGGATAGTTATCTGGTAGGTTTTGTCGAGTAGATAGGTGAAGAAATTGGGTTTTTGAGGCATTTGAACAAAACAAGGTTTGCTATGCCCCAATCAGAAATTATAGAAATATCAGAAGTTAGGCGCTCGGTGGCATCTCTCCGTGAATCACTTAGTTCCTGTTGAGTTGGACGTCTAATAAACGACGTTGAAAAATGCAGGGTAGAATCATCAGCGTAGAGTGGATAGGGCTTTGAGTTAGACTTAGAAGATCATTAATAAATATAGAAAGAGAGTGGGTGATAGGACAAAACCCTGGGGAACACCACTATTGATAGATTTAGGAGAAGAACAATGTCCGTCTACAGTAGCTGCAATAGAACGGTTTGAAAGGAAACTTAAAATGAAGGTACAGAGAGAAGGATAAACTGAATGAGGTAGTTTGGAAATTAAGATTTGTGCCAGACTCTATCAAAAGCTTTTGATATGTCAAGGGCAAACAGCAAAAGTTTCACCGAAACCCCTAAAGGAGGATGACCAAGATTCAGTTAGAAAGCTAGAAGATCGCCAGTAATCGCCCTTTACGGAAACCGTACTGACGATCAGATAGAAGATTGTGAGCAGATAGATGCTTAAGATCTTCTATTAAGTATATATTCAAAAACTTTAGAAAGGCAGGAAGTCAAAGCTATAGGACGGTAGTTTGAAAGATTAGAACGGTCACCCTTCTTAGGAACAGGTTGGATGTGAGCAAACTTCCAGCAAGAAGGAAAGGTGGAAGTAGATAGACAAAGACGGAAAAGTTTGACCAGGCAAGGTGCAAGCACAGAAGCACAGTTTTTGAGAACAATAGGAGGGACTCCGTCAGGACCGTAAGCCTTCCGAAGATCTAGGCCAGAAAGGGCAAAGAAAACATCATTCCGAAGGATCTTAATGACAGGCATTATATAGTCAGAGGGTGGAGGAGAAGGAGGAACAAGCCCTTCATCAGCCAGAGTGGAATTTTCAGCAAATGTTTGAGCGAAGAGTTCAGCTTTAGAAGTAGATGAGACAGCTGTGGAGCTATCTGGGTGAAGCATAGGAGGGAAAGATGAAGAAGAAAAATTGTTAGAAATGTTATTAGCTAGATGCCAGAAGTCAAGAGAGGAATTTGATTCAGAAAGATTTTGACATTTTCTATGAATGAAAGAGTTTTTGGTAAGTTGAAGTAAGATTTGGCATGATTACGGGCAGAAATATAAGGGCATGAGTTTCAGGAGATGATGCTTACGGTACCGTTTGTGAGCCACCTCTCTATCTCGGACAGCATGAGAACAAGCAGAGTTAACCAGGTTGACGGGCTTTAGGATTAGAGAAAGTATGTGGAATGTACGCCTCCATGCCAGAGACTATGACCTCAGTTATGCGCTCTGCACAAAGAGATGGGTCTTTGACATGGAAGCAGTAATCATTCCATGGAAAATCAGAGTAGTACTGCCTTAGGTCTTCCCACTTAGCTGAGTTGAAGTGCCAGAAGCACCTCCGCTTAGGTGGGTCCCGAGACGGTACCGGAGCGATAGGACAGGTTACAGAAATAAGATTGTGATCGGAGAAACCCAACGGAGAGAATAGTTTCACAGAGTAAGCAGAAGGGTTAGTAGTTAGGAAAAGATCAAGAATATTGGGCGTGTCTCCAAGGCGGTCAGGAATACGGGTAGGGTGCTGCACCAGCTGCTCTAGGTCTTGGAGGATAGAAAAGTTGTAGGCTTGTTCACCAGGTTGGTCAGTGAAAGAAGATGATAGCCAAAGCTGGTGGTGAACATTGAAGTCCCCAAGAATGGAAATTTCAGCTAAAGAAAAATGAGATGAGATGTGCTCCACTTTGGATGTTAAATAGGCGAAGAATTTTACATAGTCAGAGGAGTTAGGTGAGAGATATACAGCACATATAAATTTAGTAAGAGAGTGACATTGAAGTCGAAGCCAGATGTTAGAAAATTCGGTGACACGCGAACCCAGAACCAGGAACTGAACCCAACCCTGAACTGAAAGAACTGGTTCCTGGAACTTGGGCACAAATGGAAGAGGCTTTAAGCACTTCTGTCCTTTATAATAATTCCCTATTATCCACAACAATTATCGCACACACATTAATACATATTCAACTATCATACCTACTCGATAATGTAACAATATAAAAAAACCTAGTTCATTTTAAAGTACAGATTTTATTATATTACTTACAATGAATACTTTACTACCGTAAATACCACTTTAGTCGCCACATGCACTGATGTCGCCAGCCGCCATATATTATGAATTATAGCATCACTACTGATATTTATGTGCCACTGAAGATGATACACAGTAGTTTATATCATTATTGTATAATATACCCTGTTTCAGTGTTGTTTTATGCTTTGTATCTGCAAGTACATATATACGGTTTCAAATTTCCCTACTCGTTTTTTTTCGGGCGACGACGACGGCGGGAGGACACTCAGAACATAAACACTAGCTGGCGATATTAGTGTAGCCCGTTACCAACGTCGCCACTCCGTTTTATATTTGTAATTTGTTCATTTATAGCCATAATATAACACAGATGAAGACACACAATGACACAGGCTCTCCAGATAGCCCCTTCTAACTGTCTTGAAATCATGGATGTAGAAATGTAAGTATGAACGCCACCAGACGTCTGTAAATAAAAAAAAACCGTTGTCCTGGCGACTTTAGTGTTATCTACGGTAGGTAGGTAGTGTACTACATACATATATGTAAATAATATCAATCTCTTCCTTATGAGCCGCGTGAGAAGGTAGGACAGATCATCATATAAGAAGCTTTAGGAAGTAGGGTACAGAACATGTGTATATACGTCAGCCCTTCAAAACTGATGACATCACCTAGAGACGGGTGAGATGCTTCCTCTACGATAGACGCGAGGAACGACATAACTGAACTAGTTGGCTGGTTGGCTGGGTTAGACTAGGGTATCTATATATAGAGGGTAACGCCACTCATAGGCCCTATGTTAAACGCTACTCGGCGCCATCTTAGCGCCAGGGCTTCTTCGTTCACTCTAGACCCGGGAAGTTCTCAAGGCATTACCCCGCAGTATATCATGTTATACATGTATAAAGGATATACTGTTATCTTCGGAAATGCTTGTTCTATAAGATTATCACATAAAACAGTAAAACACATTAAATAAAGGTCATTATGAGACTGAAGAAATATGATGAACTTATTCACTTAAAACTCGTCGTCATGTAAAACTTTGTGAGACAGCTTATTAGATGGCAGATATCAATAGAAGCAGAATTTTATTAGCTTTCCATTGCTATATTTCGTTTTCTGATAAATGCAGTAGTAGCATGTATAAATTAGCGTTAACTAAATAAATCGCGGCGGCGTCGACCGCTCTCTCTCTCTCTCTCTCTCTCTCTCTCTCTCTCTCTCTCTCTCTCTCTCTCTCTTTCTTTCCTCTCCCTCTCTCTTCTCTCTCTCTCTCTCTCTCTCTCTCTCTCTCTCTCTCTCTCTCTCTCTCTCTCTCTCTCTCTCTCTCTCTCTCTCTCTCTCTCTCTCTCTCTCTCTCTCTCTCTCTCTCTCTCTCTCTCTCTCTCTCTCTCTCTCTCTCTCTCTCTCTCAGGAATAGGTAATATATATTTTTTCTATCCCAATTATAGTTTCTTTCCTTTTTCCATCCCACATCATAAACATTTTAGATTTTGTTGTTGTTCTCTCTCTCTCTCTCTCGTCTCTCTCTCTCTCCTCTCTCTCTCTCTCTCTCTCTCTCTCTCTCTTCTCTCTTCTCTTCTTCTATTTCATACTCTCTATATATATATATATATATATATATATATATATATATATATAGAGAGAGAGAGAGAGAGAGAAAGAAGAGAGAAGAGAGAGAGAGAGAGAGAGAGAGAGAGAGAGAGAGAGAGAGGAGAGAGAGGGAGAGAGAGAGAGAGAGAGAGAGAGAGACGCGACATGACAGTGATTCATGGCGCCTCCCTCAAACACGGCTCACAACACCAGGAGGAGGAGGAAGAGGAGTAGAAGGAGAGGTAGATTGGGAAGATGAGGTTTGAGATAAGGAAAACACACATACACACACACAATCAATCAATCATTGGGAGCATACACCGGGGGGCACGTCGCCTCGCCCACCCTACGACGCCACTCCCGGGGGTCACCACGCGCGAGTGGTGAGCTCCATGCAGGCTCCTTTCCCATACCAAGCAGCTCTCGACACGAAACATCAACTTGCCTCAGCCACGAGCCTTGTGGGCGCACCCTTGGCCTCGTCCATGCCGGATTGTCTCTTACAGATACAACCCGATGGGAAGGATTGGTTTCAGCGTAGCGTGCCACATGCCCATATAGCCGAAGTTGGCGCTGACGAACTATGCAGGTAATAGGCCTCGATTCAGTCTCACGGTGCAATCGCTGATTTGACACGTAATCATCCCAGCGATACCCCATGATTCTGCGAAGAAACTTATTACCAAAGGCATCGATTCGTCTCTTCATGTCGCTATTTAGTGTCCATGTCTCACAACCATAGAGTAAGACAGGGATCACAAGCGACTTGAAGATCCGGATCTTTGTCCTTCTGCACAGGTACCGACAACGCCAAATACTCCTGCTGAGCGAGTCCATAACACTATGCTATGCCAATCCGCCGTAAGACTTCTTGACGTGACCCGCCGTCATTATGGACTGCGCTACCATGGAATGTAAAACTTTCCAAGATCTCAATGTCCTCGCCGCACGCATGAACAGACTGTACTGTTTCATCTAGTAAGCCTATACGGGTGGTTAAGATATTTCTGTACGAAATTGAATGCCTCATATATCATATATGCTCAAAACCATACCTAAAACTGTCACCGATAGGAATTCTCGCCGACGTCGGCGAGTGTTCTACTTCGTGCCCCCCCCCCCCCCCCCCCTACCCCTTTAATGATAAATATAGACGGGTTTGTTGTCGTAGTACGCCTGGAGATGCCTTTTTTGATCAAGTCAATATTAGTAAGTATTCCCCTCAACGCCCGTTTTCCTTGCCTTTGTTAGTAAATAGACATTCTCTCATAAACAGACACTTGCCCACACTAGAGTACCTTAATATATAGCGTAGCGACAACTCGATTTGTGGGCGCCATCTTGGTGCCAAGGCCTCTTCGTTCACCCAAGACCCGGGGAAGTTCTCAAGGCATGACCCCGCAGTATATCATGTTATACATGTATAAAGGATAGACATCTTCGGAAATGCTTGTTCTATAAGATTATCACATAAAACATAGTAAAACACATTAAATAAAGGTCATTCTGAGACTGAAGAAATATGATGAAAACATTCACTTAAAACTCGTCGTCATGTATAACTTTGTGGGACAGCTTATAAGATGGCAGATATCAATAGAAGCAGAATTTAATTAGCTTTCCATTGATAGATTTCGTTTTCTGATACATACAGTAGAACCATGCATAAAGTAGCGTTAACTACATAAATTACCGTGGCGGCCCTGCTCTCTCTCTCTCTCTCTCTCTCTCTCTCTCTCTCTCTCTCTCTCTCTCTCTCTCTCTCTCTCTCTCTCTCTCTTTTCCTCTCTCTCTCTCATATCTCTCACGCATATCTCTCTTTCACTCATATCTCTCTCTCTCTCTCTCTCTCTCTCTCTCTCTCTCTCTCTCTCTCTCTCTCTCTCTCTCTCTCTCTCTCTCTCTCTCTCTCTCTCTCTCTCTCTCTCTCTCTCTCTCTCTCTCTCTCTCTCTCTCTCTTTCACGGAGAGTGAGAGAGAGAGAGAAAGAGAGAGAGAGAGAGAGATGAGAGAGAACGGGGCCGCCACGGTAATTTATGTAGTTAACGCTACTTTATGCATGGTTCTACTGTATGTATCAGAAAACGAAATCTATCAATGGAAAGCTAATTCAATTCTGCTTCTATTGATATCTGCCATCTTATAAGCTGTCCCACAAAGTTTACATGACGACGAGTTTTAAGTGAATGTTAAGTTCATCATATTTCTTCAGAGTCTCAGAATGACCTTTATTTAATGTGTTTTACAGTGTTTTATGTGATAATCTTATAGAACAAGCATTTCCGAAGATAACAGTCTATCCTTTATACATGTATAACATGATATACTGCGGGGTCATGCCTTGAGAACTTCCCCTGGTCTTGGGTGAACGAAGAGGCCTTGGCACCAAGATGGCGCCATGTAGCATTTATACCTAGGGCCTATGAATGGCGTTACCCTCTTTATAGAGATACCCTAGCCCACACAAGACCGGTAACCCGCGCGGGTCAACCTGCTTTCTTTGTGCGCGCACCCTAAGGCAGTACTACTCTGATTTTCCATTGAATGAGTATTGCTTTCATGTCAGAGACCCATCTTTTTGTGCAGAGCGCAAAACTGACTTCATTGTCTCTGGCATGGAGGCATACAATCAACACACTTTCTCTAATCCTAAAGCTCGTAAACCTTGGTTTAACTTAGCTTGTTCTCGTGTTGTCCAAGATAGAGAGGTGGCTCACAGACGGTACCGTAACCATCCATCTCCTGAAACTCATGCACTATATATTTCTGCCCGTAATCATGCCAATTTTTTCTTCAACTTACAAAAAACTCATTCATCAATAGAAAACGTCAAAATCTTTCTGGATCAAACTCCTATCGTGACTTCCAGCATCTAGCCAAAAACATTTCTAACAACTTTTCTTTTACATTTTTCCCTCCTTCACTTCACCCAGATGGCTCAACAGCTGTCTCATCTATTTCTAAAGCTGAACTCTTAGCTCAAACCTTTGCTAAAAATCCACTCTGGTTGATGAAGGGGCTAGCTGTTCCTCCTTCTCCTCCATCCTCTGACTATATTATGCCTGCTATTAAGATCCTTCGTAATAATGTTTTCTTTGCTCTTTCTGGCCTAGATCCTCGAAAGGCCTATGGTCCTGACGGAGTCTCTCCTATTGTTCTTAAAAACTGTGCTTCTGTGCTTGCACCCTGCCTGGTCAAACGTCAAACTTTTCCGTCTTTGTCTATCTACTTCCACTTTTACTTCTTGCTGGAAGTTTGCTCACATTCAACCTGTTCTTAAGAAGGGTGACCGTTCTTATCCTTCAAACTACCGTCCTATATATAGAAGAGAATATCAGATGGACAAGACACAGAGTTAACAGAGTTTTGTCACAGTTCAAAAGGAGCCCTTGATTAGTCACACAGTAGAACCAATACTTACCAAAAGCTCCTTCATTCATAGAAAATGTCAACATTTTTCTGAATCAAACTGCTCTCGTGACTTTTGACATCTAGCTAAATACATCTCTAGCAATTTTTCTTCTTCATCTTTCCCTCCTGCGTTTCTCCCGGATGGCTCCACATTTTTTTCGAAATGCATTTTTTTCGGAGTGCATTTTTTTCGAAGTACATTTTTTTCGAAGTGCATTTGTTCGAAGTGCATTTTTTTTATATTCTTATATTCTTATATTCATTATACTCATTAATAAATTGAAAATTATCCTGTAAAATTTTAAAGATATCTTGGCTGTGCTAAGCCCCCAATGTTTCAAAATCCTAACTACACCCCTGGCCCACCCCTGTGTTAAAGCGTGTGACGGTTGTTTCTTACTGCAACATTGTTTTTTACTGCTAACGAATGTATCGCGAACGCGCTAAACATGACAATCTGCCGCCTTTGATTCAAAGTTCTCTCTTCGAAGC
The DNA here is from genome assembly GCA_016584305.1 of Chionoecetes opilio. NCBI lineage: Eukaryota > Metazoa > Arthropoda > Malacostraca > Decapoda > Majidae > Chionoecetes > Chionoecetes opilio. The sequence goes on along the minus strand of JACEEZ010022880.1, from coordinate 344,647 downwards.
ATATAGACACAAAGAAAATTCACCTCTGCTCCACGACAGTAAAGTGCATAATGTGCAATATAATGTTTGTGAAGTGTGTGCAATGATGAAGCTTACATTTAGCTGTAAAATCTGTGAGGTTACACGACTACTCATGTGCCGGCGTCTCCCCCCACCATTGCTTCTCCCCGCCCTCGCCTCAGAAAACAACTAGGGGGGGGGGCACTCAGTAGAGCGCATACCTCCGCCCGAATATTTCATCAATTGGTTACTATGGCAACAGTTGTGATTATATATATTATATATATATATATATATATATTATATATATATATATATATATAATATATATATAATATGCACTCAGTATGAGCGCATACCTCCGGCCGAATATTTCATCAATTGGCTGCTATGGCAACAGTTGTCAATAGATTTCATCCAAAATTAAATCAGTTCTTCCTTATACCAAATAGACTTGGTATACTGAGTTTGGTCCAAATCTATTCGTAACTTTTCGAGAAATCCTGTACACTAACAAACAGACAGACAGACAGACAGACAGACAGACAGATCGGGGTGAAAACATAACCTCTCCAACTTCGTTGGCGGAGGTAATAATTTGTGCTCCAAAACAATGAATCAATCAATCATTGGGGGCATACTCCGGTGGGCGCGTCGCCTTGTCCACCCTACGACGCCACTCCCGGGGGTCACAACGCGCGAGTATTCACATATATATATATATATAATATATATATATATAATATATATAAAATATATATATATATATATATATATAATATCAACTTTTACAATCAACTTATATTATATTATATACGTATATATATACACTTCCCAAACAGACAAAACAATAATTATAGCATTATTACATATCGACTCAAATTCTACAAAACCCGTATAATTTTGATGAGATGATAATCATTTTTGCAATAAACTGATAGATATTACAAAAATATAGAAATTTTACAAAATAATATATATTTTGTAACAATATGAACTATACAATAGCTACAAATCTTACAAAGAACTATATTTCCGACAAAACAATGATATTCTAACAAAAGAATAAAACTTCTGCAATATCCTTCATAGACTCAATCTCCTTTTGCTCACTTTTTTTTCATTCATTTTTTTTCTAAGCCTATTTTATCTACGTACGCAATATTTTATTATATTTTTATAGTGCATCAATCAATCAATCATTGGGGGCATACGCCGGGGGGCGCGTCGCCTCGCCCACCCTACGACGCCACTCCCGGGGGTCACCACGCGCGAGTTCCCATGCAGGCTCCTTTCCCATACCAAGCAGCTCTCGACAAGAAACATCAACTTGCCCGAGCCACGAGCCTAGTGGGCGCCCCCTTGGCCTCCTCCACGCCGGATTGTCTCTTACAGATACAACCCGATGGGAAGGATCGGTTTCAGGGTACCGTGCCACATGCCCATATAACCGAAGTTGGCGCTGACGGACTATGCAGGTAATAGGCCTCGATTCAGTCTCACGGTGCAATCGCTGATTTGACACGTAATCATCCCCGCGATACCCCATGATTCTGCGAAGACACTTATTACCAAAGGCATTGATTCGTCTCTTCAAGTCACTATTTAGTGTCCATGTCTCACAACCATAGAGTAAGACAGGGATCACAAGCGACTTGAAGATCCGGATCTTTGTCCTCCTGCACAGGTACCGACAACGCCAAATACTCCTGCTGAGCGAGTCCATAACACCGTGGGCTATGCCAATCAGCCGTAAGGCTTCTTGACGTGACCCGCCGTCACTATGGACTGCGCTACCAAGGTATGTAAAACTTTCCAAGATCTCAATGTCCTCGCCACACGCATGAACAGACTGTACTGCTTCATCTAGTAAGTCTCCAAACACCTGGACCTTGGTCTTGAGCCAGGACACCTCAAGTCCCAAAGGCTTTGCCTCCTCGTGCAGCGCCTCGAGAGCCATCACCAGGACCTCCAGCGACTCAGCAAAGATTACTGCATCATCGGCAAAAACAAGATCAGTGATCTTGGTGTTGCCGACGGATGCTCCACAATCACTTTGATCACAACCCTGTCCAATACCCAGTCCTACAAGCTTAAAAAGTGATGGGCAAGGAGCCCCTTCCCTCACCCTGTATTCACAGGAAAAAAGCTGATACACCTGCCCCCACTTCACAGCACCTCGCCCCCAAATCAACCATTTTATCAAAAATAGTCCTTCAGGAATCCCTCGAAGTCGCAGAAGATCCCAAGTGATCACGATGCCTGAGTCAAACGCCTTCTTGAGATAAAATGGGCTGAAAGCTCCCCTGTCAAAAACTCACGTCGGCTTTCCCCCAGGACACAAAGCGCTGGGTACGGTCCGTTTTTGACTTCCCAGGCTGAACCCAGACTGCTGAGGCCCTCTGATGCTTCCCAATCTGCGAATTCGTGTCAGAAATAGATGGCAGCACCGTGCCTGTACGCTGAGGTGAAAACCCGCGGTAATTGTTGCAGCCTGAGGGTCCCCTTTCCCTTTCCAATAGGGACACCCCCCCCCTTTTTCCCCAGTCGGAGGAAGGGTACCTATTCCACACGGCAGTCAGGACAGCATAAACCCGGGGATCAGGGCCCTCCTCCAGTTTTGAGGACTCCGCCTGATATTAAAACACCAGCTCCCTTTCCCCCCTTCACTTTGCTACAGCCTCCTGACTTCGTCAAGAGGGGGTGGGGTTTTGTAAAGGGGAGGTCGGCACCCACTCCCCTTAAAACCTATGTGCATGCATCCCCATATATGGTTTTACTTCATATACCAACTTCCCAACACACACCACACCACATTCTTAGTAGTAGTACTCCTCTCTCTCTCTCCTCTCTCTCTCCTCTCTCCCCTTTCTCTCTCCTCTCTCTCTCTCTTCATCTCTCTCTCTCTCTCTCTTTCTCTCCTCTCTCTCTCTCTCTATTCTTCTTCCTTTCCTCCATTCCCTCCTCTCTATTTTTCTTCTTCACCCTTTTCTTTCCCTCCCTCTCTCTCTCTCTCCTCCCCTCTCCCCCTCATTCTCTCTCTCCTCTCCCCTCTCCCTTCCCTCTTTCTCTCTCTTTTCTCCTCTCCTCTTCTCTCTCTCTCTCTCTCCCCCCTCTCTCTTCTCTCTCCTTTTTCTTCTTCTTTCCCTCCCTTTCTCCTTTTTTTTTCTTTTTTTCTTTTCTCTCCCCCGCCCCCCCTCCTATTTCCTCCTTCCCCCTCTTAAACCCTCCACACGATAAAATTTCCAAAATATCACATACGGGCTATGTCGGAGCTTTAAAGGTTTTAAAAAAGGGGGCTAGATGTTCGGATGGGGATAAAAGGGTGGATGTAGGTAGTGTTGGGAAACGGGGACCACACGTGTAGGTCTCAGGGCCTCTTGTAGCTTCCTTATTTTCTTGTGTTCTTATATTTTTGGGGTGTGTGTGTGTGTGTGTGTGTGTGTTTTTCTGTGTGTGATGTATTTTGTGTGTTCACCTGACTTGATCCCCTCAATAAAGGAGGGGTCAATGAGGTGAGGGTGAGGTATGGTCTCCTCTCTCTTTTTTCTACCCTCAGTGAGCAGCTTACACCAAAATTTCAAGGGAGGGGGACATCCCGGAAAAAAGCCCCAAATTTTTTGATCGGGCATCTTCAGGGCCCCCTGATTTTTAAAACCGGGCGCCAAGCGAACACCCTCTTATCTTCTACGAAAATTTTTTTGTAATGTGACATTTAAACACATACAAAAATAGAAAAAAATGTAAACTCTTTCGACCGTGCGTATTTTTTACCCACTTTGTGAAAAATTGCATTTTTCTTGTTTTAAAAGGTTTTTCGGTATGGTTCTCTTATTTGGCCCTTGGGGTTTTAAATTCAATCACATGAAATAATCATATTTAGTACACAATTAAGTGGGAACAAAGCATAAAGGGTCAGTTAAAAGGTTTTAATGGAGGAATCTGCTAACAACTGACATTAAAAACATAAAGCATCAGTTTTAAAGTTTTAAATCCCTTCTCTGCCAAAAATTCAATTTACATTCACACTAACCGCTAAGCTACTTCTCACATCGGTAGCTGGCAAAGTTATTGCACTTCCCCCGCCCCTTCTTGCAGGGCCGTCCTCCACCTGCACTGCGCTTTTGAAACCCACTTATCAGCGGCTGCAGGCCTGGGATCCACAGGCGGGTTTGGGGAGCCACAGGACGCCAGGTCTTCTTTTGCCTCTCTAAGTCCATCCAAAAGCCCTCTGGGGTTTTTGGGCTTCTGCTACAATGATCACTGGTTGCCCAGATTCCCTTGGAAAATGGCGCAGTGTGTGCTGCAAAAGGGTTTCTTGCGTTGGGGGAATTTTCTCCATTTCCTGTTTTTCGGGGAGGATTTCCCCACTGCCTCGTTCACGGGTCCATTTTTCTCTTCTTATTGTAGATGATCACGGTGAAAGCGCTCGAGAAACTGGAATTCCTTGCTTTTCCTGTCACGTCATGTAAGGGTGATTCATAGTTGTTAAAGGGCTTCCGTCACCTCCACGTAGCTTCCAACCTCCCATCCCGTTTCTTCCCTTTCCCAAGAAAGCGGAGGTGTCGCGCCCTAAAGCTGTGGAACATAGGCAGTGCCGTTGACCTATTTTTCCCCCAGAGCATAGCTAGGGGCTTGATATCCAGGTCATAAAGTTTTTTCCCCTTCCAAGCTCCCCAGATGGCTGCCATCGATGCTGGCGGTGGGAAATATACTTTCCTATCAGTAGACAACGACGTCTGTGTCACAGGCTACCAAAACAGGTGGTGATCCCTTGC
>JACEEZ010022880.1:329869-334869 GCA_016584305.1 Chionoecetes opilio | reverse complement strand
GAGAAGAAGAAGGGAAGAGAGAGAGACAGTGGGTTAGAGTTGCCAACACACCACACACACACACACACACACACACACACACACACACACACACATCTCTCCTTTGCTATTATCTCTTCATCTCACTGTCTCTCACAACATAATACCTTGTCTCTTCTAGCAGTAATCCTTCCCTTAGCTATAATCTGTCCATACTGTCTATATCATAACCACCACTACAACCTTATAGTCAGGAGGAAGAAAGAAGGAAGAGAGAGAGAGAAGGAAGAAAACAGGAAAAGAGAGAGAGAGAGAGAGAGAGAGAGAGAGAGAGAGAGAGAGAGAGAGAGAGAGAGAAGAGAGGAGAGAGAGAGAGAGAAGAGAGAGAGAGAGAGAGAGAGAGAGAGAGAGAGAGAGAGAGAGAGAGAGAGAGAGAGAGAGAGAGAGAGAGAGAAGAGAGAGAGAGAGAAGAGGAGAAGAGGAAGGAAGAGAGAGAGAAGGAAGAAGAGAGGAAGAGAGAGAGAGAGAGAGGAGGAGGAAGAAGGAAGGAAGAGAGAGAGAGAAGGAAGAAGGAAGGAAGAGAGAGAGAGAGATAGGGGGAAGAAGGGAGGAAGAGAGAGAGAGAGGAGGAAGAAAAGAGGACAAGAGAGAGAGAGAGAGAGAGAGGAGGAATAAGGGAGGAAGAGACAGAGAGGAGGAAGAAGGAAGGAAGAGAGAAAGAGAGAGAGAGAGAGAAGGAAGAAGGGAAGAGAGAGAGACAGTGGGTTAGAGTTGCCATGTTGGGAGACACACACACACACACACACACACACACACACACACACACACCCCGGGTGGCGCGGAAATAGATGGGCTGTTTCCTTAAAACCCGAGCCCCTGTCCACCCAGCAGCGAATGGGTACCGGGTGTTAGCCGGGGTTTGTGACCTGCTCTCCGGGGTGGTGGCTTCGGCCAAAAAACTAAGCACTAGGGAAATAAGGATGAATGATAAGAATGTTGATATGGAGACGGGGCCATACGAGCGTTGCTCTGGCCCTGTAAATTACAACTAGATGAATACAACTAGATGAATACACACACACATCTCTCCTTTGCTATTATCTCTTCATCTCACTGTCTCTCACAACGTAATACCTTGTCTCTTCTAGCAGTAATCCTTCCCTTAGTTATATAATCTGTCCATACTGTCTATATCTGTCCTATAACACGTAATAATACCGTCAATACTACGCTATGTGGCAAGGCGGTGGTGTGGCTGGGTGGCTTCTACTACTAAGTACTACTACTACTAAGCAACTACTACTACTATTACTACTACTACACTACTACTACTACTACTACTATTACCACTATTACCACCACTACCACCACTACTATACTACTACTACTACTACTACTAAGCAACTACTATACTACTATTACTACTACTACACTAGTACTACTACTACTATTACCACTATTACCACCACTACCACCACTACTATACTACTAGTACTACTACTACTACTATTACCACCACTACTACTATTACCACTATTACCACCAATATACCACCACTACTATACTACTACTACTACTACTACTACTACTACGACTACTACTACTACTACTACTACTACTACTACTACTACTATACACAGGCAGAAGAATTTTGTTTACATTGGAGTTACTCCTGTGACGTCATCAATAATATTCGTAGCCCTGTTGGGGGGGAAGAAAAAAAAATTCGCGCGCTTTTTACAAAAGTCGTGTTTTTACGGAAAGAAGGCCTGGAAATCAATTATTTTTGGTGGATTAGGTGTTTTGAATGTACAACGTACAAATGTACAAATTCAACATAATTAGGCAAAAAAAAATGGGTCTGGACGATTACTTTAAAGTAATCGTCCAGACAATTTCATCATTCCTGATTTGATGTAGTTAGAGTATAGCCATTATCAAGTGTATCAACAATATGCTGTCACTTTTTGCATCTAGTCAGCCGTTTTTTAATAATCCGCAATCAAAATCTGTAAATTCCCCGAGCTTCAAAAACGCTGCTGGCAACTGGCAGACGATGCGCCACAGCTCGGTGACGTCATTGTAGGTGGTCTCCTCTTCCCGCGCTAATCCAGAAGCCCGTAAACACAAGAGATAAATATAGTACATGAAGAATTTTGGGTGTTTCTGATAGATTTTTTTTGCGATATGAACATAAGAACATAAGAACATAAGAAAATAAGGAAGCTACAAGAGGCCGCGAGGCCTACACGTGGTAGTTCCTGTCACCTAACACTACCTACATCCACCTTTCATCCCCATCCATGAACCTATCCAGCTCCTCTTTAAAGCTCCCTAATGACTCCGCACTAACTACCTGTCTACTGAGACCATTCCATTCATTCGCCACCCTATTTGTGAACCAGTTTTTCCCTATTTCCTTTCTAAATCTATGCTTTTCCAGCTTGAATCCGTTACTTCTTGTTCTACCCTGGTTAAAAGCCGTAAGAACTTTTCCTACCTCTCCTTTATTAAATCCCTTTATCCACTTAAAAACTTATATCAGATCACCCCTTACTCTGCGTCTCTCGAGTGAGTGTAATTTTAATAACTTCAATCTCCTCTCATAACTAAAGTTACGCATCCCTTGTATCATTTTGGTCATCCTTCTCTGCACTGTTTCTAACAAGGCTATATCCATCCTGTAATATGGAAACCAAAACTGAACCGCATAGTCTAGGTGAGGCCTGACTAGAGCCAGATAAAGCTTTAGAATAACTTCCGCACTTCTACTTTTAACACCTCTGGTAATGAATCCTAATACTCTATTAGCTCTATTTCTGGCCTCAATACATTGTTTCCTAGGTCGGAGGTCTGGGCTCACCCTCACTCCAAGATCTTTTTCACCTTCTGATCTTTTCAGCGATACATATTGCTTATGGTGTATCTATTACCAGGTTTTTTTCTACCAACATTCATAATGCTGCATTTATCAATATTGAATTCCATCTGCCATCTGACTGCCCACTCGTTAAGTTTATCTAAGTCTTCCTGCAATATGTTTACATCAGACTGTGATCCAATAATCCTACCTAACTTAGTATCATCAGTAAACTTGCTGATAACACTGCTAATCTCACTATCCAAGTCGTTGATGTAAATCAAAAATAGTAATGGACCCAAAACAGACCCTTGTGGAACTCCACTTGTCACCAGTCCCCATTCAGATTTGGAACCATTAATTGTAACCCTTTGTTGCCTATTACTTAGCCAAGCTCTGATCCAATGAAGAACCTTCCCATCTATTCCATGAGCCTTAACCCTATTTAAGAGTCGCTCGTGTGGTACTTTGTCAAATGCCTTACTAAAGTCCAGATATATTATATCATAATCCTTATCATTATCTGCCGTCTCATAAACTTTCCTATAAAAGCTCAATAAATTGGTGAGACATGACCTACCCTTGGTGAATCCATGTTGTGAATCATTGATCAAACTATGTTTATCTAGGTGCTCTCTAATGTTTTTTGCAATAATAGATTCCAATAATTTACCCACCACTGGTTAGACTTACGGGTCGATAATTTGACTTGAGTCCTCTGTCTCCCTTCTTAAATATGGGAACAACATTTCTTTTCCTCCACAATAATGGCACATCGCGTATCTCAACCGATTTCCTAAAAATGTGCACTAACGACTCACTAACAACCTCCTTGCATTCCTTTAACCCTTTCACGCACGAAAAGTTTAGTAAGTTTTTCCGTCCACTGCGACATCAATTTGGGGCTCTCTAAGTTGCCCTGCGGAATGGCCTGACTGTGCGGCGAATGTTTTGTTTATGTTATCACTTTCAACCACGATTATTCTTTTTTCCTGGCATTATTATATACCGTTGGTTTCGCAAGAGATTATTCTGCCTTATGAAAGACAAAAATAACCAGAAATGCAAATAAATAGCGGAGTTTAACGACTTCAAAAAACATTGAGTAAAAAAATAAGAAATACTTACATTACCACTTCGTAGCTCGATACTTCCAGAGTCGGGCTTTTTATGTTTATTTGCCAAAAAGCGGACTTTTATGAGGATTCCAACGCTACCATTATAATTTCATATGGCCAGTAGATTTTGAGAAAATGGAGGAAACGAAACACATGTTGGAAGACGGATGGCTAAGAAAGGGGGGCTAACACGCTGCCTGCTGAGAGTGAACAGGGACCGGCCCTTATCACTTTAAATCCATTCGCACGAGCGAGTTGACATTAGTTTTATTTTATAGGCCTAGGTTGGATCTTTTACGCAGAAAATTTTGACGCATTTGATAAATACTTTATTTTTGGCGAATTTTTTTATGTTTTTTTTACGCAATTCGCGTCAAAAACTAAGATGTACTAGGACTCCTTGGAAATCGCTACATTGGGGAGGGGAAATTTGGAGAGGAGGAAATGTTGGCAGCGCTGGAGGTAATTACTGACAGTTCACTGACTTGCTAATCCGTATGGGATTACTGGGATTAAAGAAGGTGACCTGCCTGTCTCGCTCACCGAGACACACAACCACACACTTTGCCCTTTCCTTAACTTTGTCTGAGATATCATGTTCTTATCATCATTCTTCTCTATTTTCTTTTTCGTATTATTGTTCTTATTACTATTATTATCAATCATTTATATCTATTATTATTATTATTATTACTATTATGAGAGATTTTAATGGTATTAAACTGGAGGGTTTTGTCCTATTTCGCACTTATCTTAGGGGGTTTTGTCCAAGGGGTTTTTTGCCCAGGGGTTTTGTCCCCAAAAGGGATTTTGTCCCAGGGGGTTTTGTCCAAAGGGGTTTTGTCCTAGGGTTTTGTCCAAGAGGGGTTTTGTTTAGGGGGTTNAAAAGGAAAGGAAAAAGAGAAGGAAGGGGAAAGAGGAAGGAGAGAGAGAGAGAAGAGAGAGAGAGAGAGGAAAGGAGAAAAGGAAAAGGGGAGAGAGAGAGGGGAGATGAGAGAGACGAAGAAGGGAGTAAGAGAGATGAGAGAGAGAGAGAGAGAGAG
>JACEEZ010022880.1:259869-327369 GCA_016584305.1 Chionoecetes opilio | reverse complement strand
AGATTTTTTTTTTTCTCTCTCTCTCTCTCTCTCTCTCCTCTTCTCTCTCTTTTTCTCCCCTCTCTTCCTCTCTCTCTCTCTCTCCTGTCCCCTCTCTCTTCTCTCATCTCTCTCTCTCTTCTCTCTCTTCTCTCTCTCTCTCTCTCTCTCTCTCTCTCTCTCTCTCTCTCTCTCTCTCTCTCTCTCTCTCTCTCTCTCTCTCTCTCTCTCTCTCTCTCTCTCTCTCTCTCTCTCTCTCTCTCTCTCTCTCTCTCTCTCTCTCTCTCTCTTTATCTTTCTTTTTCTCTTTATTTCACTCCCTCTAGCTTTTACTGCCTCTCATTCACACACACACACACACACACACACACACACACACACACACACACACACACACACACACACACACACACACACACACACACACACACACACACACGTACACACACACATACGCACGTGCAAAATTGGTCACTTTCAATATTCTTTCGTTTAGTTTTGAGCTGAGCGTTTGTGACGATTCGGTTATTGTGTTGTGAGTTCTCTTTGATTCAATTATATGCTATTTGATGTGAGGTTATGAGTCAGTCGAGGAGACGCGAACATTTAAAATCTCCTTTTTTATAGGATTGTGTATGTGTGTTTGCATTGATAGATTTTACCAGGGTCGAAACGAACATATAAATCTCCTTTTTTTATATAATAGTGTGTGTTTTTCCCTTAATTGATTTTTCAAGGGTCGAAACGAACATAGAAAATCTCCTTTATTATTTGATCGCGTGTGTTTTTGCCTTAATTAATTTTTTTCAGGGTCGTGTGTGTGTGTGTGTGTGTGTGTGTGTGTGTGTGTGTGTGTGTGTGTGTGTGTGTGTGTGTGTGTGTGTGTGTGTGTGTGTGTGTGTGTGTGTGTGTGTGTGTGTGTATGTGTATTTTGGTCATTTATCACATATATATTCGTTAATTAACTCATTTCCGTGCTTTATTCACCTCTCCATCAGTTTAAGTAACACGTAAATACAGCCAGTGTTACGGATATCACTATAATGCTGAGAGTAATGAAGATCGTTACCTCCGCCAACGAAGTTGGAGGGGTTATGTTTTCACCCCGATCTGTCTGTCTGTCTGTCTGTCTGTTTGTTAGTGTACAAGATTTCTCGAAAAGTTACGAATAGATTTGGACCAAACTCGGTATACGAAGTCTATTTGGTATAAGGAAGAACTGATTTAATTTTGGATTAAATCTATTGACAACTGTTGCCATGGCAACCAATTGATGAAATATTCGGCCGGAGGTATGCGCTCATACTGAGTGCATATATATATAAATATATATAATTATATCATGCAACCAATTGATGAAATATTCGGGCGGAGGTATGCGCTCTACTGAGTGCCCCCCCCCCACTAGTTTTGAAGTGTTATTAGCTCGCCCGCGTTAGAGAGATCAGTCAGCCGGTCACTCATTAGCCAGGCCGAGCGTGACGTGGTGTGTCGGTGTAACGAAGCTGTGTAATGTAATGGTAAATAAGAGTAATAAGACTAATAAGGATATTTCATGTGTTGGTGCACGTAAACTCGGGTAGCAACGCGACTCTGCTTAGCTCTCTTCCTCTCCCTGCCACTCTTTCAGTCCTAGTTCCCGCGCTTCTAAATTCCTCTGACCCCTGGAATAAAGTGCAATAAAAGTTTTACCGTCCCTCCATTGCCTTTATACGCCCTCGTTTTATTTTCCTGGCGTTGAATGTGTGAGTGTGAGTTGCTCGGGTGACGTCTGTTAGTCAGTGAAGTCTTACAGTGCTCCACAGTAAGATGCTTAGCGTTCGGCAAGATAGTAGGAGAGAAAGATAAGGGAGTAGGAAGGAGTAGGAGGAGAAGGAGTAGATAGGAGGAGTAGCAAGATAGCTATTTTGAGTTAGCTTCAATGAGGATGATACCGCGAAACGACTTTCCTGGCCAAGAAAATGAGTCAAAAGAACCAATATTAAACAACATCACATAATAAACAAGTCACGAGAAATACATTACTGACGATTCCTTCTTCTTATGCAAATGTCTATCGAGACTTTCAATGTGAGCTGAGAATTTAAAGTCGAAACGATTAAATGTAATGCTCAAAGTTTGACAGCATCGTTGGGAGGTAGAATTGAATTGCCGAATGGGAGTTTTAAGCCCTGTGCATTTGTAGGAACGGTTAGCCTAATGCCTCCATCCTACACTTATCAAAACTTGGCCCATCATGGTATAAGAACATAAGAAAATAAGGAAGCTACAAGAGGCCGCGAGACCTACACGAGGTAGTTCCTGGTATCTGGGGCGAGGGCCAACCATCACGACCCTCCAGATGTGCAGGGTCAACCATCTGAGCCCTCAAAAAAAAATCAATAGCGCTATAGGCTCCAAACGTAAAGAAAAGAAGAAAAAAACGTAAAGATTTTCAACCCACCGCGAGTAGCAGTCCAGACGCCCCCAGCTGTTTCCCACAAGGCCCAGACGTCCCCAGCTGTTTCCCTCATGGCTAATAGGCCCAGACGCCCCCAGCTGTTTCCCTCATGGCTAATAGACCCGGACGCACCAGCTGTTTCCCACATGGCTAATTACCCGCCCCTCCACGCACTACGCTCCGCACACCTTGCAGAATAATCCCCCGTGTTGCGCCGTCTTTGCACTCATGGACCGGAAAGTTTGTTCAGTGAATTCAAGGGGACTTTGGGAATATGTGGTTTACTTTAAATCTTTGTTGCTGCTGTTTTATGCGTGTTTCTTAAGAACATAAGAAAATAAGGAAGCAAGCTACAAGAGGCCGCGAGACCTACACGTGGTAGTTCCTGATGTTTCTTGTGTGTCTTCTCATACTACAAGAGATAAAGAGAGAGATAATAAGACAAAAAAAGTTTAGTTCAGTAGGTAAGCGCAATTATTTGTCTTGTTTTAATATATCAAAATAATGCGGACTTCCCAAGAACTTTAAAAATATTTATTTTTATTATCATTTTATCATATATTTTTACATTTATCTTTATCATCACACACTATCGTAATTTTGCTTCTGTTAGGTGTTTTTCCATTATTTTCTACCTGTTCTTTTATTTTCTATTTGAACATAATTGAGTAAAAAAAAGGAAAAAAGGTGATTCCTTCTACAGGCTTTACAAATTTAATCCCAGTTTTGCGCAGGTATTCTTAATGACCCTAAATTGCTGACATAATGTATATATTTATGTCGAAGTTACATTAATTCTTTCTGTAAATCGGTTGCATGGGATTGTTACTGATGTTTGAGTTATTGCAACTTTGAGTTTACAATCTTAGGCCATTCAGTCCTTAATGTGCCGTCAATAACACCATAATCGCCAGTCGCCACTGCACTAATGTCGGCAGGCGAATTTAACAGGCCATACTGGCTGTCATACTTTGACTGACTGTCTTCAATCTTTAAATCACCGCCGCAATGTTGCTTCTCTTGCTATCTTCTACCGTTATTTTCATGCTCACTGCTCTTCTGAACTTGCTAACTGCATGCCTCCCCGCCTCCCGCAGCCTCGCTGCACAAGACTTTCTACTCATTCTCATCCCTTTTCTGTTCATCTTCCTAATGCAAGAGTTAATCAGTATCTTTACTCTTTCATCCCTTTCACTGGTTTACTCTGGAACTCTCTTCCTGTTTCTATTTTTCCACCTTCCTACGACTTAATTTTTTTCAAGAGAAGAGTAACAAGACACTTCCCGAACTAAATTGGCCCACCCCCTATTTTTATGCTCTTACTGTCTTCTTTATAAGGACTGGCAACTAAGCGGACTTTGTGTTATCTCTTTGTGTTGTGCCCAGTCCTTTAATTGTGATGTAAAAATAAAAAATAAAGGCGATTATTACGAATTTTAGTTAGCATCACTACAGACTTGGTGACACTGAAGACAGGTACATAATATAAACTACTGTGCATGTCTCTTCAGTGGCACATACAAGTCTGTATAGTGATGCTAGAATTCGTAATGTATGGCGCCTGGCGACATTAGTGCAGTGGCGACTATAGTGTTTGTATTGTATGTGAGTGGAATCGAACTCGCGACCCCAACGTCACGGGTCAGTGCTATACCGATTGAGCTACCAGGGTACCCAAATCTAATCCAAGTGTAATCTAATATATAAATAGTGTTAGCTGAACAAACCGCTTAAGTTTTGTTATGTAGCTTACTTATATCATTAATCGGTTTACTGAACGTGGAGTGTGAATGAGTATGGGAGATGGAGGCGAAAAAGAAGAGACTGTAGTTGGTCCCGTAAAAAAAGATTACCCGCGAGAACTGACAACATACAACAACAGGTAAAGCCGCTGAGGGTAAATAGTCGTATGTACGTACAGATGGAAGAATGGTGGCAGCAAGGTGTGTTTGATGTGTGTGACAGGAGTGGATGAAACCGTGGAGCACTTGATGCTGGAATGTGAACGGTATGAGTATGCTAGAACAAAGATGTTGGAGGTAGTGGTAGGAGAGGTCGGAGTGGAAGAATGGAGACTCCGAGAGAGATGAGAGACAGGAGTGTGGAGATAAGAGTACCTGCTGGGGTTGTGTGCTGAGTGGAGGAGTGACAGTCGTGTGATTGAGAGTGTAAAAGAATTCTTGGGGAATTATTGGAGAGCACGTATAAGAACATAAGAACATAAGAAAATAAGGAAGCTACAAGAGGCCGCGAGGCCTACACGTGGTAGTTCCTGTCACCTAACACTACCTACATCCACCTTTCATCCCCATCCATGAACCTATCCAACTCCTCTTTAAGGCTCCCTAATGACTCCGCACTAACTACCTGTCTACTGAGACCATTCCATTCATTCACCACCCTATTTGTGAACCAGTTTTTCCCTATTTCCTTTCTAGATCTACGCTTTTCCAGCTTGAATCCGTTACTTCTTGTTCTACCCTGGTTAAAAGCCGTAAGAACTTTTTCTACCTCTCCTTTATTAAATCCCTGTATCCACTTAAACACTTTTATCAGATCGCCCCTTACTCTGCGTCTCTCGAGTGAGTGTAATTTTAATAACTTCAATCTCCTCTCATAACTAAAGTTACGCATCCCTTGTATCATTTTGGTCATCCTTCTCTGCACTGTTTCTAACAAGGCTATATCCATCCTGTAATATGGAGACCAAAACTGAACCGCATAGTCTAGGTGAGGCCCGACTAGAGCCAGATAAAGCTTTATAATAACTTCCGCACTACTACTTTTAACACTTCTGGTAATGAATCCTAATACTCTATTAGCTCTACTTCTGGCCTCAATACATTGTTTCCTAGGTCGGAGGTCTGGGCTCACCCTCACTCCAAGATCTTTTTCACCTTCTGATCTTTTCAGCGATACATTGCTTATGGTGTATCTATTACAAGGGTTTTTTCTACCAACATTCATAACGCTGCATTTATCAATATTAAATTCCATCTGCCATCTGACTGCCCACTCGTTAAGTTAATCTAAGTCTTCCTGCAATATGTTTACATCAGACTGTGATCCAATAATCCTACCTAACTTAGTATCATCAGCAAACTTGCTGATATCACTGCTAATCCCACTATCCAAGTCGTTGATGTAAATCAAAAATAGTAATGGACCCAAAACAGACCCTTGTGGAACTCCACTTGTCACCAGTCCCCATTCAGATTTAGAACCATTAATTGTAACCCTTTGTTGCCTATTACTTAGCCAAGCTCTGATCCAATGAAGAACCTTCCCATCTATTCCATGAGCCTTAACCTTATTTAAGAGTCGCTCGTGTGGTACTTTGTCAAATGCCTTACTAAAGGCCAAATATATTATATCATAATCCTTATCATTATCTGCCGCCGCATAAAATTTCCTATAAAAACTCAATAAATTGGTGAGACATGACCTACCCTTGGTGAATCCATGTTGTGAATCATTGATCAAACTATGTTTATCTAAGTGCTCTCTAATGTTTTTTGCAATAATAGATTCCAATAATTTACTCACCACTGATGTTAGACTTACGGGTCTATAATTTGACTTTAGTCCTCTGTCTCCCTTCTTAAATATGGGAACAACATTTCCTTTCCTCCACAATAATGGCACATCGCCTATCTCAACCGATTTCCTAAAAATGTGCACTAACGACTCATTAACAACCTCCTTGCATTCCTTTAATACCCTGGGATACACTTCATCTGGTCCTGGCGATTTAAAAAATTTCCTTTTATCTATACCCTCTTCCACCATTTCCCTAGTTATCACAATATCTTTGAGTTTCTCCTCATCGCTTCCTTTGAACATCTGTTCACTATCAGGTATCGTCTGTGTATCCTCCTCTGTAAAAACACTGAAGAAATAATCATTTAGACTCTTACTCATATCCTCATCCGTATTTAAGACCTCACCCTGTCCTGACCTTAACGGCCCAACTATTTCCCTTGTCTTTGTTTTATAAACCTGATAGAACCCCTTTGGGTCCCTTTTCGCCTGTCCTGCTACTTTAATCTCATAATTGTTCTTAGCAACTCGAGTTAATTTCTTCACTGTCCTTGCCATCACGTTATACTGTTCTTTGTTTACCAATCCTGCCTTGAACCTTAAATAAATGTTTCTTTTTACTCCAATGTTGTGTTTTAAATTGGTGGTCATCCATTTTGGATCACTCTTTCTGGACCTTATTTCCCTATAAGGAATATATATTTTCTGTCCATCAATTATATTCCTTACAAATGAGGTATAATCCTCCTCAGCCCCATCCTCACTTCCATTTCTAACCTCTCTAAATACCTCCTCAGCCCTGACCTCACTTCCCTGTCTAACCGCTCTAATTACCTCCTCAGCCATGACCTCACTTCCATATCTAACCGCGCCAATTACCTCCAGGTGCCTTCCTAATCCTTCATAATTGGCCTTTCCAGCTGTCACCGCCCTGTCCTTATTCTGGGAAAATTTCTTCCCCTCCATTCCACACCTCTTATTAATAACCTCCAGGTGTCTTCTTAATCCTGCATAATTGGCCTTTCTGAAATTAGGTATTCGATGCTTATTGCCACTTAATTTTCCAACTTCCCATTTTAAGGTAAATCTGATCTCATAATGGTTGCTATTATCTAAATTCCCACAATATAAAATATGCGAGAGAATGAGAGGCAGGGGGCCCCTCAGTGATGGGGGACCCCGTGTGGGTGTGGTGCTGGGAGGTGGGGGGGGGGTGAAACACCTGGCAGTGCTTCCCCCCCCCCCCCTTTTGCTTCTCTCCCAACAGATTACGCGTGTGGGAGAACGCCGGACCAAAGGCTTCACCGACAGCATCAACTGGGTGACTCAAGATCAAGATCGAGATCACAAACAACAAACAAGATGGACAACCTTCGCCCCTCTGCCACTCGTCCAGGGACGTGCAAGCCATTGAATCCATGCACCCATTACCTTACTACCATTGTACATTGAAGAGTTTTGAACATTAAGGCTTCGTGTGATCCAAGGTAAGCGTCTGTGTAGTGTTTGCATGAACAGGGCAGTAAAATGTCCGTTTGCAGAAAGAGATTCTCCAGACCAAGTACCGGTGTTCCGCGAAAGAACAGACTAGATCGCAAGGACAATATAATTCTGTATGGCGTACAGGAGGAGATTCTGACGGGTATGAACTTACAATGCAGAAAGGAAAAAGAAAAACATGACAGAATGGTGTTTAGTGAAATATGTAATGAGATTGGGGTGACCTGTTATGATAGTGATCTAAGTCACATCAATAGAATTGGAAGATACAATGGACTGGTTGATGACAAAGGTGAGGCAATAAGAGCTAGGCCCCTAGTTGTGAAAGTAAACAGTGGACTAAAAGAAAGGATTATGAGCAATGGATTTAGGCTAAAGCAAGCAAAGAAAGTGGTGTACAGACACGTTAGGTTGGCACACGACATGTCAAAGGAGGAGCATCACACTGACAAGACACTGAGGGAGGAAGTAAGAGCCAAAAATGAAGCTGAAAAGAACACAGAAATTTTTTATATAACCAGGGGAAATCCTTGGGAGCGACGAATACTAAGAGTAAAGAGGAGAGAGGTGAACCCGGTGCCAATAACAGCACCGAGGAATGCGGCAAAAGAACCAGAAGGAGGGGCCGCACAGCTCAACAGGAACTAGCTGGAGATCAAAACAATCACTGGAGGAGACGAGGAGGACAGACAAAAGACAGAACGAGGAAGAAAAGACACCACCCAGGCGAGAGAATACATGAAGTTTGGTTGTGTAAATGTGAGAGGTTGGGGTGTTGGTGAATATGAGAATGTATGCAAGGAATTGAGTGAATGGAAATTTGAACTAGTTGGTGTGACTGAAACCCATTTAAGAGACGATGTACGAATGCATGATAGTGAGTATGAGATGATTGGAAAAGGACGGAAAAAACAAGAGAAACTAGGAGGAGGGGCTGCCTTTCTTCATAGAAAGGAAGGAAACCTTTAAGTAATCGTCCAGACCCATTTTTTTTTTGCCTAATTATGTTGAATAATTCAAAACACCTAATCCACCAAAAATAATTGATTTCCAGGCCTTATTTCCGTAAAAATACGACTTTTGTAAAAAGCGCGAAAAAAAATCTTTCCTCCAACAGGACTACGACTATTATTGATGATGTCAGAAGAGGAACGCTCCAATGTAAACATCTGTCTGACACCTGTCGGCAAATGTTATGATGAACGATTGTACTTCGGTGTCAGACAGTGAATCTGTCGCTGTGACAGATCTAGAGTACGATGCTCAATCTGAGACGAAAAGAAATGACGCTGGTCGCATATATGAGGAAAACAAACTTCAGATTGTCATGGGATCCCAACCCTATATGTTTGAGCCCGAGTACGAGGTGGATGAACAGGTGTTAGCGGAGCCTGAGGTTCAGCAGGAGGACCTGGCACTTCTCCAAAACATGGATTGGTAAGTAAGGTAAACCATGTGTGTGTGGGAATCACAATGAAGGTACTTTCGAGAAAATCCTATGGTTAGTTTTGGAGCTACAGTCAAACGTCATTACTCGGAAACCACATACTAGCATTAACTATAGCATAGAGTTGGAAAATATGCGGGCGGGACGGCAGAAAGTGTGACAGCCAAGGGAGTGTTGACTGGTTTGTGATGCAGACTGCCATTGACTGCCATACAAGACAGTGCCTTGGTGTGTCTATCCAAGTCTGCCACAGTCTGGCCCAGTGGCATAGCTAGGTATCTGTAAATGGTGGGGACACTAGGCAAGTGGAGCTAAGGGACATTCTGATGCCACATAGAAGGGTCTAAGGACATATTCTAAGATCAGATCAGTGGTGGGTATTAGAACATATTGTAACGAAGGAGGGGGGGGGGACAATCCACCCCTCTCACTTAGTCACACACTAAGGGCTCGGGCTAGGAGGAGACGGGAAGGACTGCAAGGAAGACACTTAACTGCTTGCACGGCTTTATTTCCCACACTACTACTACCCACTGTAGAAAGTCACTTCCTCTCACACCAAGCACGCAGGCCAATCCACTCCCAACTGACTCACTGTGTCTCACCAGTGTCACCACAGGGCACGCCCACTCCACAACTGAGTCACTGTCTTACGTGGGGCGCCGCCCTTGTCCAGCACACCCGTGTACACAGGCTCCCTTTCCACACTTCGCGTCCCAACCCACACCTGGGTAGCCGACTAGCCGCGGTGCACACTCTCACCCAGTCTTTCACCCGCTGTGTACCCTCGCTACACACCGTTTCTCAACACAACTGGCTCGCCCCAACACACTACCGGCGTGTATCACCCTACACGCGCCACTCCGTTCCGTGTGCAAACTTTTCTCGAAAGGCACAGCTGTCTTGCTGCACCCATAAAGGATGCATGCATGTGGCATATCGCAAAAAAAATCTATCAGAAACACCCAAAAATCTTCAAGTACTATATTTATCTCTTGTGTTTACGTGCCTCTGATCAGCGCGGGAAGAGGAGCCTTCCACTTGTGACGTCACCGAGCCGTGGCGCATCGTCTGCCAGTTGCCAGCAGCGTTTTCGAAGCTCGGGGAATTTACAGATTTTGATTGCGGATTATTAAAAAAACGGCTGACTGGATGCAAAAAGTGACAACATATTGTTGATACACTCGATAATGGCTATACTCTAACTACATCAAATCAGGAATGATGAAATGGTCTGGACGATTACTTTAAAGTAGATGAGATAGACGTGGTCGCAGGGGCGTATTTAGGATCTTGAAACATTGGGGGCTTACCCCAGCCAAGAGATCTTAAAATTTTTACAGAATAATTAAAAATTTATTCATGAGTATAATGAATATAAGAATATAAGAATATAAAAAAAATGCACTTCAAAATAAATGCACTTCGAAAAAAATGCACTTAAAAAAAATGCAATTCGAAAAAAACGTGGAGCCATCCAGGAGAAACAGGAGGGAAAGATGAAGAAGAACAATTGCTAAAGACGTATTTAGCTAGATGCCAAAAGTCACGAGAGCAGTTTGATTCATAAAATTTTTGACATTTTCTATGAATGAAGGAGCTTTTGGTAAGTATTGGTTCTACTGTGTGACTAATTAAGGGCTCCTTTTGAACTGTGACAAAACTCTGTTAACTCTGTGTCTTGTCCATCTGATATTCTCTTCTTCACCTCTCCAAAAGGTCTTTTGGTGTCTCCTCTGTCATGCACTCCTCATCTCCTCTGTTCTCTCCTGCTGTTCTCTCCACCTTTCTCATGTCCTGCTCATAAAAAGGATGCCATCAGCCAAAGACTACTCTATACTGGACTTGCTACTCATTTTGGGCTATTTCCAGTGGAGGCCAGTTTTGCGATTCCTGCCATTTTCGAACATCACTCCCTTGTCCCTTCCTATGGTTTATCAGTATATATGATATACCGTTATCTTCGTAAATGTTTGTTCTATAATATTATCAAATAAAAACCAGTAAAATGCAATAAAGAAATGCCATTATGAGAGAGTGAAGAAATATGCATGAACTTAATATTCACTTGAACTCATCGCCATTTAATATTTTGCGAGGAAACATTTTAGATGAAACATATCAATAGAAGCGGATTTTCATTAGCCTTCCATTGCTATATTTCATTTTCTGATAAATGAATCATAACCATGCATAAATTAGCGTTAACTAAAAAAATAACATCATCTATCGGGATAATTACCCGATGGATGATGTTATTTATTTAGTTAACGCTAATTTATGCATGGTTACGATTGATTTATCAGAAAATGAAATATAGCAATGGAAGGCTAATGAAAATCCGCTTCTATTGATATGTTTCATCTAAAATGTTTTCTCGCAAAATATTAAATTGCGATGAGTTCAAGTGAATATAATAAGTTCATGCATATTTCTTCAGTCTCATAATGGAATTTCTTTAGCGTATTTTACAGTTTTTTATTTGATAATATTATAGAACAAATATTCACGAAGATAACAGTGTATCATTTATACTGATATGCCATAGTCTACTGTATTCATGGGACACTTTTTTACTTGCCGATCCGATTGATGATGTTATTTTTTTAGTTAACGCTAATTTATGCATGGTGGTAATTCATTTATCAGAAAACAAAATATATCAATGGAAAGCTAATGAAAATTCACTTCTATTGATATGTTTCATCTAAAATGTTTTCTCGCAAAATATTAAATGGCGAAGAGTTTAAGTATATATTGAGGTCATGCATATATCTTCACTCTCTCATAATGGCATTTCTTTAGTGTATTTTAGTTTTTTATTTGATAATATTATAGAACAAACATTTACGAAGATAACGGTATATCATATATACTGATAAACCTTAGGAAGGGAAATAGGGGTGATGTTAAAAAATGGCAGGAATCGCAAAACTGGCCTCCACTGGTCATGGGCGGGTTGGCGCGGGGCACGAGTAGCAAGTCCAGTTTAGAGTAGTCTTTGCATCAGCATACGCTAAGTAACATCTAACCAAATATCTCGTTACTATAATTTGATGTTGGCCCCAGTCAGAGCTTATCTTATTTTTATGAGAAAAAATATATAATAATAAATAAAAAACATAAAAAAGGTATTTGAGATCCGGGGCTATTCATAAAACATTCGGGGCTACAGCCCCCAATGCCCAGGCCTAACTACGCCCCTGGACGTGGGTAACAGTGCCATGAGTGAGGATGTTCTTGCTGTCAGAGTAGAATGTTTGGGTCAGCACGACAAGCGAAAAAAGTTTATAGCGATTGTGGTGTACACGACGGTTGAAGGTGATAGAGCAGGGAGAGAGAACAAAATGAAGTACAACATTCTGAAGAAGATTTTTAGAGACCATGCCGGAGAGAGTGTGATGGTTATGGGTGATATGAATGCACATCTGGGTATGCTAAGAGAGCAAATAAATCAAAATGGAGAAATGCTTGCTGAATTTATAGATGAGTTGGAGTTAGAAAACCTGAATGAGAACTGTGGCAGAGGGTCACGTGACGTGGAATGCAAGGAACCAAGAGAGTGCAATTGATTATGTGTTGGTGAATGGCAAAATGCGAGAGAGTGTTGCTCGAATGTGGATAGATGAAGAGGGAATAATTGATATTGTGTCTGATCACAATATGCTTGTAGTGGACTGTATGATGTGGGGTAAAAGTGAGCTAAAAGTAAGGACGGTGAAGAACAAATGGAGGTTGAGAGATGCAAAATGGGAAGATTTTCAGGTGTCTGAGTGAGATGTGGGACAGAGAAAGCGTACTGGAGGTGAATGAGCTAAATGAGAGACTAACGGAAAATGTGAGGAGCGCTGCACTTAAAAAAATAGGGTTTATTAGAACAAATGGAAGAAAGAGATTGAATAAACCATGGTGGAATGAGGATATTAGAGAGGCAAGGAAGGAACGAAAAAGGTTAAACAGGAAATGTAGAGGGTTAAAGAAAAGGAGGCAAGAAAGTGAAGAAGCGGAGGATGAATACCAGAATGCATGGACAGAATATGTGAAACAGCAGCGACTAACAAAATGAAAGATAAGAGATGCAAAAGTTATGGGTGACAGGAGTAAGATCCGATCCCTGAAAGAGAAAGGACTTGAAGGTGGGCGTGAGTGGTACAGATTCATGAGAGGGGAAAAGATGTCTGGTAATGAAGATGTGAAAGTCTTGAAAGTAAATGCTGAATGTGTAACAGATGAGACAAAAATCAAAGAGGTTATGAAAAACTTTTGGGAAGACATAGGAGGCGTGGGTGAAATCTTTGACGTAAGACCAGAATGTGTAACGTTGGAAAGAAAAGATGCGGAAGAGTTGAATGAATGGATTAGCAGGGATGAAGTAGAGAAGTGTGTTAGGAAGCAAAAGAATGAAAAAGCAGCAGGCCCGGATGAAATACCATATGAAATGTACAAGAATGGGGGTGAGGTGGTGATTGACAGAATGACTGACCTATTTAACCGTGTGTGGGAAGAAGAAAGGGTGCCTAGAAAATGGAATGAACGTAGAGTGACTCTGTTGCATAAAGGAGGATACAAGAGTAAGAGTGAATTAAAGAACTATAGACCAATAGCCCTAATGAATACAGTAGGTAAAGTTTTTAGTGCAGTGTTGAATGAAAGGTTGTGTAAATGGTTGGAGAGAGCTATGGTGTTAGGTGAGGAGCAAAATGGTTTTCGAGTGGATAGGAGAGCAGAGGACAACATGTTTGTGGTGAATGAAATAATTGAAAAGAAGGAAAGGGAGAGAAAGACACTGTACCTTGGGTTCTTAGACATTGAGAAAGCCTATGATAGAGTAAACAGAAATGTTATGCAAGGTTTTGGAAAAGGTTGGGTTGAGCCAAAAGATAGTGAACATAGTGAGGAGCATGTATGACACTAGAGCAAAATATAGGCAAGGTAATATAGAAACAGAAGGGGTGAGGAGTGAGAGAGGTGTTAGGCAAGGATGTACTGTCTCCAACCTTGTTTAGTCTGTATACTGAGGAACTGGCAGTAAGGATGAGAAGAATGGATGCAGGAGTGAGAGTAGGAAATGACAAAATAAGTTTGTTAATGTATGCAGATGATATGGTAGTTATGAGTGAGTCGGCCGAGGAACTCCAGAGCCTGTTAGATGTGGTGAATGAGTATGGGAGAGACTTTGGAGTAAGATTTAGCCGTGAGAAAAGTAAGGTGATGATAGTAAATATAACAGAGGATGACAGAAACGCTACATGGAGACTAGGAGAAAATGAATTAGAACAAACTAGTGAATACAAGTACCTAGGGATGTGCATGAGTTCCAATGGATGTGGAAAAGCAAAGGCTGAAAAGATCAGCCAGGTCAATCAGTGGGTTGGTCGACTTGGGAGTGTGGCAAGGATGAGGGCAAGCAAGCATGATGTGTTGAGGGAAGTGTGGAAGAGTGTGGCTGTCCCAAGCATTATGTATGGTATGGATGTGATTGCATGGAATGAGAGTGAAATAGAGATATTGGAAGTGGGACAGAATAGAGTAGCAAGAATGGCACTGAATGCACCCAGGTATGCAGCGACTGAAGGTTTAAGAGGGGACATGGGATGGAGTACATTTAGGGAGAGACATTCGAAAGCGACACTCAGGTATAAGATCAGACTGGAACGAATGGAGGACACAAGATTGGCACGAAAAGTTTATTTGTGGAGTGAATGTAGTAGTAAATGGGGGAAGCGATGCCAAAAAATGGTAGATAGAAGTGGATTGCGATTTTGGTGGATGTACCAACTGATAGATGGAAGACCGAATGTTGTTGAATGGAAGATGATGAACGGTGATGAAGAAGGCCTTGAGTGGGATATGAGAAAGTGGAAAATTGAGATCGATAGAGTAGTGAAGTATGTGGGGCTGAGTAAGTGGAAGAATGAGATGGAGCAAAAGAAAACACTAGAATGGTATAAAGAGAAAGAGGCACCAGCGTATGAAAGTGTGTATGATGGAACCCTGGGTGGCGACCTTCTCTTCCAACCCAGGACACAGTATATGGATGTGAATGCAAGGAACTATAGATGGTCTGAGTCCCACAGCAAAGTGTGCCAGATGTGTGACATGGGTGGGGATGAAACAGTGGAACATGTGATACTAGAATGTGAGAAGTATAACGGGGAGAGAATGGAAATGATGCGTGTGGTTTTGACTGAAATGGGATGTGACATGAATGAGGTGGTTGAAAGGACAGGAAGAGAATGGATGTTATTGCTGCTGGGACTGTGTGGTGAGACAAGTGGACGGATGATTGAGACAGTGAAAGAGTTTTTGGAAAGAATGTGGTATATGAGAAATAGACAATAGAACTGCATGCTTGCATGTAGTTTTGTTTTGTTCTGTTTCTCTTTTGTGTGGTTTGTTTTCTTCTACAGGAGCAGCCGGTTTAAAGGCCTGCCCTATGAAGAAAAGGTCACCTGTAATATCAAGATCAAGATGTCAGTGCGAAATCCTGTAGACCTCTCCATTCATATCTCTTATTTAACTGGTTTTACAACTTAACTACTGCCCTGATACATGTTACAGGCAGCATAGAGGCACTAGCTTTCCATGAGAACACTTGCAAATAATATTAGTTAGTACTCAAAAGCTTAAAATATTCACATAAAAAAGTAAAGCCTTTTCAGGTGTAACTATTATCCTTTGTCTGGATACCAGTGCATCTAACTACTCTCATAAAATAGTAAGTGTCTCAGAGTACCCTGTAACATGTTTCAGGGCAGCAGTAATGCTGTAAAACATGCAAATCTAAGAATATACTTAGGTAACTTACGAGAAGGTAAGCTTTTTCACTTTGATTTGCCTGTTTTATAACTTATTCCTGCCCCGAAACATGTTACATAGTTCTCTGAGACACTTATTATTTTATGAGAGTAGTTAGATGCACTGGTAGCCAGACAAATCATAATAATTATACTTGATAAGAACCATACTCCTGTTTCAACTTTTGGTAGGTAATAATCAGTGCTGGGCACGCGATCCAAAAATAGGTGGTCCACTATCGCTATTCCGCGATCGAAAATTTGGCGTTCCGCGATCGCGGAATATTTATTTAAGTTTGAATTAAAATTCCGCGATCGTTTATTCCGCGATCGGTAATCGCTAGCGAAGTTTTTCTTCGAAGAAATAAAGCACGAGATGTGCTATGATGAGTCTCCGACCTGTTGTTTACATTCTAACCTATTGTTCTAACCGAAAATGTGCACGGGAGAGGCGCGTTTAAAGTTGTAAAATTCAGGAAATAAGTTTTTTCTATGTAGGCTAGGTGAGGTGAGTTTCGAATTCAAGTTAGAACTTGACATTTAGCGTTTGCTAAGAGCGGGGAAGTCAGCGACTTTACTGTGGAACAGTTCAGAGCTGACTGATCAGCCCGTGGGCGGCCAGCAGCAGGCGCGTCAGGTAACAGAACAGCTGGCTGGTCAACCCAACCCCATAAAAATTCCACGATCAATTTTTGGTAGTCCGCGATCGCGGAATCGCGGACTATAATTCCGTGACACCCAGCACTGGTAATAATAGACGAGGACTTCGGGGTCGTTTTCAGAGACACCGACTAATCTTTCCTGGCCTACAATAGGTGCTTTTTGTAATGGATATAGTTTTATTTTCCGGAAAGCCATATTGAAAAAAAAAGAAAAAAAAAAATCACCGAATTTTATGGTCGCCATTTCCATTAAAAACACTGTATCTCCATCAGAAAAAGCACTAAAACTTGGCCGGGAGAAATTAGTCAGTGTCTCAGATAACAGGGAAATAATTGAATAGAACATACCAAACCTAACCTTATCCTAACCTTATAGGTTTTCATTAAACCTAACCTAACAAGTAACCTTAACCACAAAGTATACCTAACCTAGCCTTATAGGTTTTAATGAAAAGTAACCTAACCTTAACCACAAAGTATACCTAACTTAACCTTATATGTTTTAATGAAACTTAACCTAACCATAACCACTAAGTATACCTAACCTTAACCTTAATCATGCATAAAATTCGGTGATGAATTTTTTTTTTTTTAACTGGTTTCTGGAAAATAAAACTTATCTCCATTAGAAAAAGCACCTATTGTAGGCCAGGAAAAATTAGTCAGTGCCTCTGAAAACGACCGCGAAGTTCTCGTCCATTATAACCAAACTTTTTGACGTGGATATTTTAAGCTTTTGAGTAACTATTAATCCTTATAAGTGTTCTCATGGAAAGCTAGTGCCTCAATGTTGCCTTTAACATGTACAAGGGCAGCAGTTAAGCTGTAAAACCAGTGAAATATGGAGGGGTCTACAAGATTTCGCGCTTTGACAATATTTCGCACAACATATCAAAAGTCATCCAAATTAATGTTTTAACATATCCACATGCAAAAGCTAACTCTGGCGAGATTTTATAGTTAGTAATGCAAAGTCGCCAGAATAATTGACCAAGGTGGCGAGTTTTCATCATATCTTTCATATTCTACTCTTTAAACACCATAGGAAGTTGGCCAACCCTTGAAATCTCGCCGTTTGTTGAGTTCCAATATACCTGGCAACTTTAGAGTATTATCAATATAAAGTCGCCAGGCGTCACTCACGAAACTAAAACCCATTTCTTTAACCTTTCAAGTGTACTAACAGAGTGAAGTCAAGCTCTTTGTATAGCAGAAAGATCATATTTTGCAATAAATGCACTCTGGTTTCTTGAAAAACTTGATTATAACAAGAAAAATGGCACAAAAAAAATTGTGGCGACTTTATCTGAGTTGACGGTAGAATACTCCCTATCTTGTGACCTACAGTTTATCTAACTAAGGATGGCTGTGCCCCCCCAGACCCCCCCCCCCCCCCACGATACTTAACGCACTGTCTCAGCAAGCTTTTAGATAACAGAGCTGCACTTCCTTGCAGGATGAGTGGAGTGTGGGGCTCATGATGATAGAAAGCCAGGTACTCTACAATTGATGCCGCTATAAGTGCTGGTAAGACTTTCACATTGAATCTAAGTACATGTCAGTGCACAGATTCAAACACCTTTGTCATGAAGCACTATGGCTTGTGACGCAGTGGTTCATGTGCATGCTTTTTCTTAGTCATAGGAACTGTCAATGTTTTTTTTCTAATTTTTACTTGAGATAACATCAGTAGATACATTCTTCTTCCTCTCTTCTTCTTTCTGTTTAAAGTCAGTTTTTCCCATAAAATTTTATGAGGTTTTTCGCCTCGTTAAAAAAAATAGACTACAGTATAGTAGTTTGGATTGTTTTTGTTATTATTTTTATTATTTTTATTATTTTTATGGTCTCAAACAAGTGGCGTTGCACGTTACAGAAAGCAGGTTGTTAAAAAATGTGTAAAATTATTTGAGATTTCTTTATGGATCCTTTTACCGTAGATAACAGTTAAGTCGCCAGGACAACTTTTTTTTCTGTTTACAGACGTGTGGTGGCATTAATACTTACATTTCTACATCCATGATTTCAGGAAAGTCAGAAGGGGCTATCTGGAGACTCTGTGTCATTTTGTGTCTTCATCTGTGTCATAGTATGGCTATAAATGAACAAATTACAAAAATATCTACAAAGTGGCTACCAGCAGTACAGTAAACCCTCTCGTATTCGGACTAATTGGGCCAAGGAGTGGTCCGAGTAATGCAGGGATAAAAAAAAAAAAAAAAAATTAGGTGAATATAGAAAATTTCTAAGTCATGCAAATATTAATAAACATAAGATAAATCATGTAAATAAATAAATCTACAGTAAAAATACACAATACAGTACACGGCCACCTCGATTTACGAATGGGTTACGTTCCTGAAAAACTGTTTGTAAATCGAAAATTCGTAAATCGAATGTATTTTTCCCATTTAACCCCATTATTTAATTTGAGATACGTTCCTACGAACAATAATCACATCCATAGAATGTCATAAACTGCTATAAAAACATATATTTGTGGCTTTAGGCATACATACAATTAATATAAGACTATTTATTGAAAATTCTGTAGTTAAAATTTGTAGTGGGTACTTACTCAATAGAAGACAACTTGAGACTCGAGGTGATGGAGTGGTGGCTGGATGGTGTTGACAGGGTTACTGGGGTGAGGGGGATGATGGGGCATCATCGTCGGTAGATGTAGGAGCAGCAGATGTTGTGGCAGCGTCATCATGATTAGCAGGAGTCGGAGGGGCTTCTTGAGGAGTAGCAGAGGTTGAGGCCCTGGGCACTTTTGGCTTGAAGAATGATGTCACAGTTGATTGCTTGGCTTGCAAGATTTTTTCTTGATAAAGCTGCCTGTAGGGGGCGAGAGCATTTGCGATGACGTTTTCAAATTTCAGACTTCTTTCACGATTTGGGTCATTATCCACCATTTCCTGGACTCCACTGTCAATTTTGCTGAAAACATATGACATGATCTTTCTTGTAAGATGCAGCTGTTGCTCTGTTTCTAAATCTTCTTCTGATGCATCCCCCTCTACTGCTCGTGCTCTATTTCTCTAAGATCTTCGACACTTAGCTCCTCGCTGTGTGATTCTAGCAACTCGTCGACATCCTTAGCTTCCACCTCTGGCATTCCAACTTGATGTGCAAGGCCCACAATATCTCTCACAACAGGTGTAACCTCTGGAAAACCTGTAAACTTGTGGATACACTCAGGCCAGAGTTTTGTCCATACAGCATTCATATTGGAATCCTTGACCTCATTCCACGACTCGGAGACAATGTCAATTGCGTGTTTGATGTTAAACCCTTTCCAGAATTTAGTCATTGTCATTTCCTTATCACTGTCCACTGCACGTATCATTTTCCGGAATGTGCGCCGGAGATAATACGCCTTGAATGTGGCAATGGCACCTTGATCCATTGGCTGAAGAAGTGATGTTGTGTTCTTGGGCAGGAACTCTACTCTTACGTGCGCTGACAAGTCAGAGAGGTTAACAGGGTGGGTTGGAGCATTGTCGAGGAGGAGCAGTGCCTTATGAGAGATGTTCTTCTGAGAGCAGTACCTCTCCACTGCAGGGCAAAAGTAATTGGTGAACCAGTCCTCAAATAAATATCTGTTGGTCCATGCCTTCTTGCTAGAACGGTATATGACTGGTAACGTAGCCTTAACATTACCTTTTAGGGCCCGTGGGTTTTTAGAGTGATGAATTAGCAGAGGTTTCAAGTGAAAATCACCCTCAGCATTGCCACCAACCAGCAGTGACACTCGATCCTTCGATGCTTTGTGACCGGGAGCTTTCTTTTCTTCCTTGGCAATAACAGTTCTCTTTGGCATCCTCTTCCAATACAGCCCAGTTTCGTCAAAATTAAACACCTGCTGAGCTGTATACCCCCCATCTGCAATCATGGACTTGAGCAACGGGACGTAAGCGACGGCTGCATCCTTATCAGCAGAGGCAGCCTCTCCTGACTGGGCAACCAAGTGTAGATTGCAGCGGTTCTTGAACCGTTCCAACCAGCCCTTACTTGCTATAAAACTTGGGTGTGGCACAGGTACACTTGAAGTACCGGTACTAGGTCCTGCTTCTTCACTATCCTTCAAATATTCATATATCAATAGAGCTTTTTCAGTCATGGCGAGGTTGGTCATCGGCGTATTATCACGACTACACATGTCGTCAACCCACAAAGCTAATCGCCTTTCCATGTCTTCCATAATAAGTGGACGATGTTTCGTTACTAGCTTGGCACTCAAAGGGGTAGCACTTTTAGCACTTGACATAATCTTCTTGTCCTTCTTAATAGTTACGACAGTCGACGGGGAAAGGCTAAACCAATTAGCCATGTCCTTCACTCGCACGCTTTCGTCAAATTTCTTGAGAATCACTATCTTAGTCTCTAGTGTTATGGCTTTTCTGGCTTTCTTGGGCTTAGGACCACCCACACTAGCACTGGCACCATGCTTGGGAGGCATTATTCACTGAAATAATCACTGAAATGTCTGATTATACACAATAATGTTCATAACACAGCACGACCGGTCAGATAATATGTAAACAAACAATCTTGAGCGTCCCCGCGTGTGGATGTGCTGAGCCAATGGTTCTGTTTACTGAACTTTTTACAATATTTAGTTTTATTTTAGTTTTTTTTTAAGTTTTTTTATAACATTTGTGCCTATAGCGCCTGTAGGCAGTGGTGACTATAAATATTCTTACTATTTATGTATTAAATTTTTTTGTTTTTTTTGTTTATGAATTTACGAACTTTTGTTCGTAACTTCGAATTATTCGTGTGTAAACCGAATTTTGGGACAAAATAATTTTGTTCGTATCTTCAAAAATTCGTAAATCGCGGTATGAGTGTACTGTACAGGAGTAGTGTACAGTACTGTCAGTCCTACATCTGGCAGCGGCAGCCGGCAGCAGTATATCATGATGGCGGAGATTTCCTCCTCCTTCTTGGTGTTGTCTTTAGGGCTGTGAGGAGCCCTATGATTCCTGGTGATATCCTATGATGCTATCACATGCGTGGTAGCTGACCTGTCTTCTTCAGGAAGGCACAGGTGAGGCGGATGACAGCGTGTTGTCCTGAGAGGTAGGCAGGGCGCTATGCGGGGCAGGTCGCTTGCCAGCAGGGTGGGCACAGTTTTACGTCATTACTAGTTATTATACATGGTAGTGATTATGGTGAGCTGTTATATGCACGTGTCATTATTTAGGCCAGTGTAGTACTGTGTGTCACCTTAAATAAGGGTTATTTAAAGGTGTTGAGGTGGCGGGGTAGCCAGTGACGGGGAAACATTCTTGCCGCGGCCACCCTGTAACACTAACGGAAAAAAGTGTCCGTGTGACATGACCTTTAAAGGCCATGTCAAACGTCTTGTTGACTTGTGATTGGTCGAGAAGTTTTAGAAACAGTTTGTCATTGGCTGGTGACTGATGACAAGTTTGATGACGTCATTACTCGTCCAAGCCAGTCAGGGCCTTCCAACCTGTTAACTACCTAACGAGGGAAGCATGCTGGATACGGCAGTAAGGGCAGGTAGTATCTAGGCGGTGGGAGAGTGGGTGGTAGCTGGAGATACGACCTCCGTTGCTGGATCTGGGTCCAAGGCTCAATGGCCTCAGATCACTCGCCAGTACAACATTTGGACACAACAAAGAAACCACAATTACAGTATACAAAGTATATGCTCAGTGATGGATTATAATTGCTCTGCCTGGCTGCCTGGGCCTCTAACCTCACTGACTCATGTCATGACACCCTACCTACCCCTTAAAAAGAGAAAAAAAAAAAAAAGTCCGAATAACGTCAAAGTCCGAATAATGAGGGTCCGGATACGAGAGGGTTTACTGTAGAGTCGCCATCTAGTGTTTATTTACTGAGTGTCGTACCGCTGTTGTCGTCGGCCGAAAAAAAAACGCGTAGCGAAATTTGAAACCGTCTATACTTGCAGATACAAAGCATAAAACAACGCTGAAACAGAGTAGATTATACAGTCACGATATAAACTACTGTGTATCATCTTCAGTGGCACATACAAATCAGTAGTGATGCTATAATTCGTAATATTTGGCGGCTGGCGACATGACTGCAGGTGGCGACTTTACTGTTATCTACGGTGAGCCTTGGTCATGCTTCAGTAAGTTTGGCGAGAAAAAATCATTATATTTAAAAAAAAATTGAAAACTCTCATCATGCAGATACTTGGTAGTGTGTCTGTGTTATTATAATGGGCGGACTTTTTATCGATTGCAATATAATTCACTAAAGCCTTCTACCTCTTTTTTTTCTTCTTTCTGTTTAACATCAGTTTTTCCCATTATATTTTATGAGGTTAGACGGTCGATGATACGCTTCCAACCATCTATCTCTATCCGTTGCCTCAGCCTCTTCAATGCCCAATGCTGCCAGATCCTCTTCAACACATGATGCCTCCATGTCTTCCTTGGCCTGCCCGGTGGACGGCGACCTGGAACTTCCACTCTTAACCCCTTCACTGCGGATATCAAATTCACAGGCCTACCCCCCTGTGCGGCAGGTTTAATTAAAATATAAAATAATTACTGATCATATTTTAAAGTGCCTAAATGAATAGGATGCTCATTCCATACCAGAAAATCTATGTTTCGTCTTGGTGGAGGCTACCAGCTAAGTGAAGAGTTACGTCAAAGTGCAGCAACAGGGCCGTGACCGTGCTGCCAGACGCGCAATGAAACTACTTACTACTCAACATAATACAGCTTATTTTGGTACATAAAGGCTTCATTCATGCATTCATTCATTCATTCATACATGTACTTCTGTTTTATATCCATCAAGAATATATCGAATATCTTGACTATTTAGCCTAGCCATTGAAGTAGAGGGCGCGGCAGCGTCAACACCTCGTACTGTACCGCTTGACCTTATTAGTCACACTAAATCACGCAAGCAGAAAAAGAGGTTCTATTATATCGCAACACTTGACACTGTTGCCATACAAGCCTATCACAACGAATATTTACCCATAATATCATTGAGCGCGCAGTTTAAATACAGAAACCATATATGTACCAGTCGCAGTGAACCCTTAAATAGCAGAGAGACCGTATTTGTACCAGCCGCAGTGAAGGGGTTAACAGCTCTCCCCAATGCCTCACTACCTTCTAAAGCCTTCTACCTCATTCACGTATTTTAATTATTTTGGTGTTGTGCAATACGTTAATCCTCTGTAGTTATGTACCAGCTTATTGTAGTGAAATCATGCACAACCACTTAAATGTAACTCTTATTTTTCTTTCATGTATATCTAACTTTGAACCAAAACTGATGCTTTCATAAATGTTTGGTGCTGCAAATGTTGATGGGCATAGATAGATTTTCCCCATATCTTTCATCAAATGCCAGGTAAAACTAATTTTGTCCTCCATTCCTCTATCTCTGCTCGTCTGCCTCGCTCTATCCTCTACTGCTCCTTTTTCCCTCAATATCCCCCAAGGCAGTGTATTAACCCCTTGAGGCCCATAACGTAATTGCCATTGTAATTTGGGTACCATTAGACAATTTTTAGTGAATATAAGCAATATTTTATAGATATGACCTGTTTAGTATCCTTGTCCACTAGTTGAGTTGGTGTATTAAGTTACTTTTCGTGATTTTATGACTAACAACAGACAATTTTATATAGCAATGGAAAGATCTGGGCGTGAAGGGGTTAAGTATCACCTAACTCCTCATTGCTTGCTGTTAATGGGTTCTTCTCCCTTTATGTAGCTGATCTGACCATCTATGCCTTTGACCCTTCCCTACCACCTCTCCCTTGGCTCCTCTAATATCAGGAACTACCACGTCCAGGTCTCGCAGCCTCTTGTAGCTTCCTTACTTTCTTATGTTCTTATGTTCTATTTCCGAAACTACTTCCTAGGCTACTGCCCATGGGTTGCGTTTCTCTTAAAAAATCTTTCTCCATCCTCTTCTCTGTCTCTCGTATGACATTTCCACCTGCACTTGACACTTTCTCTATATGGTTTCCCCCAACAGTATTGCTCCCTAGGCAAATTCCATGGCCTGACTTTTGACTCCCGACTCACCTGGAAGGAACATATTCTATATTAGAATTTATTTACAGCTTTATTTATTTATTATTTCAGGAACTACCACGTGTAGGTCTCGCGGCCACTTGCAGCTTCCTTATTTTCTTTGATACAGTGAGTAATTAACTTTTTTTCCTTCATATTTCTGTGTTTTTGTTTTTATATACATCAGATTCTGATAGTATGTGACTTTTTTCAAGAATTTAGCTCTTTTTCTATTTGCGGTTCGAATTTTGATACAGTGAATAAGAAACTTTTTTTACCTAATCTTTTTTCCTTCTTATTTTTGTTTTTTTGTTTGTGTACGCCAGATTCTGATGGTATATGACTTTTTTTTTTTATTTTGCTCTCTATTTTCGGTTCCAATTTTGATACAGTGAGTAATTAACTTATTTTACTGATATTCTTTTTTTCCTTCATATTTTTGTGATTTTGTTTTTATATACGTCAAATTCTGATGGTATATGACTTTTTTCAAGAATGTTTCTCTTTCTATTTTCGGTTCCAATTTTGATACAATGATGAATTAACTTTTTTTACTGGTGTCCTTTTTTGCCTTCATATTTTTATTTTTTTGTTTTTATACACCAGATTCCAATGGTATATGACTTTTTTCAACAATTTTGCTGTTCTTTCAGTTTGCGGTTCCAATTTTGACTTCTTATGTTCTTAAAGAAACTGCTCTCGTCCATCTCTGTCTCGTACAAACTCTCCCCCGGTCTTGGGGTGCTCACCGCAAGATGTGCCTCCTTCTACACACCATTCTGATACTCTTCACTTTCAACTATGGGTGTCATATATGTTCTTCTGCCTCTGCCTCCTCGATCCTGTCCGCCACCTATGCTGTTTTTTTTTTTACGAGGTGAAAAATCCTGACCCCTTGCTGCTTACTGACTGATATTTGATGCCAGGAGAAGGGAATAGCACAGTTCTTTTAAATTTCAGTTGCATTTTATAATAGTTAACCATATTATCAGGTAAACATAGGCATAATTTTAAGCATGAGACCTTAAGACAAGATGAAATTTTTGCCCATTAAAAAAAATAGACTATAGGCCTCTGTTTTGCTCTAGGTGCCTTTTGCTCCTCCCCACTTTGTGGAGCCTTATGCAAAATCAGACTTACCCTCCCTCTCTCTCTGGTGCTGTGCTCAATTTCACCAGTTTACTACCTCTAAGATTATTGTCCCCAAAACTTTCCTCCCTTTGTTCACCACCACTCTTACTCTTCCCTGGTCGCATGCACTCCCTCCTCTCTCAGTCTTTTCCTCGTCTCAATCCACTCCCGATACATGATCATTCATTCCCTTCATATATACTCAGTCTCCTAGCTCTTCCAAGTCTGACACCCTTCCTCTAGTATTACACTCACTTTCTTGAACATGTATCCACTCATGCCACTAGCACCCACATTTACACTGGTTTTTTTAGTGTTTTATTTACATTTACACAATTATACACTCCGTATCTCCTTGATCAGATCCATACCACAAGAATAGACGATGGGAGACTGTCCTCACATGCTTACGCATCGGCCATACTTAAGGCATGACGATTTTGCTCATTGAGCAGACTTTCGATGAGGAACTACTCGGAAGCTTTATCTGCTCAACGAAATCTTTGCTCAGCATTTCTGCTCATCGAATGAAGCAATGCAAGTTATAAAAAAGAACGATATTATTATTTAATGTAAACATATTTTCTTCCAAAACTCTTTAAATACTTAAATATATGTGAAAACAAGTAAATTAAGACAATACAGGGAGGTCCCAAAGATACGAGCAGTTAGGTTCCACCTGGCATACTCGTAAAGCGAAATCTCGTATAACGAAACACATAACTAATGGTAATATATAGGTTTGGTTCCAGGACCCCATCAATTAAAAAAAAAAAAAAAAAAAAAAAAAAAAAAAAAGACATGTTTTTCAAGCTAAAATAAACTATAGCAAACACAACAAACACACAGCGTCTATATTACCCACGCTGTACTACCTATTCTGTAGAAAAAGCATTCTGAAAGAGAAAATAGCACACAAAATAACATAACTGCACATTAATTAAACATAAAACATGCACAACAAGCAAAAAAAGACGTTGTAATGTATGGGACGCCACGTGATACAAGAGAAGGTAGTGTAGCGGTTCCAAGGTTAGGGCCCCACACCTGCTAATTAACCCTAAAGGTCAGGCCGCGCCATATGCTTAATTACCCTTCAGGTCATGCCTTCCTAGGGGTGACCTGACTGCGGTCTCAAGGTTGGGGCCGCACACCTGCTAATTACCCCTAAATGTCAGGCCGCACCATATGCTTAATTACCCTTCAGGTCACGGCTTGCTAGGGGTGACCTCACTGGGGTCAACCAAATCCCCCTTTGTCCAGCCAGGGAGTGGTAGGGCGCGCATTTTGAACTTGATAATTTTACTCACTGCAGTTTAAATGTCGTATCATTGGATTTTCGATCTCGTATATTGAAAATAGACCCTAATTTACACATCTCGTATCATCGGATTCTCGTATAACGGGACCTCCCTGTATGCCTTATTGAAATTAATTAACACCTATTTATTCTTCAAATGATACTATCCCTAACAAGGATTGTTTACCCAAAAAATTCTTATTCCACGCCTGCTACTGGACAAGTGCAGCCTTCTTCTCTTGTTGCGCCAGAGGTATCATCATAGCACCAAGGATGGTGATACATTGCCTAGAGGTGCAGCGAGGCATCGTCACAGTGCTGGTGCTTACAGCACTCCCTACAAGCCGCTTTGTTATTGTTTTGGACAAGATTTTGCTCAACAAAATAATCACCGTGTGATTATTTCGGTGAGCAGCTCACCGAAAGTCTGCACAATGAGCAAAATCATCCCCGTGCAATAGCGGCTTTACCTCACGTACTCCTGTCTCATGCCGCACTCTCCCCCAACCCTCTGTCTGCCCCGTAGAGTTCATGTCACTGGCCACTACGTCCTAATGTACTGCCCCCTCTTTGCTGCTGCCCCTACCACTGCCTTCTCTCATCTGTCTTACCTCGCCTGAAATCCTTGCCTCACAGAATCCCTATTTCTCCCTTAGTAATGTAATCTCCTTCCTCCTACAGTACAAGTCCTTCATTTGATTCAACCATCCTGCTCAAATGTCCTGTTTCCTTCTCTATCCCTCCACTGTATCACCCTCTCTCTCCTTCACTTTTTTGCTTCCCTTTCTGCTATAAGGCCTTTGGTGTCTGGCACATCCCAGTATCCCTGCTGGCATTGCAATCCATCTGCACACTAAGGATTTTGTTCTTTTTTTTTCCTTTTTCTGGAGGTTCCCTTGAGGGCTATGATGGTTAGCCCTTGCCTGTGATGGCGCAGGCAGGATATTTATAGTGACGCCTGTGATTAAGGCTCATGCCGCCCCCGTGTCCTCCGATGCACTCGCAATCAAAGGTAGAGTTAATGGGCAGCATGTGGGTGTTCTTAGGCCATCGACAGTACCGAAAGGTTTTGGCTTTCGTCGGGGATCGAACTCGGGTCACCGAGAACGCCAGTCATACGCTAACCATTCTACTACCGCCTCTCCCCAGTTACCATCCTTTTTCCACAAGTATCACCAATCTTCCTGCCACATTCTATTTTTACAACACGTTTTGCTGCACAATCTCTGTATGTTAGGGAAATGGTATTGATAGAAGATATTTCTCTTTCAGAAAAAAGGAGGCCAGGGAGTCTGTGACATCAACATAATGGAAGCAGTGTATTCAAGGATGTCTGGGAATGTAATACAATTGAATTATAAGACTTCAAGAAAAGAAAATCAATCGGAGTCTGAGGACGAGTCTGAAGATGAAACAATTGAAGACATTCTGGAGGATGAAAATTATTGGCTGAAATGCGCTTTGTGCGGTAAAAGATTTGCTACCAAAAAGCTTCTTGATATTCATATGGTTGAACATGGTAGCAAAAAAAATACTTGTAAAGAATGTGGTAAAGTATTTATAAGTCAAAGCAACTTGAGGCAACATATGACAGTCCACAGTGGAGAAAAGAATTATATATGTGAGGTTTGTGGTCAGTGTTTCAGACTGACAAACCTCCTGAAGAGACACAGTCTGGTGCATTTACCCAAAGCTTACCATTGTGATGTGTGTAGTAAGAGCTTTTCTCACCCCTCGCGTCTTGCCTTGCATCAGAGAACACACGGTGAAAGAAAGTTCCAGTGTGACGTATGTGGAAAACTCTTTAACCAGAAGCCCCACTTAAAGACACATATGCTTGTACACAGTAACAGGAGAACATTTCAATGTAAAGAGTGTGGAAAAGGCTTTTTAAGTAAAGGAAATTTGACTGTACATTCATTTGTTCACACTGGTGAGAAAAAATATGAGTGCAAGTTATGTGGTAAAGGATTTCCACTACAGAATCGATTGAGACTGCACATGACGAAACACACCAGTAAAAGAATGTTCCAATGTGAAAAGTGTGGAAAACAATTGAAATATGAAATGACCCTGAACACCCACATGCTGAACCAACATGGTATCACCAGAAAAATGGAAATTGACTGTGACCACGACAAAGCCGACGGGACATCAGACGAAGGAACATGTTTTTCCTGTGGTGAATGTGGTAAATCCTTCTCCTCCTTTAATAGCCTGAAAGGACATATGCAACTCCATGAAATAACGGATGAATCATTCAGACCTGAAGGTCAGCTCTTAAGTGACAGCAATTTTAGTAAACCATCAAAAGGCTGCAAACATTACGATTGTCATAAATGTGGTAACCTCTTTGCAACAAGTAGCAGTCTTGCCACTCACTTGAAGTCTGTCCACAGTGATGTCAAGCCGTTTGAGTGTATGTCATGCCACAAAACTTTCTCAAGAAAAAGTTACCTGGAAATACACATGGTTGTCCATACTGGTGACAGAAAATACAAATGTGATGAATGTGGTAAATTATTTACTCAAAAAAGTAGCTTGAATACACATTTGAATGTACATAATGCTATACATCGGTGTAATGAATGCGGCAAAGTATTTGGGAGGCAGACACACTTGATGCGACATCTAAAACACGGGCATGATGATGAGGACAAAATAGATGTCGAGGATGTGATTGAAACAGTGATATATGATGACAGTGATGACCAAGAACTTCTGAAAGCTGATGAAAATATAACAATAGAGAAATCGGACATATTTCTTTCCGATGAAATGGAAGACGACAACACTTGTATTTTACTGGAAATAGATGATATTGCCGATCACAATAATGTCATCGTCCAACCACACATGTGAGGTTATGTAGTAGGAAGTCATGTTTGTAGCTTTTATCCATGCATATTACTTCTCCCCCCCATCCTTCTATTATGCTTTCACCTGCATAGTTAAAGACATCCACTCTCATGAAACTAAATGTAATCAAATCTTTCTGACCAATGCCTGTATCCATTCTGCAACACAACAGTTCTACCCCTCACCTCACTGGTCCCTTCCCATCATCTCATACACTTCCGGATTACTCTTCTTTCCTTTACAGTTATTCATAACCCCCCCCCATTCACTAAGTGTTTTGCAATTATTTTAATGCAAACAGCAGAATAATATTAGTAATACATCTATCATCAAATCATCCCAGTCACCAACCACTTCCTTTCAAAATGGATAAAGGAGAATGGGTTGTCCTTCCAAACAGAGTACCTATGTAAGTACAGGGGGTGCACCGATCAAAAAGTTCTGAGACTACACCTTTAAAAAGTAGACATTTAAATTTGGCAGCCAGTCCCTTCAGTGTCACCCTGTACAGCAAGCAATACATCCTTCCCAGCACTTCTGTCATGACTGGAAATGCTCCCTTTTAGTCCTGTTCTTTAAGTATGTGAAGCACCGTCTGCAATTTGTGCTGGATCTCCTCTGTGTCCAAGTGTCATTCCTTCCTCAAGAGGAAGTCGCAGGAAACCGAATCTGGATTTGGCTCCCTGATACTTTTTCCTCGTCCCCAAGAAGCTGAAGGGTCTCCGTTTTGACACCATGGCGGATATTCAGCACGAATCTCAGGTGGCGTTTGACATGCTTCCAAGACCGGAACTTCCGGGGAATATTACAATCGTGACAGAAGCGATGGGATGCATGTATTGCTGCACAAGGTAACTTCTTTGAAAGGAATGTAAAGTTAAATTTGAGTCAGGTATTACAGGTGTAGCCTCGGATTTATCTGACCACACTTTATAAATATTTCCTTATCAAAATATTGTTAGGCTAAGCGAGTGCAGTGATC
Source organism: Chionoecetes opilio (assembly GCA_016584305.1). Taxonomy (NCBI): domain Eukaryota; kingdom Metazoa; phylum Arthropoda; class Malacostraca; order Decapoda; family Majidae; genus Chionoecetes; species Chionoecetes opilio. The sequence continues at coordinate 296,678 of JACEEZ010022880.1, read as the reverse complement.
TGTGATGCTCTGTGATGCAGCCAGCACTAAGGTATACAAAAAATAATGTACATATAATTCTAATAAAAAATAATAATAATGAGCTATTATGATATAATCTGTATTGATCTTTGAAAGATACTATGTATTTTTTTTGTATTATTTAGTTATTGGGCACGACTATGTTCGAAGACATTTTTTTAGTCCTAGTTTTTGTACTACCCGAACCCCCTGTTAAAAAAAAAATTACTATTTCTGCCCGAAACAGCTAGGTTAGATTTGGGGTTTGCTTTAGTTATAAATAATATTAAGAAAATACTCATCACTACTACGGCAGTGCGAGGCAGAGCAGGATGTTTGCGAGGGTTGGAGAGCCACCCACAACTAAAAACAAACTCAATGTTGCTGCTTCACTACCATAATTTGGTCATTTTCGAGAATGAAACAATTTTTTCTGATGTTTGATTGTTCATGAATTGATGTCAAGTTTTGACACATGTCCTTAGTTTTTACATGGGGTGGCTATAAAAAAATTTCACAAAAATGAGATGTATTCAAAATGCATCAAAACTGGTTCCACCTTTGAAGTGGTGCCAAGGACGAAAATTTACATGTACATCATATTTAGCTGAACTTTTTTCCTTTTAAGGTATCATAATGTATGTGGATAAGCTTTAACACCTTTTATAACAAAATGGAATATATAAAAGTTCCAAAGCACTCACTGACTTTTTTTTCAATAACTTCATCAAAACATACCTAATGTGCTCTTTCTTCATGAAATACTACTGATACTTAGTGTGACTGCTGGCTTTTATATTGCCTCCATGAAATCATATCTTGTTAACCGATTCATTACTTTTGTTTTCCATATATTATTAATACACCAAATGAGTGAGTGCAGTCCAAGTGGGTGTACTTACAAAGTTAAGTACAAAATCAATTCCTACATAAGCTACAGCATTATTTATCAACAACCACAATATGAACTCATGTGCCTTATATAATTCCAAAGCTTTTCCACCGATTATCTGCTTTTTTTTAGGGTCATGTCATCTCGGTATTGTTCTAATAGCGGAAGGGCCTTTGTGTCTGGCTCTTCCTGGTCTGAGCTTCCTTCCAGCGTTGCATCATGCTCACAAGTTGTCTCGGTATCTCCTGCAAAAAAAAGCTGATTAAAATCATCAATCTATAGTTGTTGTTTTTCACGAGGCAAAAGTTCCATTCTATCCTAAGGTCTCATGCTTAAAATTATGCCCATGTTTACCTGCTAATATGGTTAACTATGATAAACTAAAGTTAAAATAAAATAAAGTACAGCTGAAATTTAGAAAACTGTAGTATTCCCTTCTGGCATCAAATCAAGTCAGTAAGCAGCAAGGGGTCAGGATTTTTTACCTTGTAAAAAAAAAAATAGAATAGTTACCAATACAATAGCCAATCATGTTATGTGATTGGTTGTTTGTTGACAATCCTGCGGGCAATACATGCATATGTACACATTTTATTGAAATACCATTAGTAGTAACTCCTCAGTCAACATCTCAATGCACATCCTCTCTCCTCAGGGAGTCAGTCGGCTTCCGTCGGCTACTCAAGACAGACGTCATGTATGCTACCTTCATGACAGTTTACATGCCTTCAGGCCATTGAACCAGCAAGCCCATTAGAGCATAAGGAAGCTACAAGAGGCCGCGAGACCTACACGTGGTAGTTCATGAGCCCATGCTGACTTCACCAAAACGTTGTTGGTTGTAGAGATATCCGACAAATATTGGTAGCAGCGGAGAACGAATCCGGACAACAGCAGTGTATATCAAGCTCAGCTTTGTCTCGGCCGGTTCTGCTCACGACACCACAGTCGTACATTGTCGAGGTCTCATCTTCTCAGCCTCCAATAGGTCTCCAGTTCCTCTCTGCCCCAGTGCTTGCTACACATCGACTATGCTCCTTGCCTGGCTGGCTGCACATTTATATACTGTTCCTATCAACCCTTGACATATCTTCCACAGTACCTACACCTTGGCTGCAGTTTAAGACATGCCAACCACACCAGCCATTGGAGTAACCTCAATAGCTGCAGACTCTCCTCACCGTCCTGTGCAGCCCAGGGCATTCTTCTATTCCTGCATAGGAATAACTACACATAGCAGCATTCTACAGCGTCAGTCTGATGCCTCATGACAATTGCCTAGACACCACATGCTGCAATTTTTCAAATGCCAGTAAGAGTCACCAATGTTTTACCGAGACTCAATCCTGTACTATACTATAAAGGGCAGGTGGGGTGGGTATGAATCTCCCTCCTGTAGATCCATCCTGACTTTGTTTGCATACAGCCACCTGCATGGATCCAAGAAAATGAATTGATTTGGGAGGGGGCTTTATGAGGGAGCGTTTGCATGATCCGCAGAAGAGTTCGTTCAGTCCGTAACCGTCACAGTATTCGAGAACCATTTGTATCTTACCATCAGTCCATGAATGTAAATGTGATCCCACTGTTTGACTCAGATAACTTTCCTTTTTTTCTAATGCCTTGCATAAGCTTACCATCTTTTGTGGTGTCATGTTATCTTTCAGCATTCATTCATAATTCATGACTTCTAATCACCTTCGACCACAAATGTCCAGGCTCCAAATGATTAGCAATATATATGTTAAAGAGAATATATATCTCTTAATTGATTCATTAAACTAAAGCAAATTTTTCTTGCAAACTTAAGGAAAGTCATCAAGCAAAGTATATTGCTCAAGAGTTAAGTCATTAATGATGAGACCACAGAATTGATGAGGACTACCAATCTTTAATATAATCAGCATTAGAAATACATGAACAGACTCTCACCTGATTTGACTTCTCGAGGATATCAATCAGCTTCCCGGCGCGGCTCCAGTCGTTGCGTGTGAAGAGTGTGATGGCCGTGCCAGACCGCCCGGCCCGACCCGTGCGGCCCACACGGTGCACGTATTCCTCCATGTCACGCGGGCAGTCAAAGTTGAAGATGTGTCTGATGGCATATAAGAACACAAGGAAGCTATAAGAGGCCGCGAGACCTACACGTGGTAGTTCCTGTTACTTAATACTACCCACATCTACCTTTCATCCCCATCCATGAATTTATCCAGCCTCCTTTTAAAGTTCTCAATTGACTCCGCACTAACTACCGAGTCCATTCCAATCATTATAATATCCTATCATTATTCAATATGCTTCCAAATGATCTTCATTTCAAACAGCAGTCGTGACAGCTAGGCACTCGGCCACAATATTGCGTGAAGGAAATCCACGGAGGCACTCACGTCACGTCGTTGACATCAATGCCCCTTGAGGCAACGTCTGTGGCGATGAGAACCTTGGATCTGCCTGACTTCAGGTCGCGTAGAGATTGTTCTCTGTCACTCTGGCAGATGTCACCGTGCATGATAACCACCTGCAAGTATCATACTGCTACTAGTATATATTGTAAATGATCAACAATCACTTGTGATGCACAGGCATATAAAACTGTACATTCTGGGCTTGCCAAGGTTTGCACAGACAGAAGCAAAAAGGTCCATGAAAGCAACAGTCAAGTGATGGTTTCTAGAAAACTGATGATTTCTGTAAATCAATCAAGTTAAACAGAAAAATAATAGATAGAATAAGAAAGACCAAGTATCCTGATTAGAGATAAAATATGCAATTAACTCTTACTCTATATGAGCTCTCAAAATCTACTAATTTGCTTTCACTGCCCCCAAACACCATCACTGTACGGTTGTCAACATTCACCCTCGGCCTCCTGCTTCTGCACACACTGTCAAACACTTTGACATAAACAAATTTCTGTCAGTCAATCAAATTTTCTGCAACTAGAACGATTGTCTGCAAAAATATTTATTTCAATAACCATTTACCACCATTCACATATATTTTGACTCCAACACCACCAACTTTGGGTTTCATCTCTCATATCACACCGTCCATGTATAAATGAAACAGCCAGTGTTATGTATTAAAAAAAACTTAGAGACCTTATATATGAAAAAAAGTTGGTGAAATACTATCATTGTCATCTTATACAGCTCCGTTATATCTTTTTTGTGCGCATTTCCAACTTGTTCAACACCATTTCTTCTGTGTCTGAATGTATCGGGGACACAAATTAAAGTCTGGCACATTTCAAAAATAAATTACCAAATCATTAGTTTCCAGGGAAAGATGGAATGAAGTGGGTATATCTTGCATGACATTCACAAAATTTAACTTGACAATGGACACGTTTACTCGCACCTAAAGCGCGCAGTATTAAGAAGCTTTGGATGCAATATAGGCTACATATCACTGTACTCATATTCTTTTTACTGAAAAATGCAACATAAATTAAATATTGATATGAAATAATGTGGAAAAACATCTTTACTTACATGCAAACCTTCTTCCAGCATTTCCACGGACAGGAAATCAACCATAGTCTTCCTTGCAACGAACACGATTGCCTTCTCTTTATTGGTCAACCTAGTGATGAACTCTATCAGCTGTAGGAGAGAAAAGGAACATTAAAAAAGTCAAATTGCACGAAATAGTAGGCCCTCAGACGAAAACTGGGGTTGCCTATCAGGAAGAGCATCCGGGGCATAAAACTTGTGCCACAAATATAAATGATGAACGCCAACAATAGAATTGGAAGCGTTTCATCGACCGTCTAACCTCATCTGACGTTAAACAGAAAGACGATGATGATGATGACAAATTGCCCTTCTACACTGCAAGACAATTTATATTTTATTGATTTAAGCCAATGATTGCTGTGTGTGCCGGATTTGAATTTGATTGGGGATTTAATGTTAATCTGTTTCCAATCATAAAGATGGCAGAATTATAATAGGGAATATAATTATAAGAGGATTCAATAACAATTTCCATGTTGGTAAATGGAGTCTACTCTAGGCTATGCAAACTTGGTATCTATACAGCTTTCTTCTCACAAAATCACAGCGATTTCTTCTTATTCTTCTTTCTGTTTAACGTCACTTTTTCCCATTGTTTTATGAGGTTAGACGGCCGATGATATGCTTCCAACCATCTCTATCCGTTGCCTCAACTTCTTCAATGCCCAATGCTGCCAGATCCTCTTCAACACACTGCCTCCATGTCTTCCTTGGCCTGCCCGGTGGACGGCGACCTGGAACTTCCACTCTAACAGCTCTCCCCAATGCCTCACCACCTTCTCTCCTCTTCACATGCCCAAACCACCTCAATCGCCTTACTCTCAGCACTGTACTCTGCTCCTTCAATCTACATTTTCTTGCCACCTCTTCACTGGACACTTCACATCTCTCCATTCGATTTGTAGTGTGATATACTGCCTATTCTTATCATTTACACATATTACTCTAACGCCAACAAAAAACTTCAGATAAATACACTGCTCTTTATAAATATAGTCTGCAAGTAAAAATTTTGGTTCAAAAGGAAAATTATGAAATACATATAATGTCTGAATAAAAAACGGACACGTAAATAGCTATCTGTAAAACAAAGTACCTATACTGTAAATACACACACACACACACTTACTTTTTCCTCCTTGTCATCATCACACACACACACACTTACTTTTTCCTCCTTGTCATCATCACACACACACACACACACTCACTTTTTCCTTCTTGTCGTCCTCGTCGCATATCACCACCTTCTGTGTCACGGTGTGCACGGCCTTCAGGTCCAGACTCCCCACCACCACCGTTATCGGATCTTTCATCAACTTGCTGGCCAGGTCCCGCACTCCCTCCGGCCAAGTGGCACTGAAAGTATACACAGATGAAACACCACAATCACATACACTACAACGTGGTGTGTACGGGGTTTCCAACTTAACATACATTTCTATGCTGTGTACACAATACACAAGCATAAGAATTTTTCTTCATACAATTGGCATTCTCCCAAACAAGTGGGGAGGTAATCACATATATAATTTGCTAATGGGGAAACAATTTAAATGTATAATTCCCTGTGGCAAAAAATACTTACAATTTGTCAAACAACTTGATCATTAGCAAACCTTTTTGGTATTTCTGGTACCCACTTACCTATGGTACATCCAAAACATAACTGAGCTAAGACTGACCCTTAGGGGCACTCACTAGACATACTTTTTAATGAGAAAACATTATTTTCTTCCCTTCAAATAATGTTTTGCCCAATTCACTAACTTTTCATACACCTATCCAATCTTTTCCACCAATCTGCCGCCTGTTCCTAAGAGAGACTATGCCATATGACCTCTGATGTCTGGCACATTTCCCCCTTTTTGGCATTAAATCAATCAATCCTAAGAGGGACTCCTCCAAGGGGATGGCCGCATGGGTGGAGGCATGCACCAGTCACAACACTTGTTACACCACACCACAAATGTTTGCTACACAAGAATGACAAGCATTAGTAATAGAACAAGTGACAAGATTTACCTGGTCATCACACTCTGTCGATCCGGCCGAGTGATGAGCACAGCCTTGCGTATCTGCGGTTCAAAGCCCATGTCCAGCATACGGTCGGCCTCGTCCAGCACCAGGTAGGACACGCCACTCAGGTCAATGATTCCTGCACAACAAGACTCAAGCCATCAGCACCAAAGTGGTTGTTAATTCTAAACCTTCTATGTATGAAAACACTAAGCAAGCCTTTCAGATAAATAGGTCAAACTGTCTAGGAAAATTATTTGGCAAACAGAAAATAATAATTGGATGATGAAGAAAAAGTATTGGGAAGCCCTGCTCACAATTCTTTGACTAAACAGTAAGAATCCAAAACTAATATAGAATCTGTAGGTGGAGTTCCTCAAAGGTTTAAGTACTTTTTGAAGCCGAATCTATCAAATTTGTCACGGTTAGTAATTTCAGTGTCCAGTTAGCTATATAATGCAACCACTCCTAAATGTCGGCTAGGGTGCGGTCAGGCTGGGCCAACACCTGTGTACAGCGTTGCCATGTTACGTTAACATTGTATTACATAGTATGTGTTTATCGTATTTGTGATGCTTTTACATATATCACAGAAGTTACGCATCGCATGTTTGGTAAAAGTGGCACCACTGCACACAGGTGTAAGCCCAGCCTGAATGCACCCTAGCCACCATTAAATTAAGAGTGGTCGCACTATACTTACCATGAACTTAAGTGTACCTTTGTACCAACCATGTTTAAACTCTTTACTAGCTACTACAAGTTTTCCGAATCGCTGTGACATTAAGTTTTAAAATCACTTGAAAAGTACAAATAATCTTAATGTTAAACAGAAAATTTGAAAAGTGTACAAATAATCTTAATGTTAAACAGATAATTTGAAGAAGAAAAAGTGTGATCTTACCACTGGCAGTAAAGTCATTCAGCCTGCCAGGAGTCGCCACCACAATCTCTGCCTTGGCATTAATCTTCTGTATTTGGGTCCTTTTGTCTCCCTGGCCATACACACATACACTGCAGGGAGGGAAGGTAATTGTTAATTGTATCTCAGTCTCCAGGTCTGTGAGAAAAGCCCGGCTCCCAATATGAGGTTACGGGTCCACGTCAACCCACGTCTAGAGAAAATTGCCTGACACTGGTTGATGCTGGAATTACTGCAAAGATGAAAGGTAGTCAGTGTCTTCAAAACAAGGCGGCGGACGGCGCAATTACCGGTCTACTCGCAAACTTGCGTCGCCTACTTTCCAAAAAAAACCCCAGATATTTCAGAGAAATGCAGACTAGGTTTCTTTTATAAAAGAAATCACTAGGAAAATGGCCCATATATATTGTATAAAAGGAGTTAATTTGACCCTCAAAAATAGCCAGAATGCATATTTTAACACCTTCAAAGGCGTGGGCTTCCGGGGGCCTAGGTGGCCCCTGGACCCCCGGCCTATCAAGCAGCGCCTCGCTTCGCTCGACTTTCAATCAATCTCCACCTCCTACTTTCTTCATTCAAACTCCTACTTTAAAAGAAAATTAAAACACTGTAGAGTCCATGGCTATTCCGGTGCAATATTTTTTTCTTTAATATTCGGCTTTGTGTGTGCTTTTATATTTTTAAGGCAGCACTTTTTATCAATGGGAGCACTAAATGAGCACTAAACAATTATCAACGAGGAAATCACGAGTCAATCTCTCTCTTTATATCTCTCCTTGGGTTTATTATTACTATACTGGTAAGAACAGTTCATGGTGTGTGGCGTGCCAAAATATAGGACAAACTATGAATGTGCTCTCCTATGCAAAATTAACCTAAATAATTAATTTAGTAAATGTAGTTAAATTAGTTAACCTATTTGGTACACAAGGGCTTGGGAAACTGTTGGAAGAAGAGATTATTCATAACTAATGTACATGTAGTACTTAAAAATTCCAATAAGAGTGCTTACCATTTAATGTTGTCATAGGAGTACTTGGATACCTCCTTGTCAATCTGCTGAGCCAGTTCCCGTGTGGGCGCCAGGACCAGGCAGGTGGGTCCCACACGCTGCTTGCGTGGCGTGGGTTGCGCCACAATGTGCAGCAGCGCCGGCATGATGAACGCCAGAGTCTTGCCTGAACCACAAAAAGAAAGTAATGCTGCATTTCAAGACTTCAGTATCAGCCATGTTTTGGTGAGTACAACTACTGTACTACAATCTGTGCTGTTTTGGCATTTTTAGTGAGTTCTTATTGTGTGGAGGTGCTAGAGGTAACCATCGGATAGTTTGAACTTTCGGCTAATTCGACCCAGGTCTCCCCCCAATTAGTTCAAATTAGAGTGTTTACTGTAATCATTATTCAATCTAAATTACGAAATAGAAAAAGAAAAGAAAAAGATAATACACTTTAAATATCTTGAGGTACTACAGTAAACCCTCAAAATTAGCGAGGGCTACATTCCAACCCCCCTTGCTAATTCATAAATTTTGGCAATTCTTGCAATTCCTTCCTAAAATGACGTTTACATTTTTTTTTTATTGTGTTTTTTTTTTTATGCCTATAGCGCCTCTATGCAGTGACCTCCCGTGCTCAGATGGTAGGCCCTGTAGGTTCGCTTGAGGGCTGTGATGGTTGTCCCTCGCCCGTGGTTGCTCAGGCAGGATTATTACAGTGACGCCTGTGATAATATAAGCTCATGCCTCTAATGCCTAGCCCCCGTGTCCTCCGATGCACTCGCAATCGAAGGTAGACTTATGGGCAGGGCAGGTGGGTGTTCTCAGGTCACTCGACGGTGCAGAAATATTTTAAGTGGATTTTGGTTCTCATCGGGGAACGAACTCGGGTCTTCGAGAATGCCACTCGGTGATGCTAACCACTCTGCTACCGCCTCCCCAAATGGTTTCACAAATGTTTTATCCTTGAGGTAAAGCGGTACCTGAGTGATCAGGGACTAGAATTTAAAGTTCTGCTTTTGTTAGATAATGTCAACTCACACACTCACAAGTCACACAGTGACTTGGGTCACTCACATGCACAGCATTTATAAACTGAAGGAATTGAAATACTGTACCTGCCTTCAAATACCACTTCCCTTATCCAACCTATGGATAAGGTATAATTCGTGCATTTGAAGCCTTGTACACTCGGCGGAGCATTTTAAGAGTTTTTAACATTTTCGGGATGAACTCGCTTATTAGTGGTTGGCAATTCCAATGATCTGAAACTCGAGAAATGCCAGTGGTCGCTGGCAGTTTTAACTCAAAGGTTGGTCTACTGTGTTTTGGCTCCGCGAATAATATTTTTCATAAATTAATTTTGCGATAAACATTGATGCACCGCATCTGAATACCAAAAAATAGTTCTTCTGTTGTTCTACTAATTATATGGATGACATGCATTACGATGGAACGTTCTATAATAGCAATTTAATGCAAATTACTCGCCTCGAGTAGCAAAGCTTAATATATTTTTTACATGTATATTGTGGCATGTAAAATTTGGGCGATGTTCACACTGTTTTCTAAGACAGTACTGCTGCGTCTGACAAACGCTTGTCAAAATACAATAAGCAATGCCTTGGAAAAACGAAGAATAAAGAATGCCGAAATCGGCTTGTTGCTGCGACAATGTAGGTTATAATTGTGGAGGCGACACGCCGCGGCGGGGAGTGGTGGCTGGGAGATTGAATCAAAACATTGCCACTTCACGCGTCGACTCATTGCACTTCCAGGCTTTCTATCTGATTGATACACAATAATAACAGGAAAATATGACTGCCTAGGTATAGATAACTTCTAAACATACATTATTGACTATATAATATCATAGAGTAGCATTTACCTCGCCTCCTCAACTATAACCTCCTTGGTTATTTGGTTATATACAATGTTTTACAGAATCAGGCTTCTATACAATATACATATACAAGAAAATCGTTCTTAATATTATACTTTTGTGTTTTAAGTGCAGTGGAATAAGCCCATATTTTGTTTTCCAGTAGACCAACTTATTATCAAAAAAGTGAGTTAAAACTGCCAGCGACCCCTGGCATTTTGGGTTCCAATTCTCTCGAATTATGAGGTCGCTAATTTTGAGGGTTTGGTAAAAAAAAAAAGTAGTGATACACATACATGGAAATAATGGTGGTTCAATACCCTGTTAGTTAGCACAACCTGCTCGTGTTGGAAATTTAGGACAAGTGGAATCTAAAATAATGAACTTTTACTGCAAATATTTGAAATTTGAGTAATGATTCAAATTTCTATCAAAACTATTTTTGAAAAGTGACTGATGCTTTGTGGGCTAACAAAAAAATAGAATAAAAAAGGTTAATATGAACTCCAGCCTATTGAATTTCCGTTTCCAACATTTTCACCCTTGACCCAAAATGTAATTTCCATTGTAATTTGGGTACCATTAGACAATTTTATGTATCAAAGGAAAGACCTGGGTGTGAAGCGGTTAGTCTTAAATTTCTATTCAAACGACAAACGATAAAACAAGGCTTGGCTTCAACAAATTGAAAAGTCCATTAGACATATTATTATACATTATTGATATACTGTACCACTTCACGCCCAGATCTTTCCTTCTATATACAGGAGAACCTCGTTTATCCGGCACCCTCGGGGGGGAGCGCATGCCGGATAACTCATTTTGCCGTTGTTTTGAGAGTTACTCTTATGGAATCGCCCAAAATCCCAATAAATACTGTGGTTTCTGGAGGTTGTTGTTGTTGTTGTTGTTTTAGGGCTGCGAGGATCCCTCGGGGAACACTATGAGCCCTGGTGATGTCCTATGATGCTATCACAGGTGCGGTAGTTGACCTGTCTTCCTCAGGAAAGCACAGGTGAGGCGGATGACGGCGTGTTGCCAAGAGGGGGGAACGCCAGCCGCCGTCAGCAGGGTGGGCAGGTCAAAGGTAGTGACGTTCAGGGCGAGGAGTTGAGACTGTAGCACTACACGGTGTGAGTGGAAGTGCGGACACTGCAGCAGAAAGTGTTCAATAGTCTCCGGAAAATTCATGCACCAAGGGCAGTGGGGGTCAGGGGACAGACGGAGGCGATGCAGGTGAGCTGTGAGTGTCGTGTGCCCCAGGCGGAGGCGGGTGAGAGTGACATCCAGGACGCGGGACTTTTTCCGTATCCACGGCTGGGGGGAAGAGTCACTGCGGTATTGGCCCATGGAGGTGATGCGGAGGGCATCGCCGAGTGTGTTATTCCGGGTGGAGCGGCAGACCCGGGGGATCAGGCGTTTGGCCGCGGAGTGCGGCAGAGGGAAGGGTGTTGTGTTTACATCTGTTAAGGCCATCCTTTCAGCAGAATCAGCCACCTCGTTGCCTGGGATACCAGCGTGGGAGGGAACGCACTGGAAGGCGATCTCCCACCCCTCGTTGGTAAGGTGAAGGGCCCTCTGGATGGTGTGGACGAGGGACGTAGAGGATCGTGGATGACGGGAGAGGAGGAGGTAGAGTGAGGAGAGAGAGTCTGTGTAGACCACAGCCTTGCCCAACTAAATTTCTGCCGATTTTCTCAGTTTTTGAAATAATTATACTTAATTAATGCCTGGGTCGATTAGTGCCGTTGTTTTAAATGCCGGTTAAATGAGGTTCTCCTGTATTAATAAAAGCGAAAGTGTGTCTGTCTGTGTGTGTGTGTGTGGTATAGGTTCCGCCCCCCGTGGTGCAATCCCATCATATATCACAGTTTTGGAACCAGCTCGACCAGGGGAAGGTTTAAAGCCCACTTATGAGATGATCCGATCACTTTTTTTCTTCTTTTTTTTAGCAGCCTATTAGCGAGAATTGTGAAAAAAAAGAGGGTTGCGAGAACTGAGGAAACCTTGATGTAGGGTGATGGGTAATGGCCGAGTGAATGGGTGGGGTGATGGGTAATGGGTGTGGGGTGATGGGTGAGTGAATGGGTGGGGGGTGATGGGTGAGGGAATAGATGGGGAGTGATAGGTAATGGGCGAGTGAATGGGTGTGTGGTGATGGGTAATGGGTGAGTGAATGGGTGGGGGTGATGGGTAATGGGTGAGTGAATGGGTGGGGGGTGATGGGTAATGGGTGAGGGAATAGATGGGGAGTGATGGGTAATGGGTGAGTGAATGGATGTGTGGTGATGGGTAATGGGTGAGTGAATGGGTGTGTGGTGATGGGTAATGGGTGAGTGAATGGGTGGGGGGTGATGGGTGAGGGAATAGATGGGGAGTGATGGGTAATGGGTGAGTGAATGGGGGGGGGGGGGTGATGGGTAATGGGTGAGTGAATGGGTTTCATGATTTCAGGAAAGCTAGAAGGGGCTATCTGGAGAGTCTCTGTTTGGTGGGCCGAAGGTCCACCAATAGCCCTCCGCAGGAGCTAGCCAAAAAGTCCGCCCAGAGGGCAGCTTTGCGGCTAGTGGCTACATAAAAGCGACTGTTGTTAGCCATAAGACTACAAAAAAGTAATTAAATAAACCAAATTAGCTACTGGACAAGGATATTAAACAGGTCATATCCATAAAATATTGCTTATACTCACAAAATCGTATAATGGTAGCTGAATTACAATGAAAATTACGTTCTGGGCGTGAAGGGGTTAAATAGCAAATCAGAGCTGTGTGGTGCCTGCTATTACCTGTTCCTGTCTGAGCAATGCCAATCATACACCTACCCAACCTTTTCCATCAATCTATCTATCCCTGACGCCTGTTCAAACTCCTCCAAGAGCTGTGTGGTGCCTGCTATTACCTGTTCCTGTCTGAGCAATGCCAATCATGTCCAGTCCCTGCATGAGTATCGGCCACGACTGGCACTGTATGGGCGACGGCTTCACAAAACCCTGCTTCTCAATCTCCCTCAGGATTGCCGGGTAGGGGTTGAAGGCTTGCTCGAAGGTCTGCACGGGATTTGGAATTTCCATCTCGCTGCCACGACTGGTGTAAACTTTCATATCAAAGTTCTCCTCTCTGAAAACCATAACAATTAGATAAGGTAAAAGTGTCAGAACGTAGGAACATTTATCCACAGCCATAGAGCCAGCCAAAAGATACTGGGCGTAGAGTGGTTGTCTCTGTAATCACTCAGTCGAAGGAGACGTTTTAAAGGAAATATGGTGGTGTCAATTCTTATGTAAACCCAAATTAGAAAGGTACTACAATTAGTATGCCTGAATGTGTATGGATGTCACCAGCATGAAAAGAGGTGTGAGATAAGTGACAGTATGCATGTTAGGACCTGGATGTGATGGGTTTCAGTAAGACCAAGGTACGGGTGACAAAATGTTTGGTGCAATATTTGGTGCAAATGTTTTGGTGCAATTTGGTGTGTGAAATTAGGTGTTTCAGAGGACAAGCTATTGGGTTGAAAGATTAACTATGGGAAGGATAATTTAGTAAATAAAGGATTTATCCTTTAGTTTATAATTTATCCTTTAAAAAATATAAAAGGGGTAAATGCATGATTGATATGGATGACAATAGAAATAGGTGAGGAGAGGTGGATCATTGCCTGTGCATAAGGGTCTGGAAGTGAGAGAAGTCATGAGAGAAAAAGTTTTAGGGAATGACTAAGGGAGCATTCAGGAAACTTTTGGGGGAGAAAGAGAAATTGTGATGGGAGATTTTACTACATGTGTCAGATATGGTAAAGGAAGGAGTATCTGGAGTACATGGAATGCTTGGGGTATATAAAAAGAGGAACACCCATTTCAGGATCCTGCTCCCATTAATATTATCCATAATTTGATCATTTCTAATTTTCCGAAGTGCATAAAAGCACAATACAGTGTTACGTACCTAAACCTTTCCACTTCACTGGCAGTCATCGCTTTGACGGCAGGATCTTCCACGTAGACATTTTTCTCAAGCGGAGGAAGATTGGCCATTCGATTAACTTCATATCTCGCCTGATGAACAATGGAAAAATATAACTATGAAAAAAACACAACAATACTAACTACAGTCACACACACACACACACACACACAAAAATCCATAATCCATGACACATAATAATGTGACCCATAAAACTAAGATATCACGAAGCTAATCTCTATCATAACCAGAGTCAGACTGGCACATCACTTGGCTAATGCACGGACAGGATAAGTACACTTGTAATCAGGATAGAACAAGAAGTAACGCATTCAAACTGGAAAAGCGTAGATTTAAAAAGGAAATAGGGAAAAACTAGTTCATAAATAGGCTAGTAAATGATTAGAATGGACTCAGTCATCAGGTAATCAGTGCAGAGTCAATAGGGAGCTTTAACAGGAGGCTAGACAATTTCATGGATGGGAATGAAAGGTGGATGTAGGTATCGCAGCCTCTTGTAGCTTCCATATTTTCATAAGTTCTCATGTAGTAAGTATCCCCAGGGTGAATCAAGATTCAAATTATTTCGGGAAGATAGACAGCATCAGGTAGCTAAATATATCAACATACACCTAGATGACCTTTACTAGAGCATTGTGATTCCATACTTACATTGTCCCTCTGAAAAGTATCCCAATCTATTATGGCTTCAGAGTCATCTCCTTGACTCTTCCAACTATTCAGTGTCTCTCCGGCATAACTGCTGCCTTCACCTGCAAGGAAATAGAGCATCTGTTTTATTATTTCACGTACAAGGCAAGTGTTTAGCCATCAAATACCGAGTCTTGTATAGACAATAGGCATGTCTGGCTGTAGGTATTCTTATGTTCTCTGATTCCTTTCTTCACTTCATTGTGAGCAAACTGGCTGTGTAGCACCTGACTAGATTGATAGATTATTACCTGACACAAATGAGATATTGATAGATTATTACTTGACACAAAAAGATAACACAAAGTGGCCCCAGACAGATAAAGTGCCACAGATCTTCCAGCACAGAGACCTGCCATTTGAGACATTATCCTTTTATGATCTTGACTTCTTTTCTAAATTATCTTACATAGCATCTTTAAACAACTGATTGACAAAATGGTTAATAACTTAATCATTCTCAATGGTCTTCTCAATCATTAGACCCCAATGTAATGCCTCTCAAGATACAAAGAACTGTAGTAAAGTTTTAGTTTTTCATCATAGCCCGTGTGAAGCATTCGTAAAAGAGGTTGAGGTAACCAAGTTACCGAGTTACTAGTTCAGGGAGGCAGTGGCCGAGTGGTTACCGTCTGGAAGTGGCGAGCTCGGTGTATCAAGTTTGAATCCCGCCAGGTGAGAAAATCTTTCGTCAATCGCCATGTGGCCTAAGAACACCCACATGCTGCCCATTAACTCTACCTTTGATGGCGGGTGTATCGGAGGACACAGGGGGGCAGCATGAGCCTCTAATCACAGGCGTCACTATTCAAATTCTGCCTGCACCACCACGGGCGAGGGCCAACCATCATGGCCCTCAAGTGAACCTCCATCTATCATCCGAGCCCTGAAAATTGCTGCCTACAGGCGATATAGACAAAATGCTGGAAAAAAAAATTGCATGCGATTCTAGTGTTGGCTCTGAGCTTCGTGTTTCTGGTGTCGCATATTCATCATCAGCTGTGACTACTGGTGGAGTGCTAAACAGCAAACCAACCGAGCTACCTCACAAAGTCTGAGAGAACAGAGGATATCCAGACTAAGCATTATCAACCCTGCTTGAGGCAAGGCCTAAAAAATGCATGACAACAGTCTCATCAATGCTGATATTCTGTACCTCTCTAGTGAATGTAAATTCAACACTTTCAATCTCTTCACACAACCTAATTCATAATGTCACCTAGTTCTTGACAGTCTATGAGTATTTCTATGTATCCACAACAATGTAACAACATTACATTATATAAAACTAACTTACCCTTGGACATTTTGCATTTGAAGCAAGCAGTTCGACTGGCGAAGTTGGAGAAATTGCAGGAAGAACATTCCCAGTCTTGACCTGATGAGCCGCTCCTGTTGCTGTATCCAGATTGACTTGCCCCTTGGCTTGAGTAACCCTCGTTGTAGTTAGAGTTACGACCTCTGTTTGGTCTGTTGGAACGGTTACTATTCTCCCATTGTCTGCCACTTCGCCAGTTTCCTTCCATTTTGCTGCAAGAGGAAGTACAAAAGTTTCAATAAAGTTTTTTTCAAATATTTATGAATAAATGTGAATAAACTCTTGCTAAACTGGATCTTGGTGAAGCAGATTCCTGATAAATTGTTGGTTCTCAGGTAAACCAGACCACCTTTGCTTAAACCAGACAATGTGTGGCTCAGGCAGCACATCATCCTGCCTGGGATTTACAACAGCCCCTCAAAGGAAGTGAAGAACATCACTGGTTATCTAGTAAGCAAGTTCAATTCTGCACGGCATAAACTTGGGGAGACAGAGCCAGGCAAACCTGCACTGCTGAGCTACACTGCCGCCTGATTGACCACCTGATTAAAATCTCCCAGTCTTTTCTCAAATTATGGGAGGTTGATGCATAATGA
Source organism: Chionoecetes opilio (assembly GCA_016584305.1). NCBI lineage: Eukaryota > Metazoa > Arthropoda > Malacostraca > Decapoda > Majidae > Chionoecetes > Chionoecetes opilio. The sequence goes on along the minus strand of JACEEZ010022880.1, from coordinate 279,861 downwards.
TCTCATTTACCCAAACACAGCCTTGCTTTACAAAAATTCAGTTACAATTTTTTTTTTTTGCAAATTCGCTTCACGCACAAAAAATTAGAAATTATGCACACATTTTTCTAAAACGGTAAGAAATCAATGGAAAATAAACGAGAGCGTAGGATTCATTTAACTTTTTTAATTTGTTTAACCGTTTAGTTAAAAATTTTCCCTTGACGCACAAATCTCCAGGAACCTAACTAAGGTTCACCTAAACGAGGTTTAGGTGAACCAGACTTACATTTGGCTGCCACCCCTTTGAAGTGGTCATCATCTGCCACCATCAGAATGCACCCTGGAAGTCCCATAGTAAAGCTGGTTGAGCACCACCTGCGATTAGCGCTGAATCTCCTTGATCAGTGTCTTCAATAAAAGGCGGCGGACGGCGCAATTACCGGTCTACTCGCAAACTTGCGCCGCCTACTTTCCAAAAAAAAAAAAAAAAAATCACAACTATCTTATAATAATATAAGCGAAAGTGTGTGTGTGTGTGTCCGCGATAGGTGCCACCCCCCGTGCCCCAATCCCATCATATGGCACAGTTTTGGAACCAGCTAGACCAGGGGCAACTTTTAAGCCCACTTATGAGATGATCCGATCACTTTTTTCTTTCTTTTTTTAGCAGCCTATTAGCGAGAATTGTTAAAAAAAAATGTGGGTTGCGAGAATTGAGGAAACCTTGATGTAGGGTGATGGGTAATGGGTGAGTGAATGGGTGGGGTGATGGGTAATGGGTGTGGGGTGATGGGTGAGTGAATGGGTGGGGGGTGATGGGTGACGGGTGAGGGAATAGGTGGGAGGTGATGGGTAATGGGTGAGTGAATGGGTGTGTGGTGATGGGTAATGGGTGAGTGAATGGGTGGGGGGTGATGGGTAATGGGTGAGTGAATGGGTGGGGGGTGATGGATAAGGCGTTAATACATACATTTCTACATCCATGATTTCAGGAAAGTTAGAAGGGGCTATCTGGAGAGTCTGTGTTTGGTGGGCCTTCGGCCCACCAAACACACTCTCCAGAAAGCTGTGTTTGGTGGGCCTTCAGCCCACCAATTGCCCTCCGCAGGAGCTAGCCCAAAAGTCCGCCCGGAGGGCGGCTTTGCGGCTAGTATACCATAAATACTGTATGAAAGGAGTGAATTCGACCCTGAAAAACAGCCAGAATGCATATTTTAACACCTTCAAAGGCGTGGGCTTCCGGGGGCCTAGGTGGCCTCCGGACCCCCGGCCTATCAAGCAGCGCCTCGCTTCGCTCGGCTTTCAATCAATCTCCACCTCCTACTTTCTTCATTCAAACTCCTACTTTAAAAGAAAATGAAAACACTGTTTGATGGTTTAAAAAATACGTCCCTTCAGCTCTAACTTCATTGTGGGGAAAAGGAAGAAGAAACAGAAGACAAATCCAGGGAGTTAGTCAGGCAGATAGGTGTATCCATCATAAGAATTGTGGGTTTAGACGTACAAGCATGAAATTTGGCACAGTCATAGATAATAATCTAATGAATAATTCCAGATATGGACCCACCGCGAAAACGTCCTATGGTAGCCGTGGCGGCCATTTTACAAAATGACCGTTTTGACCGCGATTATTTTTGACCGGACGACACAAATGCTTCTTTATGTTCTAATGAAATGACTCTAGATACACATATATGCCATAAATGTATTGTCCAAATGACCACAATTTGCATTTGTGTTGCCAGCATTGTCAATTAACCCACCAGGGAGCGTAATAAGTGCTGACTCATCAAATTTTGGAACCTCCGCGTTCAGGAGTCAATGTTTCAGTGAAATTACAGGACCAAATTAACTAGTTGACAGGTAAGTACATATTTATCTCAAGTAAACCACTATTATCTATGACTGTGCCAAATTTCATGCTTGTACGTATAAACCCACAATTGTTATGATGGATACACCTATCTGCCTGACTTAAAAGTAACAAATTTAGTAACTGAGCAAATTATTTGGTGGCTAAGAGATAAATACACTTTCGTCATAATTATTAAAATGCCTGGTTTAGTAATATTTTATTTGGTTAAGTTGACAAAACGAATATGGTAAATTTAAACAGTTTCGTCTACAACAATACAGTTTGTTAACAATAATCTAAACTCAAAAGTTCTCAACTAATTTCAGCTATGTATATAAATACTAATTACAGCAAATATATTGGACTGTTTTTGTAAACGCATTTTAAATACATTATTCCGTAAGTTGTTAGCATTCAACAAGCTTCCAAGATTGATTTAGAGAGCAAGTGAAATAATAAATAGACTCCCCGTATATAGATATGTCCCATCATCCCAACAATATATACCCAATATATATGAAATGACAACAAGTTGCTCTGAACATTGAAGATTAGTGATATTGACATTATCCAGCATGAGTAAAGCACTGTAACGGTAACTTACTAGATAGTTCCAGTTTGATCTTGTTTATACGTCACAATTTTCTCCACCACACTGGCACAAAGCGGTACATTTCAGACTAGCTTGTTTGCACTTGCATCGTCCCTTGTTGCAACCCTTTTTGCATTTACAACAAATCAGCTCCCTTGATGAAGTGCTGGCTTCAGGAAGCATGGGTCACAGGGGTTTCCAGTTGTGGGGATCGATCCATCCCCAATCCCCAGGTGAGGGCAGATCCATAACAACCTTGAGCATGTTTCCCCAGCAGTGGCCACCAGTGTACCCTCTTGATTTGTTGTACCAGGGCTCCTCTGGTAGGGGGAATAGCTTCCATGGCTCGTCCTTTCTTCGTGAAGAGTGCCTGTCGAGCTTCGTCTATGTTGACGAGATTGCTGGTGCGATCGTAGAGAAGAATGGTGAACCGCTCGAGCACTGCCACAACGTCATCAGAGATGTCTGCTGTCCCCGTGGAGAGATGAACTAACGCTGGCGTCAATTCGTCAAATACTTTCCAGGTATCCCAGGCTGTCTTCTTGCCCCGTGTATTAAATGACGAGACTGTGTCACACCCTGTGTATGCATGGAACATCGGGAGGGCCTGTGACTTATCTGGTCTGAGGAATGCTGCAATTTCATGTGCTGGAATATACCTGAAGTGCTGGCCTGTCCCAAAGGCCACCCAAAGCTCCTGGATTTTGAGTTTGGTTGTTGCTGCCACAGCCAATACCACTATATCTGTATCCACCGTACACAGAAGAATTTTCTGAAATCCATCACGGACTGCATCTGCGAGATGTATCATCATTCGTGTACCTCCTCATGGTCACATGGGGCAAGATGACTGGTGTCGCGTGCGGGAATGCACGTCACATCTGAACCATCCGTGGGGACTATCTGCTTATCTGATACAAGATGTGTGATGTGTTTTGTCAAGAAGGCAAACAGTTCTGTTTTGTTTGCATCAATTCTAAATTTCATTTCTAAAGGTTCATATGCAAAACTCTTTGGTGTAAACAGATCACATTTTGAATGGTTTTATATAAATCCTTGTCCCTCAAAACATAGGTCTAGACACCTTATTTGCTCAGTTATCTGCAATATTGGCCGAGATATAGGCGAATATAGAGTTTTTGGTAATGGCGGCACTAATTTGCATAAAAATGATACGTGGGACATTTTTTCAACTATTTAACATAGCAAATCATTTTCTACACATTGTTTCCTATCTATAGACACCAATGAGAAGTATATTTCGGGGGGGGTGCACGAGACCCCTATCTAGCCACTAGACTAAAAGCGGCCATTTTGTAAAATGGCCGCCACGGCTACCATAGGACGTTTCGCGGTGGGTCCATATCTGGAATTATTCATTAGACTATTATCTATGACTGTGCCAAATTTCATGCTTGTACGTATAAACCCACAATTGTTACACCTATCTGTCTGACTAAGGGCTATATTCAAGAACTTTTCTCCACCCGTTGCATCGCAAATCGGTATACAAGAATCAACAGAGGTTGACGCAACGGGTGGAGGTTTGAGTCAGCTGATTCGCGACAACATGCAGATCTCACCTTCATCCCGCTGTGCACTTATTCGATCGTATTTCTCCCCAGACCATTACAGGTGAGTTTTCAACACAACCGAGAGTAACATACATACCTTGTGAATGCACAGTAAAATTGCACACGTGTCATAGTTAAGGTAAAATCAGGTCCAGGAGGCCTTATATAGGTGTGTGAAGTTGTGAGGAAGCCGGGCGGCGGCGGGAGGATGGAGGTCGGCCATTGTGTGGAGCAGTGGCGGCGGGCCGTTCAAATGTACTCGCAAGCATAACTCGGGCCCATTTTTTCTGCACCAACGCCTCAGACAAGTGGCGAACACTAACTAAGCTATTATTTTAATGTCAGAAATGATAAATTTCACTAGTAAAATGTTTTAGATATGTATAAAACAGTCAACATACTGATGCCGCTTTGGGCTCGCTTGTGTTGGTACGCCTGTCAAATATCCACCAGTCGGACAATTCTTGTAGATGCAACTAGTGGAGGTACGACGGTGGAGAATCTCCACTGGCCGGGATTTGACGAGCATTCTTGAATATAGCCCTAAGTAGGGTGGGTGGGAGCGATGATAGTGTTGGTGTGGGACAGAAACTCACGTGAACGGTCTGCTTTTGCTCTTGGGTCAAATCTGGTCTGAATTTGGCAGCAACAAAGTGCATGTTCAAATTGGAAATGATGATTGCCTGGACTGATCTAAATTACACAATGTCGGCAACTTCATTGGTGGTAATAACGATTCGGACGCATAATTCGTGCAATTTCTTCAATATTTTCAAGTGCTGTGGTCACTTGTAATTTTAGTTTGGAAATGGGTTCGGGGCACCTCCAACCCTCTTGGAAATCTACTAAATAAGTTGAGATATGTAAAAGTTTTCCATAATAAATTAGATAATTAGGCCCAGAATTAGCTATTAATATTATTTACCTCATTGTAACCTCAAGTCTATCCTACAATCATGATGGTGGTGAAGCATGCATTTCTAACTAACCTTAAAAACCTTAATCTTAACCTTAAAATCCTTAACCTTAACCTAACCCAAATCTAACCTTAACCTAACCCCACATCTAAACCTAACCGATGGCAGAGTGAAAGGAGGCGACAATGGCGACTTCTAGGCCTAACTTTTCACATTTATTATGGAAAACGTATTTATCTCCACTTATTTAGTGAATTTCCAAGAGGGTTGGAGGTGCCCTGAACTAATTTCCAAGGTAAGATTACAAGTGGATTGCTTAGTTTAGTAAATATTGGTTGGTTAGTCTTGTAAATCTTCACCTTTTTCTAAATTAAATCTAACATTACTAACAACAACCGTAACTGAGACAACTGTGAGCTTCGATCATAAGTTTCAGAGCGATGCGAACCTGCTATCTAGAATTACCACTAGTTCTTAACAGTATAGTCGCCACTGCAATAATATCACCAGGCGCCATGATATAATACGAATTTTAACATCACTATAGACTTCTATGTGCCACTGAAGAGGCATGCACAGTAGTTTATATTATGTACCTAATTTCAGTGGCACATACAAATCAGTAGTGATGCTAAAATTCATACTATATGGTGCCTGGCAACATTAGTGCAGTGGTTACTACAGTGTAGTTGACGGTAGACAGACAGTGAAGCAGCAACGCCAGGTAACATCATCAGGTAAGAATCATTGTTACACCCCTACCATTACCACTGCCTCTAAAACACACGCAAACCAAGTAAACCATGCTATCTCTGTAAGTAAGGTAAAGAAAGTCATCTCTGTAAGAAAGTAGTTTGAAGTATTGCCTCTAAAACACACGTAAACCACAAGTAAACTATGCTATCTCTGTAAGTAAAGTAAAACAAATAAACTATGCTATATCTATAAGTAAAGTAAAGCAAATAAACCATGCTATCTCTCTAACTAAAGTAAAGCAAATCATCCCTGTATAAATGTAAAGTTAAATCCGAAAGTTACGAAAGTGCCAAGACACTGGTTAAGCTTCATTTGATCAACCCTGCCATTCCTTACTATTCCCTTCACACACTAGTTATATCCATGTTTGCACTTTGTAGTTATGCCTATCTTGATTATAACGCAACGAAATACTTGCCTACAATCGCACAAGAGCTGCTGTTGGTTGTTTATCTCTCCTTCGCTTCCTTCCTTCCTTTTCCCTTCTTCGTGTCTCCTCGGCAATGGCTCCCACGTGTGTGTGTCTCTTACTAATGTCAGGGACCAAATATATATCCAACACCCCAAACTCTCTTATTTACCTCCTTATCTACCGAATTCTAGCATATATTTCAATGTTATAATTCTGTTGCCACTTATTTGACTTGTAAACCCTAAAATCACGAAAAATTGTGACTCTCATATGTCAGGGACCAAATATCTATCAATCGTCTAACTCATATATTCACCTCCTGATCTGCTTTGTTCTGTGATCTATTTTATTCTGATTATTTTCTAAGCATTTATTTGACTTGTAAACCCTAAATTCACGAGAAAAAAATCTCCCTGATTGTGACACCCTGAGAAAAAACAGTGATCAAATATCTATCGCACTCGTCTAACTCACTTATTTATCTCCTTATCTACTTTCTTCTAGCATATATTTAAACCTTATGTTTTTCTAGGCATTCATTTAACTTCTAAACCGTAAAATCTAGAGAATTGAGGATTACACAATACACATTCCTTTATTTCAAATCGCTTTTCTTATGTAATGGACCAATTTACTCTACTTGAGGTAAGGATTGATTTGACATCTTCAAGCCTCATATAGTTGGGCAGTGATGTTGATTTTTCTATGTGAACAGTATTTTTGATGATACAGCCAATTTAAATGCAGGAAAATGTATACGCTCTAAAACGACTGGCGCCATGTTGTGACGTCACTAGCTTAGACAACAGAGCAAAACAGCTGTCAAGCGGCCGCTACTATTATGTACTACCTACTAATACACCGACTTGCATTACCCCTACTACCGCAAGATGACCAGTAATCCTCCTTCAAGTGATGTAGTAGGTATTCACTGTGTTTGTGAATATGTAAGTTGTAGTTTATAAGGAAAAAGTGGATAGACAGAGATAAGTGGCCCGTGACACCTGACAAGTGACGACTTCTGGGATCGGCATTCCTTATAGGGAGCTTAAATGAACCTGCAATGACATGTAAAGCTAGACAGATAGACGAACTCATAGAGGAACAGGTAGAAATGTATGGCTTTCTTTCCCCACATAAGCAAAACATACACCCTTCGTCACTCTACTCACCACTACAACCTTTACTAACCATACATTTCTACCTGTTCCTCTATGAGTTCGTCTATCTGTCTAGCTTTACATGTCATTGCAGGTTCATTTAAGCTCCCTATAAGGAATGCCGATCCCAGAAGTCGTCACTTGTCAGGTGTCACGGGCCACTTATCTCTGTCTATCCACTTTTTCCTTATAAACTACAACTTACATATTCACAAACACAGTGAATACCTACTACATCACTTGAAGGAGGATTACTGGTCATCTTGCGGTAGTAGGGGTAATGCAAGTCGGTGTATTAGTAGGTAGTACATAATAGTAGCGGCCGCTTGACAGCTGTTTTGCTCTGTTGTTTGTGCTTATGACGTCACAACATGGCGCCAGTCGTTTTAGAGCGTATACATTTTCCTGCACTTAAATTGGCTGTATCATCAAAAATACTGTTCACATAGAAAAATCAACATCACTGCCCAACTATATGAGGCTTGAAGATGTCAAATCAATCCTTACCTCAAGTAGAGTAAATTGGTCCATTGGTCCATTGCATCATTTTTCAATTTACACAGACCTGCATTTCGTCTATGATATGATAATATTATAGGTACTTTTTTTTTTTTTTTTTTTTTTTTTTTATACTTATAAAGCCTAATACTTTACTAAATCAAAAATAGCATTCTATATTCTTTCCACTGCTAGCCACTTGCCGCGTCACTCAAATTTGGACGGTACGTGATTTTCAATATTTCAACAAAATTGCTAATTACACCTATTATTAATGCATATGTTACTTAACTGTATGCATATTCGAGTCACAAACGTTCCTTTCTTTCATAGCATCCTTATAGATTTATAGTAATGATGATAAAAATGGCTATAATGATTATAATAGTGGTGTCAAATTGTCAATGGCTTTGCTTTAGTTCAGCTATTTGATTATAGATATTAAATGGGTGTTCAGTCAATGTTAACTATTACGGTAATGATCAGTATATTCCTTTGATAATACTGAGAGGTATGATAGATGCAAATTATTATATGGAGATCTGCATTTAGATATATTACCGTAGATAACACTTTTGTCGCCAGCTGCAATAGTGTCGCCAGCCGCCATATATTACGAATGATAGCATCACTACTGATTTGTATATGCCACTGAAGATGATACACAGTAGTTTATATCATGATTGTATAATCTACCCTGTTTCAGCGTTGTTTTATGCTTTGTAGCTGCAAGTATATACGGTTTCAAATTTCGCAACTCGTTTTTTTTTCGCGTGACGACGACGGCGGGAGGACACTCAGAACATAAACACTAGATGGCAACCTTATTGTTGATCGCCACTCTGTTGATATTTTTGTAATATGTTCATTTATAGCCATAATAGGACACAGATGAAGACACAAAATGACACAGACTCTCCAGATGGACCCTTCTAATTTTTCTGAAATCATGAATGTAGAAATGTAAGTATTAACGCCACCAGACGTCTGTAAATAGAAAAAAAAACGTTGTCCTGGCGACTTTAGTGTTATCTACGGTAGCCTTAAGGCTGATTCACACTGGCGTTTTTTCGGCATTTTTATCTGACGAGAAGTCGGTCTCTTGCGGGCTAGTGCGGAGATTACGTTCACACACGCAATTCGTTTCGGGAGACAAATCTTCTTCTTCTTGTTGTGACCTTTTCTGCTTTTTCCTTGTTCCTTGTTTCCTTATTTTGTATGTTCCTTGGAATCGAGGTTCCAAGGAACTCTGGTGATGTCCTATGATGCTATCACAAACGTGGCAGCGGAACCTGTCTTCAGGAAGGCACAGGTGAGGTGGATGACAAGTTGTGAAGGATGGACACCTGTCGCTGTCAGCAGTGGGTGGGCATGTCAAAGGTGGTGACGTTCAGGGCGAGGAGTTTAGCGTGTAGTAATTAACAGGGTGGGCGTGGAAGCGTGGACACTGCAGCAGCAAGTGTTCAATGATTTCCGGGACGTTCTTGTACCAGGGGCAGCAGGGTCAGGGATCACGTCGCGCTAGGGGCTAGAGGCTGGCTTGTGTGTATTTGGCGCGCGATAGATAAGTTTTCGCGCACTTTACCTATTATGAAGTAGTATTGATATAGTTTCATTTTTTCCTTGATATCATCTACTAAATCAAACCCCAAGTCTAACCTAACATAATCTGATTTAAACTAACAACCGTTTATGGCTACCGCTAAAATGGAAAATTTTCGGTATTATATGTATCGCCATTGGCATGGGAAATTTGGATTCAAATTAAGGATGAAAAGATCTGCACGATGATGTAAGTTAAATTTGTTAGTTTTTAGTGCCCAATACCGAAATTATACCAATAATTGGGGTAATTTGGGAGAGGGTGGTGCTGGCTTCTGCGTTTATTTGAATTTGGCGCGCGAAATTCTCGTCAAGTCGGTAGATAAAGACCGAGCGATCGGTGTGTGATTTTTTTTGAAAACTTCTTGCGATCATGACACCAGCCCCAGACCCAGACCCCTTCTCGTCAGATAAAAATGACGAAAAAACGCCAGTGTGAATCAGCCTTTAGTGTAGCTCCGTTACCAACGTCGCCACTCGGTTTTATTTTTGTAATTTGTTCATTTATAGCCATAATATGACACAGATGAAGACACAAAATGACACAGACTCTCCAGATAGCCCCTTCAAACTTTCCTGAAATCATGGATGTAGAAATGTAAATATTAACGCCAACCAGCAGGGCCAGACGCCACAAAACACTTAAAGACCGTTTTTTGGTCGTTAGTCCAACGACGGAACCCACAGCGCGGAAAAGTCGTCGGTTTCGTCGTTAACGTGCACACTGGCCGACGACTGCTCAAGACCGGTATTAGCAGAGGTCGGAAGTCTCCAGGCATGCTCATTATTGCTTGGTATGCTATGAAATATCTTTTTTATAGGTGAATGTAGACATATGATTGCATTTGGATGGATATTATTCATATATATGAGTAAAGAGATGAAATACAAGCAAGGGACTCATCTACGTCTGGCAGCGCGGCCTTCGGCAGCAGCAGCAGCAGCATGATGAGGCCCGTGAGGTGGATATCAACACCAACTTCACCTAGGCAGATAGATGTCTGGTAATATTTAGTAGGGGAGCGAGAACCCCTTGAGGAATCCTATGATCCCTGGTGATATCCTATGGTGCTATCACAGGCGTGGGAGCTGACTGTCTTCTTCAGGAAAGGGCACAGGTGAGGCGGATAACTGAGAGTTTACTTCTCAAAACTTTTGAGTGTGGCGGCTGGAGCCGCCACCTCCTCCGCCACTGTAGGTTTGGGCAGGATTAAACGTCTTATTACTCGTAATATTACAGCTTAGTGATTATGGTGAGATGTTATATATACTTGTCATTATCTAAATCAATGTAGCACCGTGTGTCACCTTAAATAAGGGTGATTTAAAAATGTTATGATGAGGTGACTGATGGCGGGGCATAGTGACGGAGAGGCCTTGCCGCGGGGCCTCCCCATATCACAAATTTTCACTATTTCAACCCACACACACACACCTTCTACCACCAAAACACTAGCAACACAGGCTCCTTACTTATATATCTTACTATCTGATACATTAAAACTCCTTAAAACGCAAGCATTCCGAATAAAACGAGAATTAGTTTGAGATGACGGGGAAAGAAGGCGGGGAGAGGCAGTCTGGCATGCCATTCTTGCCCGGAAATATGTCTCGCTGACTTGTGATTGGTCGAGAAGTTTTAAAAACTGTTTGTCATTGGCTGGTGACTGATGACGCGCTTGATGACGTCATTACTTGCCTTAGCCAGTCAGCGCCTTCCGACGTGTTAACGACCGAAAAGGGAGGCTTTGTAGCTTTCGTCGTTAGGAGAAGAAGTTCGGAGAGATGGTCGTTGCTGGCGCAACTACCTTTGTTGCTGGCTTCCCGCCCAGACGTCTGTAAATACAAAAAAAAAAAACGTTGTCCTGGCGACTTTAGTGTTATCTACGGTAGACTGAACAAATTATGGGGGAAATCGATGGAACTAGGAACTAGGTAGGTAGATTATTTTTACCTATAAATATACACCTCTCTTTCTCTTTTTCTTTCTCTCTCTTTTCCTTTCTATCTTTCTTTCTCTTTCTATGTTTCTCTTTCTTTCTTTCTCTCTCTTTTCCTCTTTCCTTCCCTCTTTCTTTCTTTCTCTCTCTTTTCCTCTTTCCTTCCCTATTTCTTTCTTTCTCTCCTTCTTTCTCTCTCATGCATTTATCTGTTTACCTGTTTATTGATTCATTTATTTGTGTAGTCTATAATAATATAAGCGAAAGTGTGTCTGTCTGTCTGTCTGTCTGTCTGTGTGTGTGTGTGTATGTGTGGTATAGGTTCCGCCCCCCGTGGCGCAATCACCTCATATGGCACATTTTTGGAACCGGTGTCGTGTGGGCAAGTGTCTGTTTGTGAGGTGGAGTCTGTTTACTAACAAAGGCAAAGAAAACGGGCGTTGAGGGGAATACTTATTAATATTAACTTGATCAACAAAGGCATGTCCAGGCGTCCTACGACAACAAACCCGTCTTTATTTATCATTAAAGGGGGGGGGGGGGCACGAAGTGGAACACTCGCCGACGTCGGCGAGAATTCCTATCGGCGACAGTTATAGGTATGGTTTTGAGCATATATGATATATGAGGCATTCAATTTCGTACAGAAATGTCTTAACCACCCGTATATACCCCCATCTCCTGCTCAGAGGACATTTCTGTACGAAATTGAATGCCTCATATATCATATATGCTCAAAACCATACCTATAACTGTCGCCGATAGGAATTAGAGAGAACTGAAACTCGAGAAATGCCAGTGGTCGCTGGCAGTTTTAACTCAAAGGTTGGTCTACTGTGTTTTCCCTCCGCGACTAATATTTTTCATAAATCAATTTCGCGATGAATATTGATGCACCGCATCTGAATACCAAAAAATAGTTCTTCTGTTGTTCTAGTAAGTGTATGCATGACATGCATTACGATTGAACGTTCTATAATAGCAATTTAATGCAAATTACTCGCCTCGAGTAGCAAAGCTTAATATATTTTTAACATGTATATTGTGGCATGTAAAATTTGGGCGATGTTCACACTGTTTTCTAAGACAGTACTGCTGCGTCTGGCAAACGCTTGTCAAAACACAATAAGCAATGCCTTGGAAAAACGAAGAATAAAGAATGCCGAAATCGGCTTGTTGCTGCGACAATGTAGGTTATAATTGTGGAGGCGACACGCCGCGGCGGGGAGTGGTGGGCGGGGAGATTGTGGCGGGGAGATTGAATCAAAACATTGCTACTTCACGCGTCGACTCATTGCACATCCAGGCTTTCTATCTGATTGATACACAATAATAACAGGAACATATGACTGCCTAGGTATAGATAACTTCTAAACATACGTTATTGACTGTATAATATCATAGAGTAACATTTACCTCGCCTCCTCAACTATAACCTACTTGGTTATTTGGTTATATACAATGTTTTACAGAATCAGGCTTCTATACAATATACATATAGAAGAAAATCTTTCTTAAAATTATACTTTTGTGTTTTAAGTGCAGTGGAATAAGCCCATATTTTTCTTTCAAGTTGACCAACTTTTCACCAAATTGTGAGTTAAAACTGCCAGCGACCCCTGGCATTTCGGAGTTGCAGTTCTCTCTAATTCTCGCCGACGTCGGCGAGTGTTCCACTTCATGCCCCCCCCCCCCCCCCCCGCTTTAATGATAAATAAAGACGGGTTTGTTGTCGTAGGACGCCTGGACATGCCTTTGTTGATAAAGTTAATATTAGTAAGTATTCCCCTCAACACCCGTTTTCTTTGCCTTTGTTAGTAAACAGACTCCACCTCACAAACAGACACTTGCCACACGACACCGGGTTGACCAGGGGAAGGTTTTAAGCCCACTTATGAGATGATTCGATCCCTTTTTTTTTTTTTTTTTTTTTAGCAGCCTATTAGCGATAATTGGGAAAAAAAAAGTGGGTTGCGAGAATTCCAATGAACTGAAACTCGAGAAATGCCAGTGGTCGCTAGCAGTTTTAACTCAAAGGTTGGTCTACTTGTGTTTTGGCTCCGCGACTACTATTTTTCATAAATTAATTTCGCGATAAACATTGATGCACCGCATCTGAATACCAAAAGATATAGTTCTTCTGTTGTTCTACTAATTATATGGATGACATGCATTACGATGGAACGTTCTATAATAGCAATTTAATGCAAATTACTCGCCTCGAGTAGCAAAGCTTAATATATTTTTTACATGTATATTGTGGCATGTAAAATTTGGGCGATGTTCACACTGTTTTCTAAGACAGTACTGCTGCGTCTGGCAAACGCTTGTCAAAATACAATAAGCAATGCCTTGGAAAAACGAAGAATAAAGAATGCCGAAATCGGCTTGTTGCTGCGACAATGTAGGTTATAATTGTGGAGGCGCGCGTGCCGCGGCGGGGAGTGGTAGGCGGGAGATTGTGGCGGGGAGATTGAATCAAACATTACGACATCACGCGTCGACTCATTGCACTTCCAGGCTTTCTATCTGATTGATACACAATAATAACAGGAAAAATATGACTGCCTAGGTATAGATAACTTCTAAACATTCGTTATGACTATATAATATCATAGAGTAGCATTTACCTCGCCTCCTCAACTATAACCTCCTTGGTTATTTGGTTATATACAATGTTTTACAGAATCAGGCTTCTATACAATATACATATAGAAGAAAATCGTTTCTTAATATTATACTTTTTGTTTTAAGTGCAGTGGAATAAGCCCATATTTTTCTTTCAAGTGACCAACTTTTCAACCAAATTGTGAGTTAAAACTGCCAGCGACCTCTGGCATTTCGGAGTTGCAGTTCTCTCTAATTGAGGAAACCTTGATGTAGGGTGATGGGTAATGGGTGAGTGAATGGGTGGGGTGATGGGTAATGGGTGTGGGGTGATGGGTGAGTGAATGGGTGGGGGGTGAGTGAATGGGTGGGGGGTGATGGGTTGGGGGTGATGGGTGATGGGTGAGGGAATAGGTGGGGGGTGATGGGTAATCTATAATAATATAAGCGAAAGTGTGTCTGTCTGTCTGTCTGTCTGTGTGTGTGTGTGTGTGTGTGTGTGGTATAGGTTCCGCCCCCCGTGGCGCAATCACCTCATATGGCACATTTTTGGAACCGGGTTGACCAGGGGAAGGTTTTAAGCCCACTTATGAGATGATTCGATCATTTTTTTTTTCTTTTTTTTCGCAGCCTATTAGCGATAATTGTGAAAAAAAAGTGGGTTGCGAGAATTGAGGAAACCTTGATGTAGGGTGATGGGTAATGGGTGAGTGAATGGCTGGGGTGATGGGTAATGGGTGTGGGGTGATGGGTGAGTGAATGGGTGGGGGGTGATGGGTTGGGGGTGATGGGTGATGGGTGAGGGAATAGGTGGGGGGTGATGGGTAATGGGTGAGTGAATGGGTGTGTGGTGATGGGTAATGGGTGAGTGAATGGGTTGGGGGTGATGGGTAATGGGTGAGTGAATGGGTGGGGGGTGATGGGTAATGGGTGAGTGAATGGGTGGGGGGAATACATACATTTCTACATCCATGATTTCAGGAAAGTTAGAAGGGGCTATCTGGAGAGTCCGTGTTTGGTGGGCCTTCGGCCCACCAAACACAGGTAAGTGGGCCGAAGGCCCACCACCAATAGCCCTCCGCAGGAGCTAGCCAAAAAGTCCGCCCGGAGGGCGGCTTTGCGGCTAGTAGTACTATATGTATCATTATTGGTACTGTGGCATCACGCATTTATGTATATGATATTTTCTCCGTATTGTGTTATGAAATGGTGACATATACGTGAAAGTAAAGATAAAGATGGGGACATACGCTATGGTGCGCGTGGCCTCGGTGCTCATCTCCGTCACATTAACCTAAAATACGTGAACGAGAGAGAATATGTATGAAGGTTAATTAAAAGCAGTGTTTATAAAAGGAAAGTTGTAAGAGGTAGGCTACTTGTTGATTAAATAGAGGGTTGTTACTATACCAGGATGAGAGAGAGAGAGAGAGAGAGAGAGAGAGAGAGAGAGAGAGAGAGAGAGAGAGAGAGAGAAGAGAGGATGACGACATGAACAGACAAGGGTAGCTGGTAGTTATAATAAGGTAAAGGTAAAGATGGGGGTATACGCTATGTTGCGCGTGGCCTCGGTGCTCATCTCCGTCGCATTAGCCTTTCAGCCTGTGGTGGGTGGATAACTAAAACTCGTTACCCCGGGACACATAACTAGTGTGACATCCGGGTTACCACAATTACCTTCCCCAGGTTTCGAGAAAAGTAACAATAATGATGCCTATATGTATATATAGGAAGGGTAAGGCAGGGATCTTATTAAATTCAGACCGCTTCCTTGACTTACCTCTCCAGAAATTAATTACCATGTATAATACGTGTACTTTCTCCTCCTTTTCTCCTCCTTTTTACCGCCTAAATCGAGTTAACTTATGACTTCAAGGAGTTCCCCAGATATATGTAACTAACACTAATTACATCAGCCACGTAACTAACACTAATCTAAAGGGAAGGTCCCGGGGTTGATGCAGTAAGTTCTGCGACAGAGAGCCAAACTGTTTTCCATTCCACTGTTGTACCGAACATTCATAATTTAATTTACAAAGCATTCCCAGATGCTACACTTGGCAGGCTACCAAGACGTAATTGCCGCCAAATATACTAGTGGTTAAAGGGAGGTATAGTGTGTCAAAAAGAGAGAGAGAGAGAGAGAGAGAGAGAGAGAGAGAGAGAGAGAGAGAGAGAGAGAGAGAGAGAGAGAGAGAGAGAGAGAGAGAGAGAGAGAGAGAGAGAGAGAGAGAGAGAGAGAGAGAGAGAGAGAGAGAGAGAGAAAAAAATCCATGGTGGTAAAAGGGTAGTAAAATGGTGGTTTAGGGTGGTAAATGATTGGAATGGACTCAGTCGTCAGGTGGTCAGTGCGGAGTCAAAAGGGATATTCAAAAGGAGTCTGGATAAATTCATGGATGTGGATGAAAGGTGGATGTAGGTAGTGTTAAGCAACAGGAACTACCACGTGTATATAGGTCTCCAGGCCTCTTGTAGCTTCCTTATTTTCTTATGTTATGCGAGAGAGAGAGAGAGAGAGAGAGAGAGAGAGAGAGAGAGAGAGAGAGAGAGAGAGAGAGAGAGAGAGAGAGAGAGAGAGAGAGAGAGAGAGAGAGAGAGAGAGAGATAATAACTGCTAAAAATGGACTCTGCTAATATTACAACCCCACAAAGAGCCTACTGTACCTATTTTTTCTCTCTCCCCTTCCCCCCATTTTAGCCCCAAATCAACGACCTTAAAGTAATCGTCCAGACCATTTCATCATTCCTGATTTAATGCAATCAAATCATAGCCATTAACAAGTATATCAACAATACGTCGTCAGTTTTTGTATCCAGTCAACCGTTTTTAAATAATCCGCAATCAAAATCTGCAAATTCCCCGAGTTTTCAAAACGCACTCAAGGTTTGCAGACGCTCATGCTCAGGCTCGGTGACGTAGCATCAGGGAGGCTCATCTTCCCGCGCTGATCAGAGAGGCACGTAAACACAGAGATAAATATAGTACTTGAAGATATTTGGGTGTTTCTGATAGATTTTTTTTGCTATATACCACATGCATGCATCCTTTATGGGTGCAGCAAGACAGCTTTGCCTTTCGAGAAAAGTTTGCACACGGAAAGGAGTGGCGTGTTTAGGGTGATACACGCCTATAGTGTGTTGGGGCGAGCAGTTGTGTTGAGAAACGGTGTGTAGTGTACACAGCGGGTGAAAGACTGGGTGAGAGTGTGCAGCACGACTAGTCGGCTACCCAGTGTGTGGGTTGGGACGACGAGTGTGAGGTGAGCCTGTGTACACGGGTGTGCTGGACAAGGGCGGCGCCCCCCCCCCGTAAGACAGTGACTCAGTCCAACACCATACCAGAACAGGTGGCCCTGTTAGACAGGGACGCCAGGACTGGTAGCAGCGGTGGACCACCACGGCTGTGAGGCTTTGCCTCTTAACAAGACCAAGTAAACCAAGTAAGCCAGTTGTGGAGTGGGCGTGTCCTGTGGTGAGAGACCCTGTGGTGGTGTGGCTGTCACACTTTCTACCTTCCCGCCCGCATAATTTCCAACTCTATGCTGTAGTTAATGCTAGTATGTGGTTTCCGAGTAATGACGTTTGACTGTAGCTCCAAAACTAACCATAGGATTTTCTCGAAAGTACCTTCATTGTGATTCCCACACACACATGGTTTAACATTATTTACCAATCCATGTTTTGGAGAAGTGCCAGGTCCTCCTGCTGAACCTCAGGCTCTGCTAACACCTGTTCATCCACCTCGTACTCGGGCTCAAACATATAGGATCCCATGACAATCTGAGGTTCGTTTTCCTCATAGTATACGCGACCAGCTGTGGTGATGGAAATTGGGGGTCACTGGTATGGGGGTTTTATAACTGGTCAACGTTACTTGAATGATATTATTTGGGGATGATTTGATAAAAGATTACAATTTGAATGGAGGATTTAACTTAGTCTTATGGTTTCACTATATGATTATAGTATGACCACGTCTCACTGCGGAGAGTACTGAAAAGGGGGATGTACTTAAGGGGAAAGGATAATAAGGTTTAGGTTAAAGGGATTTGCTGCCACCAGCCCTGGCGAGTAGTTCACTATGATTACTCCCTGGGCACGTTAGATTAATATTAATATTAGATTGATCTTGGTAGTCGTGGTTGGTACGAGGGGTTATACCGAACAAGGCTGGACTCTTTTGGAAGTGTGGGGCATTATTGTCCTAACACAGAATAATCACCTGGGTTTTTATAATAACACAAGAACTATATTTGCAAATGATATCCTATTTATTCATAATGACATGGTAAGTCTCTCACTTGAGATCATATTCAACATATAAGGGTTAACACTATACCGAGAAAACTCTACTCGGAAATAAGAAAAGCAACTTTACACCCTGACGTAGGAACTTTTCCTAAGTGATGAGAGAAAGCTCTTATGAGCATAAATCTCCTTCACTAGAATTTCTATTCAGTGAATTGCCCTACACTAGGTAACATACCACTTAATATTTATAAATTTCACATGGAAGATAGGTATCTAGTAGAGAAAGAATATGGCGCGAAAATGTTGTGTGCGTGTTACAGTAAGACCATGTGGCTTTCTGAAGGAGACATGGACGGCCTGCAACGACGCGAAGAGACGAATTCTCGTTAATAACACTTATAAGGATGGGCGGAACATCTATGCCTTAGTGACACTGAACTGTACCTATATATTTATATAGAAATATATAGATATAATATACTAAGGGAGAAAGAACACAGGAGTTAGGTACGAAGGTCTTACCTGCAACGACGCGAAGAGACGAATGCCTCTTCTGAGATTATAGCCTGGAGCAAAAAGGGGACTTGTTTGAAAGCTTTTAGGCGTGAACTCAAGTGAGTAACTTTTAATCCCGAAATAACTATTTAAATAATGAAACTTGCGTATATAAGAACATGTGGCTTATAATATAAAACTGTTTACTTTGATACTGAAGAATTTAATATGCTTAGTCTAATAACCAAGAAAGGTATGATTTGTGGGCCCGTCAACTTGTCCGAACACATTTTTGGAGTGAGAGGGTATGGAAGTGTTTCTTAGAACTTTGGTGGGCTTTCATTTTAGCGCGTATTTTTACTAAGATATCCAATCATGAACATGATTGATAACGATGGGGATTATTTTGAAAGCCATTAGGATTCTAGGAGGGTTCCTAAATCTGAGAAGATGGTTGGGAAAGAATGAAAAGAATTGAATACATTAGTTATCACTGATCGCGGAATAATTATTCCACGAATTTTGACTCGCATACGGCATGTCAGGGAGAGAATGGAAGGAAAGAAGAAAGAAATGGCGGGTGAAGGCACGAAAGAAGATAAAACAAAATGGCGTGTAGGATGGCCAAATGATGAGAAAAGATGGCGGAAAGATAGAAAGACGATGAGTCACCCGTAACAAAGAGAAAAAATTAACTACTGACAAGACATAGCTCGGGAATTTTATAATAATAATTTTCCTACTATCTCCCGAATAATGGGCATTACACAGCGTCATTTCTTTCGGTGTCAGATTGAGCATCGTACTCTAGATCTGTCACAGCGACAGATTCACTGTCTGACACCGAAGTACAATCGCTCATCATAACATTTGCCGACAGGTGTCAGACAGAGTGTCTGCGGGCGTCCCTGTTCTGACGTCATCAATAACAGTCGTAGCCCTGTTGGAGGGAAGATTTTTTTTTTCGCGCGCTTTTTACAAAAGTCGTGTTTTTACGGAAATAAGGCCTGGAAATCAATTATTTTTGGTGGATTAGGTGTTTTGAATGTACGTTCAACATAATTCGGCAAAAAAAATTGGGTCTGGACGATTACTTTAACCTTGGCCTTCAATTTCGATGACCTTGACACACTTATGGAGAGATAATAGCATAAAGGAAATCGATGGTATTTGGATGCATGTAACGCATTTAGGTATCAATCAATCATTGGGGGCATACGCCGGGGGGCGCGTCGCCTCGCCCACCCTACGACGCCACTCCCGGGGGTCACCACGCGCGAGTTCCCATGCAGGCTCCTTTCCCATACCAAGCAGCTCTCGACAAGAAACTCAACTTCCCCAGCCACGAGCC
>JACEEZ010022880.1:232500-258428 GCA_016584305.1 Chionoecetes opilio | reverse complement strand
ATTGCCACACGGCAGTCAGAACAGCATGCAACCCGCGATCATGGCCTCACCCCAGCTTTGAGGAGCTCCGCACTGATATTACAAACACCAGCTGCCTTTCCACCCTTCAACTTTGCTACAGCCTCTCTGACTTCGTCAAGAGAGGGTGCGGTTTCGTCAATGGGAGGATCGGGATCCACTGCCTGTAACCCAGTGGTGTGAAGCTGCTCAGTTGGAGGGTCCACCGTAAACAACTGCCCAAAGTACTCAGCCCAACGAGCCATCTGCCTATCCATGTCCGACACGAGGCGCCCATCTGCTGTTCGAATAGCACTCGCCCGAAAAGGAGACTTGGAACGGAGCTTCTTCAGGGCTCGGTAGGCGGGTCGGAGGTCATTAGCGTTCAAATGACCCTCGACTTCCTCAGCGAGACTCCTGACATACCTCTCCTTGTCTCTCCTCAGGAGGGTTCTAGTCCTGTGTGACAAAGCCCTGTGCTGGTCCCGGTTCCCTGCCAGCCTGGCAGCGCGACTCTCCTCGATTTTCTCCAGCGTCTCCGTCGAGACAAAACCACGCCTTGACCTCGGGCGCTCCCAATACACTCATTGGCAGCCTGTAGAGTTTCACGTTTGAAGGTATCCCACAGTTCTACAGGATCCCCGAGAGCACCGAGCACATCAAACCGATTTGAGACTGCCACCGCATACTCACGATCACATGTCAAGTCCTTCAGTTTCTCAAGATGAAACACAGTATGGTTACCTCTTGAGATTCTTCTGGACTTGACTTGAAGCTTAAGAGTAGCTTAGCTTAAGCTTAAGGTAGCTTAAGGTAGTAAGGTAGTAAGGTAGGTACCTTAGCTTAAGGTAGGATGGTGGTAATCTCTCGGGCAGACATTTATAGATTCCTCTCTTCTATCTATCTTTTCTCCTCTTCTCCTCTCTCTCTCTTATATCTATCTTATTTTCCTCGCTTTCGTGTCTGCTGCCTAGCGATGTACCGTTAAGAAGAGAGATTTTAGTCATAGCCTATGCTCTTTGTGGGAAGTTGTGAATCCAATTACTTTGTATCATTTTTACTCCACCTCCTCCTACTACTTCTCGGGCCTCTGAAACTTACTCTCATTGCGTAAAATGATTGCGAGTCGCGTCTACACAACCCCTCCCACACGTCTCAGACAGCCCCGAGTAAACGGTCACTACTACAACTTTTGACCTGTGACGGGCTGTGGTTCAGTAAGGGCCCTGTCAGTTAGTGACCACCATCGGGATTTATATACCAGGGGTCACTGCTGCAGGGGGCATTGAAGTGCACGGCGTCCTACTTGGAAAGTGCACTACCGCAGTGTATTGAAACGGAGCTGGGGCCTGATTGACTGCTGCCTCCCAAGAAAGCGCCAGGCAAGGCTGCCGCACCACCCCTGAACTTCCACACTGAGCCTACACCAACACTACATTAGACCTCATAACACACAGATAGCCCCGAGTTAACGGTTACCACTACTACTCTCGACCTGTGACGGGCTGTGGCTCAGTTAGGGTCCTGACAGTTAGTGACCACCATCGGGATTTAAGGTACCAGGGGTCACTGCTGCAGGAGGCATTGAAGTGTACGGCGTCCTACTTGGAAAGTACACAATCCGCAGTGGATTGAACGGAGCTGGGGCCTGATTGACTGCTGCCTCCCAAGAAAGCGCCAGGCAAGGCTGCCGCACCACCCCTTGAACCTCCACACTGTGTTCACACCATTACAAAACACACATAACATGACCTATCTATCAAGCACTAAACCTACCCCCACAAACTAGTAGTAGTTAGCCATAGATTACAGTTTTCAACTTTCCTCACAAATTCCATGCAGTTTTTCTATATTGCATGGTATCACTTCTTTTCCGGCCAGCTTCGGCTGGAGGGATGGGTGGGTGGGGAGGAGCCTTCTACTTCCTATCCTTTCTCTCTTATCATCTAGTTAGTGTAGTGTAGTTAAAGCAAACAGTCTTGTAAGGACCTATCGGTCTGTTGCTGTTTGTGTTTCCTTTGTATTCCTTTGTATTTCTTTGTACTTCTCTTCTCGTAATCCTCCTTCTTCTTCATCTCTCTAGCTTTCTCCGTTTCCTTTTCCTACTCCTCGTATTCTCCCTTCTTCTTCATTTTCTCTTTCTTATTTCTCCGTCTCCTCCTCCTACTTCTCTCATTCTCGTAATCTCCCTTCTTCTTTATCTCTATCTTTCTTATATATCCATCTCCTCCTTCTACTTCTCTCCTCGCATTCTTCCTTCATCTTCTCTCTCTTTCTTATTTCTCCGACTCCTACTTCTCTCATCCTCGTAATCTCCCTTCTTCTTCTTCTCTATCTTTCTTATTTATCCACCTCCTACTTTTACTTCTCTCCTCCTCGTATTTTTTCGTCATCTTCCTCTTCTCTCTCTTTCTGATTTCTCTGTCTTTTCCTCCTACTTATATCCTCCTCGTATTCCTCCTTCTTCATCTTCTCTCTCTTATTTCTCCGTCTCTTCCTCCTACTTATCTCCTCTTCGTAATCTTCAGCTTCTTCATCTCTCTCTTTCTTATTTCTCAGCCTCCTACTATTCCTCTCATCCTCGTATTCTCCCTTCTTCTTCATCTTCTCTTTCTGTCTTATCTATCCGTCTTATCTCTTTCTCCTACTCCTCTCCTGTTTTGGGAGCGGGTAGCGATGGTATTTTGAATTTATAACCCCTTGAGGCCCAGAACGTAATTGCCATTGTAATTTGGCTACCAATAGACGATTTTAATTAATATAAGCAATGATTTATAGATATGACACAAGTGCTTGTGGGCCCTTCGGACCCATGTATTGATGTTTGTAGTAGTAGTATATATTAGACAACAATGTGAGTGCAAATTCCAATCGTGTTGTTGCTGTCGTTGGTCACTGGTCAAAGTGCCTCGGGGTAGACCACCTACCACCACCGTAGCCTGCCTCACCCCAGCCCCACGCCTGCCTCACCCCAGACCCACGCCTGTCTCACCCCAGCCCCACGCCTGCCTCACCCCAGCCCCACGCCTGCCTCACCCTAGCCCCACGCCTGCCTCACCCCAGCCCCACGCCTGCCTCACCCCAGCCCCACGCCTGCCTCACCCCAGCCCCACGCCTGTCCTGCAAGCACACTCACACACACACACAAGCACACACACACACACACTCACACACACACGCACGCACGCACTCACGCATGTACGCATGCACGCACGCACACGCACATGCACACACACATAGTACATGCATGCACACACAAACACACACACACACACACACGCACACACACACACACACAACACACACACTGACACACGCACACAAAGTCCATGAGGCTACGGAATTAGGGAAATACGGCAAGACGTTACCGCAGAGTTTATTCCTGTAATCTAATCGCTGTAAGGTGTTTTTAGCCCAAAACCCCCCTTCAAAATAATTCAATCTACATGGGACCAAGCCGCTTACCACCTACGATTTATTTGCCATTTTTTGAGCCTACTTGCATCAAAGTTGAATTTACAGTTTCGGCTACCCAAAATAGACAGACAGACGGACAGACACACGGCTACTCCTATAGTATATTAGACAAGTGCTTGTGGGCCCTTCGGACCCATGTATTGATGTTTGTATATTAGACAACATGTGATTGCAAACTCCAATCGTGTTGTTGCTGTCGTTGGTCACTGGTCAAAGTGCCTCGGGGTAGACCACGTTCCGTGTGATTCTAACCCTTTGTGTTCTGCGTGATTCCAACACACACACAACCGTCAGGATGGCTCGATTGGTAGAGTTGTTGTCTCGCGTGTAGCGTCCCTGCGCGTCCCTGCAGAGGAAATGGAGGGCGAAGCACTGATCCTAGAGGGTGCAGTGGGTGGGTCAGCGGTACAGACCACACAGCAGGAAGTAGGGATGAGTGAAGATCATACCTACTATAGACAAGGACCAGACACGCAGCAGGAATTAGAGAACATGACTGTGGTGGACGAGGTGGGGGCAGACCGAGGAAGCTGTGGCAACAGAGGAAGTGAGATCGGGAGAAGGAGCCACGAAGGAGCCGAACCCGCAGCCACAAAGGGGAGAGACAACAACCCGCTGGGGTGAACAGGGAGCCAGGCCCAAGGAATGGAGGCCCAGACAGCCCACGAGGGGGACGAGCCCCCAGCCGCAGAGGAGGGAGACACTGTCTGGTATAGGGGAAAGAGGAGCTGACGTCAGGGATAGGAGGCCAGAACAGTTAGCAGAGAAGCAGAGTCCCCAGCCGCAGAGGAGGATGACAACGGCGGCCATTAGGGAATAAGAGGACCCAGTGCAAGGAGGCCAGACCAGCTTGCAATGGAGCAGAGTCCCCAACCGCTGAGGAGGACGACTACGGCGGCCACCGGGGACCGAGGACCCAGTACAAGGAGGCCAGACCAATCTGCAAGGGAGCAGAGTCCCCAACCGCTGAGGAGGACGACTACGGCGGCCACCGGGGACCGAGGACCCAGTACAAGGAGGCCAGACCAGTCTGCAAGGGAGCAGAGTCCCCAACCGCTGAGGAGGACGACAACGGCGGCCACCGGGGACCAAGGAGCCAGAGCAAGGGAGAGGAGGACAGACCTGCGAACCCAGGCGACAACGACACCCTGGATGGGAGTTGGCCGGTGGTCATGGAAGATGATCACCGGGGGCAAGCGACTACGTCTGAAGAGATCCGGTAAGTGGGAAAGAAGGATATGGTTGTTTGGGGACAGTATCCTAAGAGGGCTCGGTAAAGAGATACAGAGTCTGACTAGCGAGTACTATAGGATAGAGGATAAATGTTTGCCAGGGGCTAACATCAGGACCATCCGCGAAAAGGTGAGACAACACCTAAGCGAGATGGAGTCGGAGGACCTGGTAGTCATAGAGGGAGGTGGCAACGGTTTGTTAGATATAGTGTAATGCCCATTATTCGGGAGAGATAGTAGGAAAATTATTATTATAAAATTCCCGAGCTATGTCTTGTCAGTAGTTAATTTTTTCTCTTTGTCTCACGGGTGACTCATCGCCCTGCTATCATTTCCGCCATATTTTCTCATCATTTGTACTTCCTACGCGCCATTTTGTTTTTCTTCTTTCTTTTTCCGCCATTTTCTTCCTTCCTTCTTTCCCTCCCTCTCTCCCCGACATCCCGTATGCGAGGCAAGTTTCCGTGGAATAATTATTCTGCGATCAGTGATAACTAATGATGTCAGATCTTTTTATCTTTTGCCAGCTATCTGGTCAGACCAAGTAACTCTCCCAGATTCTTAATGTCTTTCAAAATAATCCCTATCGTCATCGGTTAGGGTCATATATGGACGTGTTAGTAAAGATACACGCTAAAATGAAAACCTACCAAATTTCTAGGCTTCATATTTTTACCCTCTCACTCCAAAAATGTGTTCGGACATTTGACGGGCCCACAAATAATACCTTTCTCGGGTATTAGACTAAGCATATTAAATTCTTCAGTATCAAAGTAAACAGGTTTATATTATAAGCCACATGTTCTTATATACGCGAGTTTCATTATTTAAATAGTTATTTCGGGATTAAAAGTTACTCACTTGAGGTCACGCCTAAATCTTTCAAACAATTCCCCTTTATGCCGCAGGCCATAATCCCAGGACGAGTCATTCGTCTCTCCGCGTCGTTGTAGGTAAGACCTTTGGACCTAGCTCCTGTGTTCTTTCTTCCTTAGTATATTATATCTATATATTTCTATATATATATATAGGTACTGTTCAGTGTCACTCATGCATAGAAAGGTCTGCCCATCCTTATAAGTGTTATTAACGGATTCGTCTCTCCGCGTCGTTGTAGGCCGTCCGTGTCTTCTTCAAAGCCACATGGTCTTAATGAAACACACACAACTATTTCTCCTCACATTTTCCTCTACTAGATATCTATCTTCCATGTGTAATTTATAAATATTAAGAGGTATGTTACCTAAGTGTAGGGTAATTCCCTGAATAGAAATTCTAGTGAGGAGAGTTATGCTCATAAGAGCTTCCTTTCATCACCTAGGAAGAGTTCCTGTGTCAGGGTGTAAAGTTCCTTTTCTTACTTCCGAGTAGAGTTTTCTCGGTATAGTGTTAACCCTTATATGTTGGATATGATCTCAAGCAAGAGACTTACTATGTCACTATGAATAAATAGGATATCATTTGCAAATATAGTTCTTGTGTTATTATAAAAACCCAGGTGATTATTCTGTGTTAGGACAGTAATTCCCCACACTTCCAAAAGAGTCAGCCTTTACTCGGTATAATTCCACGTACCAACCACGACTACCAAGATCAATCTAATATTAATATTAATCAAACGTGCCCAGGGAGTAATCATAGTGAACTACTCGCCAGGGCTGGTGGCAGCAATTCCCTTTAACCTAAACCCTTATCCTTTTCCCTTAAATACATCCCCCTGTTAAGCACTCTCCGTAGTGAGAAGTGGTCAAACTATAATCATATAGTGAAGTCAGAAGACTAAGTTAAATTCTCCATTCAAGTTGTAATCTTTTATCAAATCATCCCCAAGTAATATCATTCAGTAACGTTGACCAGTTATAAAACCCCCATACCAGTGACCCCCAATTTCTGTCAACAAAATAGGAGGAGAAAAAACAGTGAAGGCTTTCGAGGAGATGGTGGAGATGGTGAAGAGAAAGGTACGGCAGAGCCCCCTGGTGTTGTCTATCCCCATGAGGCAAGGGAAGGAGGCCTCACTGTATGGTGCAAAGAGGAGGTGGTGAATACGAAGTGTGTAGAGCAGCTGGAGAATTGGGCGTGTGATGGGCTACAGCTGTGGGAGAGGATGAGTTGGAACCAGGTGTGGTCACGAGATGGCATACACATGTCTAACGTGGGGAAGGTGTGGATGGCGTGGAATGTAGCAGAGTGGGCTCAACAGAGGAGAGTGACCAGGCATAGGGAAGGGAGAGTAGAAGAGGAATGCTGCTTGCCTTACTGAACACAAGGGGATGGAGTGAAGGGAAATGGAGGACATTGATAGAAGAGGGAAAGGAGTATGATGTAATAGGAGTATGGGCCAGCTGCAAGAAGGTCTCGTCGTGTGCCCTATAGGGTCCCGGCGTGGAAATGCCCACCTGCACAGGTTCAAGAACAGCGTCATTTCACCCCCATCGTGTGCCCCATCGGGAAAAAATCGTCGGGCGGTAATCCCCTACCGATGAGATGATCGATGAGCACCATATATAATCAAATACTTCCATTGAACATCAATAATTATCATCATATTCAATATGTGACACATTTCTGAGGAAGAATCCGCGGTTACGAAGCAGAAAAGGCAGCTAATTCATCATTTTCAGTTGCCGGGAACTCAAGACAAGCGGGTGGATGTCCGCGCCACCTATTGACAGCGGCTGGTGATATGGGGCGGGTGGGCGGGCGGGCGGAGTCCTTCCACACCTCATAACAATACGTTGTCATCTGCCTTACCTGTGTCTAACTGAAGAAGACTGATCAACTACCACGCCTGTGAACGCATCATAGGACATCACCAGGGCTCATATGGTTCCTCAACGGATCCTTGCAGCCCTACTAGCCAACGCCTATACCCGCTCGGTATTCCCGCTGGGATATAAGTGAACAAACTTTAACTATGATTGAATGTATGTGTTACTTTTATGCAGTTACCATTTCGAAATGATAATAAGTAATATGGCTAAATATTACTGACTAGAATCATCTAGAAACGCAAATAAATTGTAACCATGAGAGAGAGAGAGAAAAGAGAGAGAGAGATGAGGAGGGGAGAGAGAGAGAGAGAGAGAGAGAGAGAGAGAGAGAGAGAGAGAGAGAGAGAGGAACACCAGCGTGGCGGTCATGGTAACTCAAATGGCCAACCTCAGAACTTGTGAAATCTTTTCGTACCGCCTCTTTCTATTGAAAACAGCATTGCTAATACAAGTATTAGTATATTTTTATGTTATGGAAAACAATAATTCATGATAGAAATGACTGGAATGAATTTCTTTATAGTAGTAACTATTATTATTCTATTTATCGCACGGGTTGGTACACCTCGCTCCCGACGTCGGGACATCATGCCGATGGGGGCAAAATCAGCCGTTCATGAAACTCATCAATGGAGTATCACGACAGTCGGGCGCCCCACTCACTACCCAGCAAACACAAAGACGGAGGGCCTCCGGAGGCCCTCCGTATGTCTTACCGGCGGCCCGACGGAAGTGTACGACGTAGGGCCGCTGGGGATTTGCTCAGAGGCTCACCGGCGGGCCGCTCCCAGCGGCCCGCCGTAGGGCATATGACCATTTGCCGCTGTTATATTAATGATTGGGGAAATATTTTACGGTTACACTTTCTAAGCATATTGCAGATACAGTAATGTTTTTAGAGGTGTTGCACAGACCATTAGCCGCTAAAGACTGATGGGCCCGTACCGAGTCATGCTGAAGGGCGAGCGACAACCTTCGTTGACTGAAGAAGGGTACCATAAAAGGGATATTTTTCGTTATGAAGAGCAGCGACGACGGTCGTCAAAGACACGAAGGTGACCGTGTCTTTGTGCCGACCTACGTCGCTGCTCTTCGTTCCGAAAAATATCCCTTTTATGGTACCCTTCCTGTCAACGAAGGTCGTCGCTCAACCTTCATCATGACTCTCGGTACGGGCCATGGATGTTCAACCCCATAAAAACATTACTAATTATGCAATATGCTCTAAGTACAAGCCAAAATATTTTTGTCGTTATCCAGTAATATGATGAAGAGAACCACAAATCACTTTGGACTTCGTTTATTTTTACACAAAAAAATTCCGCATTGGACTTACATGGTGGAACAGCCATGAAGAACGAGATGAATGAAGATTGAAGATTTGTAATCGAGATCCATTTCAACATTTAAATAATTTGCAGGCCATACAAAACATACAAAATTATGAACTATAAAATTTAAACCCAGATATTTTTGGTCAACCTTTTCAAACACTCTAATTAGCAGGATTTCCTTCCTTTTTTATTTCCTGTACCTATCCATCCCCCTTTCCCATATACCACTCTGCTGTCATACCACCCTGTCTCTATAATATCATACGCCTTTCCTTTACATAAGGGCAGTTTGCGCTAGGGTCGACTCCACTGTAAATAAATAAATAAAAAAATAAAATAATATATAAATAAAATATAATATTTTATATATATATATATATATATATATATATATATATATATATAATAAAATATATTAAAATCTATTTTATAAAATATATTAATATGTAATTATATATATATATATATATTATATATATGGTATATGTATATGTTTTATATATATATATAAAATATATATATTATATATATATATATATATGTATATGTTTTTAATATATATTATATATATATATATATATTTTTATATATAAAAATATATATATATATAATTATATATATATTATATATATATATATATAATTAATGTATATATAGTCACTGCAAAAAAAAAATTAGGACAAGAACGTCTTCAGATTTTTTGCCCTTCTCAGTGATGTGTTAAAATTTCTTGGGTTTGTCGTATATCTGACATCTCACTGGGCTGGAGGTTAGTCCTCACAGTGCTCCACATCGCTCAGGCTGCACTAAGATATGTATGAAGGGGAGAGGGTTGCCATCTTTGCTCCTTGCGCCTAAATTTCATATTTGCCAGATAACATGGGAGACGGGAACCTCCAAAAATGCTGTCTCAATCTGGTGCATGCAGGCTCTAAATGATGAGTTGGTAACTAGTTTGGTGGAAAGAGAGTTAGAACGACCTCAGAAAATGTCAAAGACTTGCTTGCGTGGTCTTCTTTGTGTTCCATGTTGCTTGGTCTTCTTTGACGTTTTCCGAGGTCGTTCTAACTCTTTTTCCACCAAACTAGTGGTGAGAGATGAGATGGTGTGAGACATGAATTAAGAGAAGGGAAAAAAAAAAAAAAAAAAAGTTCCTTTCGCAGGTTTATCCCTCCTCCTTTTCCTCTTCATGTCTCACACCATCTCACCACCACAGCTGTCACTATAACACCCTCTTCCTCTTTCCCCCCACCACACACCCCTCCCTCCCACGGCATCCACACAGCCCTAACTCCCTCTACACTACATCAAACACGGGAACAAGGAAGCTACAAAACGTGTCTCTAGCTTCCTTGCATGGGAATGAAGCGTAAAGTATACATACACCCAGTTCCTGAAGTGAACAATTTTTTTTTTGTGGGGCCCTGCCTCTTTTTTTTCATCGGTGTCTGCCTGAAAATCCGTGAAAATGTACTAGTTGTGACAGCATATTTGTATGTCTTTAAAACTTTTTTCCTGTCGAATGTATGTGTATTTATGAACGTGTTCTTGTATTATTTCATTTTTCATCTTTTGGTTTCATGTCTGGCTCAATATAAAAGGTATGAGACACTTTAATTCAGGTCAGTTAGGCATCAAGTGAGTGGCCAGCAGACTGGTTAACTCCTGCCGCACGGCGGCACGTCGATCGCAAGCGCACCACAGGACCCCCTTGAGCGAGGTATATTCTTGTAGCGTCTTTGGCGACTTGCCCCGCGGGGTATGCCTCCAATGATGATGCGATCAGGCTTAAGTGTTGTTCTCCTGACCCAAAACACCAGCCTGAGGAGTAGCTGCTCCAGCACTGTTGTGCCTCGTCTGCTCTATCTGGCATCTGCTCCCTTGCCGCATCCTCCATTCACCTGTGATGGTTTGTAGCTGAAGTCGGCGATACACTGAAGCCGCCGCCTGCTGAAGATGTTCAGAATCAATTCTACAATATATAGTATGACTTCTACACTGATCATATTGAAAGCAGATGAAAACAAAAATATTTTTTAAGTACATGTAATTGACATACGGTACTGTATATGGCAACAGCCACATGTCTGTGAATGAGGACAGATAATGGAGTATGTACTGTAGTACATATTTAGGGCAAATCTTTTTTAATCCAGACAAATTATTACTCCCACAAGGTTCAGGAACCAATAATGGCTTATGGTTAATGGTTAATATAATGTGACCCCTCATATTGTCAGTCAAAAATGCATCCCAGTCACAAATTCATAATAAAGGTAAGGCGAGATACTGTTTGTAAACTTTTCGGGTTAAAATATGATGTAACAAATTCACCAAAAGCTTTCAGTTTATCATTACATGTTAGTATAGGATTACATTCATTGATTGAGAAGTTTGTAGAACCATCTCTTTGTCAGTGAATAGGTGGCATTTCCTTAGAAGGTTAGAGTCACAAAGGAGAAATTTGTGCAGAGGTTAGTAACACAGGTTCCAATGGAGTTGGCACCACACACTATAGGCACAGAAAGGAAAGGTAGGATTGGGCAAGCATTAGTTTAACCCCCATACATCATAGAAGCAATATTATCACCTTGATGGAAAGCTTGGGTTAGTATTAGTGAAACAACTCTTCAACTTTCTTTTTCTGGAACTCTTATTATCTTTCTCTCTCAATTTCCATCTTTTCACACTCTTCCAAACCTGAGAAAAAAAAAAAAAACAATCCCGTATTACAGTTTCTCAAAAGGGGAAGGCCATTGCTGTTGGGAGTAGGTTTACAAGTGCATCATGATGTGTACATTTCTTGAGTCAAATTGTTCACTTAAGCACTCCACATTACATATGAAGCATTCAATAAAAAAATTACTTAGAAAGAGAGTTGGGACATGGTGCAGGAAGTCCACAATGTAGACAGGTGTGCTGCAGTGGCTAAAGGGGGAAGAAAGGAAGACATGCTTAGCAATGATCCCACCAGCAATGACAGAAACAAGCTCCGAAGGGATTCCTGGAAGGAAATGTACAAGAAAATATACATTCACCCTGTAGAGGGATTGTTGGCGTTATAGGTAGTTAGGATGTGTCTGATTGAAAAAGATACCTAAATTGCCATTGCACCCTGGTAACCGAATGTTGCATCATGATAGATAAATACATGATATGTAAGCTCTATATCAATTCGACACACAAGTCCTACCCACCCATAACGATAACAGCATAGCTGTGCAAGCAAAGGTATCACTGCATCCCGGTATATACATGAACCATTAGGTGCTCGAAAAGTCTGAGGGCAACAAATTCTTTCTTCAATCCAATAGCTGTTTGCTGCCTTCATCTGCATTGAGAACACCACCCATGAGTTCGGGGGGGGGGGGGGGGGGGGGAGGGTTTTAAAAACATGTAAAATTATTTATGGGAAATAATTTGCCATTACATTTTTTATAAGCTTTTAAGAGCCTGACACATTCAAACACACTTGTACAATAAAATATTTTAAAAAAACCATCAAAGGAATACTATATCCATCATTATTATCTTAAACTCACAATACATACCATTTCCGCATTCTGAAGGCGATGTTCGCCCACACCACCTTTGGGACTTTCATCCCTACTGGTCAAGCGTTGGTAATTTTGACAACCAGGGGCCACCAGCGCCTCAGTTCTGGGGACGTTCCACATACCGAAAGTCACGACTCCCCCCCCTGATGTGATGGATCTGCGAGAAGCATTATAAGTGTTATGTCTCATAGAAGTGATAATAAGTCTTCTTTTTTTTAAAGTAAACATAATTCATGGCCCGAGCAAAAAATTAACTTAAGCATCCACTTTAAAGCAAAAAAAAAAGACTCAAGCATTATCAGGTTGGTTAGTTTACTGCTCTATTGAGGAAAAGAACGTGTGACTGATTGAGGGTTAAAAAATATCTTCGTAATAAAAAACATAAAATAACAGTCACATAACGGGTGATATTTTCCGCAATAAGGAGGGTTCCCTAAAACCAATCTTTACCCTAATTTATCATTGAAAAGCAAATAAACCCATTTTTGCAATACATAATCAGTAAAGCTAATTTAATGTACCTTTAATAAAATGTCCATGCACACAATCATCGCACTCTGCAGTGTATCAAACACCATGCTGCATCCTGGTCTGCGCAACGGTAGAGCTTTTTAAAAAAAAGAAAACAAAATTAAATGGTAAAGAACATTTCTGCGTCGTCGAGTTAAAATAAATAGCTTAACGGGGGAAAGAATGAGTACTAAAGAATATAAGGTAAAATTCTAGTGTTTGGGCCCCTACTCTCCACTTCCCCCAAAAAAGTTTGGGGACCTGTGGGAATGCGGGGTTTTGGGTGGGAACAAATTATGCGTCGGAAAACGTATTTTAAGAGTTATTGTTTAGGGGGGGTTAAAAATTTCCTTAAATCTAGGGTAATTTCCTTTTTACCTAGAGAAATTTGCCTAACCAAAATTAACCTGACCTAGCGGGGGATTTGACCCACCGATAACTTAACCAACTCTAATCTAATCTAACCTAATCTAACCTAACCTAACCTAACCAAATCTAACCTAACCTAACCAAATCTAACCTAACCTACCCAAATCTAACCTAACCTAAACAAATTAACCTAACCTCCTAGCGGGGGGTTGGGGGGGATTCTCGATACTCCGGTCATCATAATGTGAGGATCGTCCCGGTTACACAATCTCGGACTCAGAAGAAATCCAATGAATGTTCCCTAGATCTAGGGAATTTTTTCAACACCCCTAACTCAAAAACAAAGTGGTTGCGGGACGCATATTTTTGTACCCCAGCCAAATATCCCGCATTCCCCCAGGTCCCCCAAAATTGTTTAGAGGGAGAGGGGAGTATGGGCAAACACTAGAATGATACCCACAAGAGAATCACACACCACATCACTGTTTAACACATCTACAGGTCACACCCAGTCACATATCACACCACACAGCCTTTTATTACAAAAACACAATTCATTCATCAAGGTCTAATTTATCAAAACAATCTGTAGGTAAAAGTGATATCTTGATGAAGTGTGGTGGTTACAGGGAGTTTTCGTACACAAGTTGTTTTTGTACCCAGGTTTTGTTAGTTGCTTCGTAAAAAAAATTTTTAGATTTTTCGTACATACCCGGTGTCGTTTTGTCTAGTAGTCAAGTTCAAGCTGAGTGTACGAAACGACTATGGTTTCATATAGACTACCAAACAACTTTTTGGTGTACGAAACAACTTGTGTACGAACTGACTGCACCCCAGTGTGATCAGCAGTGTGATTTGATTAAGTTTTGGTTTTTAGGTTTGTATACAATTAATAATATGCCGTATGTTGCCAGTTTGCCACGGCCTAAATTACTTACGGCCGAAAGGGCTGGACGGTAAGTACAGCAGGATAAATCACAGCCAGGTTACAGTTGGCTGGCTAGCCGATGGCTAGCCGCGGCACTATGATGCTGCTGTTGTTGTTTTAAGGATGCGAGGATCCTTTGGGGAACACTATGAGCCCTGGTTGATGTCCTATGATGCTATCACAGGCAGGGTAGTTGATTTTATCAGGGAGCCGCGGCCCCTATTCAAACAAAACTTGTTTACGAACAAATGACAAAATATGATGCGCAATACTCTGTCCTCTACACACTTTTCTATATTTTGGCACTCTTCCTTAAACTATACTTACTTATTATGAATCAATTAAGAGAGGAAAAATTATTACTCACCGTATAATCCGATATGTTGCTCTGCACACTGCACGGCATATGATAATGATGATGGATATTGATATACTCTTCTCAGTATATCTTCTCTGTAGTATGTCTAACCGAACCAAATCACATTTGCGCCAAATATTTATTATATCTTTATCAGTTTTCAACTCATTACCTTTGAGCTGAAAGTTATTAGCCGTACGTAATACCAAGTAAATGTGGTACTTGGTAAAATGTCGGAAGAAAAATGCCAAGCGTCGCAATATGAATAAATGCTTTCAAAAGAACCGTCATTTTAAGACTTATAATATATTATCATGATCATTAGTGTATTGGTACATAATCAGTGTTGTATTCCAAATATTTCACAAAGAGTAAATCTTTGATAAAACAGAAGTAAGGATAGTCCGTATATAAGATACATGAGTAACACATTGTCAGTCTTTTTTACGAAGGCTTTGATAACTTACGTTTTGTGTGAATGTTTATACAAAAAAAGGAATACATTTTCAAATTGTACATTGATTTACAGATAATAAATTTTCCTCTCTGAAAATACACCAGCGGCACTACGGAGGGCCTCGGGGGGCAAAGTTGCCGCTGGTGGCCGCCGTTCGCCGCTCTAATGCCTACGTAGGCCCGCCGGTGGTGATTAGCTGGGTATCGTGTACTCGATGGAAAACGTCCATTTCTTGCAACTGGGCCTATGTGAGACAGGATGGCATGACAGCATTGAGTGGGATGAAGGAGGTTGGGTAGGAATAGGCAGAGGAAGGAAGGTAGGAGAAAAAAGGGAGGAGGTGCAGGAATACTCATGAAAGAAAAGGCAGGAAGAACTATTGAAGAAATAAACCCAACCAGGGATATAGAAAACCAGCTAGGTTATAATAAAGGAGATAATAGTAACGGTAAAAGTTAGGGAACAGAAAGAAGTCTGGTGGGTGACAGTAGTGTACATGGGAGTAGAAGGTCGTGGAAATCAGGAAGACAATAGAAAGCTGTTTGAGGCGATGCTTGAGATCAAAGAAAAGGTCGGGAGGGACAAGTGGGTGATAATGGGCGACATGAATGGTCATATCGGCCTGATGGAGGAAAGAGTTAACAGGAACGGAGAGTTGTTATTAGACCTTGCTGAAAGGTCGGGCTGTAGAATAAATAATTGGGAGTTAGAAAACCCAGCAACATGGAGAGATAGAAACAACGAGTCGGCGATAGATTATATACTCGTCAATGAGTCTGTAAATAGACAAGGATGCAGGATTTGGAAAAATGAGGATGTAGATACATCAGATCATAGCATGATAGGGATCACGTGTGGCAAACACAGGGAGGAAAATAATGCTAAGAAGGTAATATGGAAAGAAAAAGGGGATGTGAATAACGCTAACTGGATAGAGTATTGTCGAGGAATGGAGAATACCATGCCAGGAGATACAGAAGGGATTGGGAGCACTGTTAGTGAGTGGGAACAAGGGATTAAGAACGTCATTAGACAGGAAAGCTAAGAAAGCGATAGGAACAAAGAAATTCAAAATAGGAAAAACGAGGCTCAAAGGTTGGTGGGATAAGGAGGTCGGACAGGCAGTACGAGATAGAAAAAAAGAGAACAGGAAACAGAGAAGTTTGGCCAAATTAGCAAGACTTCAAGGGGGGAGGTATGAGGAAGAATGGAGGGAGGCCTGGGATAGATACCAAGAGGCAAAGAAAAGAGCCCAGTCCTTAGTTAGGAAGAAGATAGGAATGTGGGAAGAAGAACAGGCACAGTTGCTTCGTAATATGCCTAGAAGGGAAAGAGAAAAGGAAGGATGGAGAAGACTGAGGAGAAACCTAGGTGGGGCCAGTGGGCACCAAGAAGTTAGGCTGAAGATGGAGGATAGAGAGTTAACAAGAGAGGAAGAGATTATACCTGTAGTGGAAGAATACTGGAGGAAAGTCATATGGAAGGAGGAAGAAGTGGAAGAGGAAGTAGGGAACTTAGTTATCTACAGTGAAGAAATAGAAATGGAAAGTATAGTAATAGAGGAGCAAGATGTAGCTTCTGCTATACAAGCAATTAAGATAGGAAAATCAGGAAGAACAGATGGAATCATAGGGGAATTCATAAAGTATGGAAGAGAAGGGTTGAAACTAGCTCTAGTTAATCTGTTTAGAGAGATGTTGGAGAAAGGTAAGGTGCCCAAGACTGGAAAAGGAGTAGGGTGACACTTATACATAAAGGAGGAGGGAAGCCAAAAGAGGAAATAGGAAATTACAGACCCATAGCAGTGATGAATGTACTGGCCAAGGTATTTGGGTGGGTGATAAACAACAAGCTAATGTCATGGCTGGAGGAAGATAAGGTGCTGGGAGAAGAGAAAAATGGGTTCAGGAAAGGTAGAGGAGGCTTAGAAAACTTGTTGGTGATAAAGGAAATCATAGAAAGGAGCCGGAGGGGAGATGAGGAACTGTACCTGGTATTTATAGATATTGAGAAAGCATACGACTCGGTTGATAGAGGAAAATTAATGAGGCTATTGGCACACCTAGGAGTAGATGATAAGGTGGTGCAGGTAATTAGGGAGTTGTATAAGGAAAATGAGGTAAAGTTCACACTAGGAGATATCAGCACAGGATGGATGAAGAATAACATAGGAGTTCGACAGGGATGTGTTATCTCTCCAACACTCTTCAACATCTACATGGAGGAACTGATAGTGAGGATCAGAAAGTCAGAGAAGGGAGTCAGAGTGGGGAATAGAAAACTAGGATGTTTAGCCTATGCAGACGATGTAGTTCTCATAAACAGAGAGGAAGGAAGACATGGAGGAGTTTCTGGGAATAGTCAACAGTTATGGACGGGAATGGAACATTAGGTTCAGTGTCAGGAAGAGTAAGGTGATGGAGTTCAACAGCAGAGAGGAAGGTCAATGGGTTCTAGGGAACAACATTCTAGAGATGGTTGATAGGTATACATACTTAGGACTGGAAGTAAGTAAGGAAGGCGTTGGAGGAGAAAGACAAAGGAAAACTAATGAGGGAAAGGCTAGAAGGATAACAGGCATGATCATTAACGGGGGAAGTAGGACAATTAACAAATATGAAGTAGGTAGGAGTCTTTGGAAAGGAATGGCAGTGCCATATTGCTTGTATGGGTCTGAGATAACCTATTATCGGGAGGGAGACATTACCAAGCTAGAGAGGACACAGAACATTATGGGTAGATGGGGACTAGGAGCCCCAACCAGCACAGCTGTGGAGGCCATTCGAGGAGATATGGGGTGGAGCACCTTCAGGGAAAGGATTTTAAAAGGGAAACTTAACCTGCTGAAGAAAATAGAGGGACTTAGTGAGGATAGATGGGTGAAGCAGATCCTGAAGGAGGTTGGGACAAGCTCAACATGGATAAAGGAATTAGAGAGGTGGAAAAAGAGGGAAAACCTAGTAGAAACCTGGGACAGGATAAGAACCAAGAAGGTGAAGATAAGAATAGAAGACAATGGACTAGCTAGGTGGAGAGCAGGTATGGAGGGTAAATCCACGTTAAAGTGGTACTGTAGCCTGAGGCACTTCACTGGCATGCAGGTGATTGGGGAAGCAGACTGTTGGTGAAGGCAAGGACAGGAACACTAGAGGTGAAGGCTAGGAGTAGGGATGGGCAGGACCAGGCCTGTAGCTTCTGTAGAGGAACAAGGGAAACTATTCAACACTTGATAATAGAGTGTGACAGATATGAGCAGGAGAGGAGGAGGCTGATACAGTCCATATTAGGAGTGATAGGAGATGGTGAATGGGATAGGAGGATATACGAGGTGGATGGGGGAGTCCTTACTGTGCTAGGACTGTATGGGAGTAATGAAGAGAGAAGGAAAATAGTAGAAATAACTAAGGTGTTTTTAAAGCAGGCTTGGGAAAAAAGATTGCGTGGGAATGTTGAAGACGTATAGGAGGGTAGTTGATAGGAGGGACTTATGTCTGTGTATATACTGCCCTGTTGTGCCCTTCTCTCCCCACAGGTGGCAGGGAAAGAAAGGGCTACAGAGGGGCAAAGAAGGAAGATATGTGTCAAGTTCGACCCCGAGCTTGACAGACGACCTACAAAGCGATAATAAGCAGAAAAGGTTACAAGAAGAAGAAGAAGAAGACTCGGTCAGCGGTTCGAGTCCACCAAGTACGTCCTGGCGTGGGGGCGCTTTGTATAGTCAATAACCTTGTAGTTGGTATTTGCAAAGTGTCTAGATAGGATCAAAGTATCTTATCTTACCAACACACACACTCACACACGCACACAAACGTCCATGAGTCTACTGAGTTTGTGGAATGCGGCAAGACGTTACCGCAGAACTTTTCCTGTAATCTAATACTCCTAAAGTGTTTTTAGCCCAAAACCCCCTTTAAAATTATTCAATCGATATGGGACCAAGCCGCTTACCACCTACGATTTATTTGCAATTTTTTTAGTCTACTCTCATCAAAATTAAATTTACAGTTGCGGCTACCCAAAACAGACAGACAGACACACACACACACGGCTACTCCTATATTATATTAGACAAGTGCTTGTGGGCCCTTCGGACCCATGTATTGACGTTTGTAGTAGTAGTATATATTAGACAACATGTGATTGCAAACTCTCGGTTGTTGCTGTCGTTGGTCACTGGTCAAAGTGCCTCGGGGTAGACCACGTTCCGTGTGATTCCAACCCTTTGTGTTCCGTGTGATTCCAACACACACACACTCACACACGCACACAAACGTCCATGGGTCTACTGAGTTTGTGGAATGCGACTAGACGTTACCGCAAAGTTTTTCCTGTAATCTAATACTCCTAAAGGTTTTTTTTTAGCCCAAAACCCCCCTTTAAAATGATTCAATCGACATGGGACCAAGCCGCTTACCACCTACGATTTATTTGCAATTTTTTGAGCCTACTCTCATCAAAATTGAATTTACAAGTTTCGGCTACCCGAAACAGACAGACAGACACACACACACACAGAGACACACGGCTACTCCTATAGTATAGTAGACAAGTGCTTGTGGGCCCTTCGGACCCATTTATTGATGTTTGTAGTAGTAGTATTATATTAGACAACAATGTGAGTGCAAACTCCAATCGTGTTGTTGCTGTCGTTGGTCACTGGTCAAAGTGCCTCGGGGTAGACCACCTACCACCACCGTAGCCTGCCTCACCCCAGCCCCACGTCTGCCTCTCCCCAGCCCCACGCCTGTCTCACTCCAGCCCCACGCCTGCCTCACCCCAGCTACACGCCTGTCTCACCCCAGCCACGCTCCTGCCTCACCCCAGCCCCACTCCTGCCTCACCCCAGCCCCACGCCTGTCTCACCCCAGCCTCACGCCTGCCTCACCCCAGCCCCACGCCTGCCTCACCACAGCCCCAAGCCTGCTTCACCCCAGCCCCACGCCTGCCTCATCCCAGTCCCACGCCTGCCTCACCCCAGCCCCACGCCTGCCTCACCCCAGCCCCATGCCTGCCTTACCCTAGCCCCAAGCCTGCCTCACCCCAGCCCCACGCCTGTCTCACCCCAGCCCCACGCCTGCCTCACCCCAGCCCCACGCCTGCCTCACCCCAGCCCCACGCCTGCCTCACCCCAGCCCCACGCCTGCCTCACCCCAGCCCCACGCCTGTCCTGCAAGCACACTCACACACACACGCACACACACACGCACGCACGCATGCACGCATGCACACACACATTCACACACACACATACATGCATGCAGACAGACAGACACACACACACACACACACACACACACACACACACACACACACACACACACACACACACACAGTCACACACACACACATACACACACGCACACAAAGTCCATGAGTCTACGGAATTAGTGAAATACGGCAAGATGTTACCGCAGAGTATATTCATGTAATCTAATCGCTGAAAAGTGTTTTTAGCCCAAAACCCCCCTTCAAAATGACTCAATGGACATGTGACCAAGTCACTTACCCCCTACGATACGATTTATTTGCGATTTTTTGAGCCTACTCTCATCAAAATTGAATTTACAGTTTCGGCTACCCAAAACAGACAGACAGACAGACAGACAGACAGACAGACAGACAGACAGACACACGGCTACTCCTATAGTATATTAGATGTTTATTAGCCTTGTCCACTAAATTATCTTGTATGTTTAGTTGCTTTCTTTAATCTTATGGCTAACAACAGATGATTTTATATAGCAAAGGAAAGATCTGGGCATGAAGGGGTTGGGGAAGGGGATGGGTGTTGGTGGTTGGGAAAGGGGGTGGGTGTTGGTGGTTGGGGAAGGGGTTGGATGTTGGTGGTTGGGGAAGGGGATGGGTGTTGGTGGTTGGGGAAGGGGATGGGTGTTGTTGGTTGGGGAAGTGGGTGGGTGTTGGTGGTGGGGGAAGTGGGGGGAAGTGGGTGGATGTTGGTGGTTGGGGAAGGGGGTGGGTATTGGTGGTTGGGGAAGGGGATGGGTGTTGGTGGTTGGGGAAGTGGGAGGATGTTGGTGGTTGGGGAAGGGGATGGGTGTTGGTGGTTGGGGAAGGGGGTGGGTGTTGGTGGTTGGGGAAGGGGGTGGGTGTTGGTCTTGGTCTGGTTGGTGGTTAACCTCTTGTTAATTTTTTCACTCTTCTAGCCATCTCGTTATACTGCTCTCTATTCACCTGCCCATCCTTACCTTTCTTATACATGTATTCGGGCGGGTTGCGTATAGCGGGTTTGAGATGCGGGCGGAGCGGAGGCGTATAATGTGTGTGTGTGTGTGTGAGGCAAGCAAGGGGGTGTGAGGGTGTGAGGGCAAGGGCGGGCGGCGTATTATGGAGTTGGGGACAAGTTGCGGGCGTATACGTATGTGAGGCAAGCTGTGACGGGTTTTAGGGCGGCGGGCTGTTAGGCTACTATTGATCAGCATGGAGCAGGCGCGGCAGGGCGAGGCATGGCTCTGCTGCAGTGCGTCACCCCGCCCTGCTACCTCACCTCCTCCTGCCGCCGCCACGCCACCTTCGGGAGACCACGTGGTTCCTCTGCTCTCTACCATGCCCCTCCATCCCTCCCTTCCTCCGTCCTTCTTCTTCTTCTTGTGGCCTCTACCGCTTAGTATATCTTCGTAGGTCCTCTCCTCTCCTCCTCTTCCTCCTCTCCTCTCCTCTAGTGTGTCTCACCGGCATTCTTGCGACACACCCTCGTTTTAGCTTCTTGTCGTGCCTGTTCCTGTTCCTAAAAATCTATTTACTTTTAAATATAGTATAATATAAATATACATATAAATTAAATATAAATATAGATAGTATGTCTATTAATCTTGGTATTCCTGTTCCATTTTAGGCTACTCTTATGTTGGTTCTTATGTCCCATCGTTTTTCTTCGTCGTAAACCTTCTTTCCTTCCTTCTTTTCTTCTTTTCTTTCTTCCGTCCCATAAACACATTCATGAGTTATATGGAGGAAAAGGGAAAAAGTTTGAGAGAGAGAGAGAGAGAGAGAGAGAGAGAGAGAGAGAGAGAGAGAGAGAGAGAGAGAGAGAGAGAGAGAGAGAGAGAGAGAGAGAGAGTAGCGGAAAAAATAAAACGGACAAAACTTAGCGTTTGACAGAAAAAAATAGCGGAAATAAAATAAAATAAATTAAAGAAAGAGAAAAACAGTAAGTGACAGAAAACGGAATTTCATGATTGGCAGCGACCTTGAACTGAAATGAAAAATTAAAATTCAAACATTTGGCAGCGAGGACAAACAGGCGGGAGTGAGCAAAATCCAAAACGCTGTGAGGCTTTGAACGTGATTCTGTCGCCTCATCCACCGACATCCACTTACCCATCAGCGCCTCCACATCCACCCTTCATTTTCATCCACATTCCACTCCATCCCTCTATTTTCATCTACTTAATTCCTTCCATTTTTCCATTTTTCACCCCACTATCACCGTTAATAGCACCAGCCTCATTAGACAGACCCTCATCACAACCTGCCTCACCGTCATCATTACATTAAAACCTAAATAGAAGATGGCAATAACGATAGCGATTACGATGGCAAAAGATACGATGACTTGGAACATATAAAGTCTTGAGCAAAATATGTAAACTCAAAATATGGTTTACTTGAATCATCACATTTTTTTCTTTGCGAGCCTAGAGGTCAGTAAATCCTTGGCTTCCCGTTAAGTGCCCCGGCGAGTGGGGGGCGCCGTCCCCTAGAGGCCTGTGAGCCGGATAACAGACCTTCCCCCTCCGGCACACTTCCCTGATTAAGACTCGGACCTCCCGCGGTAG
This sequence comes from Chionoecetes opilio, assembly GCA_016584305.1. Lineage (NCBI taxonomy): Eukaryota > Metazoa > Arthropoda > Malacostraca > Decapoda > Majidae > Chionoecetes > Chionoecetes opilio. The sequence continues at coordinate 235,639 of JACEEZ010022880.1, read as the reverse complement.
TCAGATGATCTTACCCTGGGGACTATTTACCCGGCCCCCCCTGAACCCCGCCCCCTTTGCTCCCTCAGCCCCTGCCCCTGCCCCTCCCTGACCCATGGCTCCCTTACATTTATTACACCTCACATCACCCACGTCGACGTCTTTATTGCGTCGTGTGTGTGTGTGGTGTGTTGTGTGTTGTTTACCTAGTTGTATTTACCTAGTTGTGATATACGGGAAATGAGCTACACTCGTGGGATCCCGTGTGTGTGTGTGTGTGTGTGTGTGTGTGTGTCAAGTTTTGCTTATTCCTTTGAGACTGGTGCTTTTTCGGTGCTGTCTGCAGTGCGCCATAGACGTACTGGAGCCCGTTAGCAGCGGGTACAGAGGGTGAAGGCAAGGGTGCTGCCGGAAATATAGACAGTGACGGCCTCATCCTTGCCGCCGCAGCTCCGCACCGGCACCCGCCCAGAGGCTTGTAACGAACAGCACCATCATGTAATAAAGAGGCTCCGCGTGTGTGTATTCATCTAGTTGTATTCATCTAGTTGTATTTTACAGGGCCAGAGCAACGCTCGTATGGTCCCGTCTCCCTATCTACATTTATCCAGTCTTTCTCAGGAAGTGTGTGTGTGTGTGTGTGTATGTGTTGCAGAAGAAAGAAAGAAAGAAGGAGAGGGAGGCTAGAAGTAATCTCGTGTAGCCACCAGTGCGACACATAATTAGGAAGGACAGTAATCTAGAACACACACTCGACAACAACAACAAGAAAAGACAGTGTAGTTTTAATGACAATGATGGTGAAGATGTTGATGATGAGGGCGGCGTTCCCGGATAAATAGATAGATAGATAGCTATTTATTAACCACAAAAATACAAAGAAACGATGCATAGCTACAATTTAGGTCATGGTCCATCATTATAATTGGCATAAAAACTAAATTTGCCAAACAAGATGACTTAACATAACAAAACAAAGAAAAACGTCCACTAGAATCATAAAACAAAGTTGGTTTAGAGACTTAACATAAAAAACTTTACGACATCCTAGCACAGTGAAACGAATTCACAGTCACAGAAACACAGCTCATTACTATACATCGCACCTGCCACACCCCCCCATCACCTCTCTAAACCCCCTAACACACCCCACCTCAATCCCACACCCCACCTCACCCCCACGTTTCAGTGCGATCCACATTTGAGGACTCGGCGGCGGCAGTGGTGATGGTGGCGCCGACGCAGAGACCCAAGCAACAGGTGGTTGTATAAAAGCAGTTGCCAAGTACTGCTGGAGGCGATGAGGCTGTTGGGAGGGGGTGGAAGGGAGACTATAGGGTGGTTGAGGGTGATGGGAGGGGGCGAGGGGTGGAGGCAGAGAGGGGACCAGGGAAGGTGGAAGGGAGGGACGAAAGGTGGAGGAAGGGAGGGTATCAAGTGACTGAGACTTCTGGGAGGGGCGAAGGGCGGTGGAAGAGAGGGTTAGGTGGGAGGGAGTGGAGGAAGGGAAGAAGGGAAGGTGGAAGGGAGAGAAGGGTGACTGGGAGGGGACGAAAGGTGGAGGAAGGGAGGGTATAGGGTGCTTGAGGCTTCTGGGAGGGGCGAAGGGTGGTGGAAGGGAGGGTTAGGCGGGAGAGAGTGGAGGAAGGGCAGAGGAAGGGAGGGTAAGGTGGGAGGACAAGATGTATGAGTTGTTTAAGGAATGTAGTGCAGTGTTAAGTGATGACCTTCCAAAGGGGTGGGAAAGGAGGAGGAAAGGGGAGGGAGAGAAGGAGGAAAGGGGAGGGAGAGGAGGTGGAAAGGGGAGGGAAAGAAGGAGGAAGGAGGAGGAAAAGAAAGAGGAAGGGAGATGGAGGGAAGGATATCGTTTTAAATTCAAACATTTTATATTTGAAAAAAAAGAAAAAAACTGCAATGACATTGCTATATTTAATAATCATAAAACTAGATATATGAAATACGATACTATGTACTATTTACTATATACCATAGATGATTTAAATAGGGTTATTTATTGCATTATTCTACCCCCCCTCCGAAAAAACCTCATTGAAAAGGGGTAAAAAAGAAGGGGTTGTTTAGTTCGGTAGGTAACATATTTATCCAAGATCTATAGACTTTTAATATGTGATAGTATAAGTATTAATTAGACAGTATTAATATCTGATGGTATGTCTATTAATCTTGTATATATCTTTCTTAATTTAGCTTCGAAGTCGAGTCGCACAGTAAGAAGTGGCGATATTGGAGGCATAGGGAGTTTAGCTTCGGGAAATGGCAGGAAAGGTCGGGGAATAAGGGGGAATAGTTGGACTTTGGTGTTGGCATGTTTGAGAAGATTTTTTAAAGATTCTAGTGGGTTATTTTTCTTTGTTTTGTTCAGTCATCTTGTTTTGCCAATGTTGCTTTTATGGCTTTTATAATTGTGAATCCTAACCAAAAATACTACAGAGCTACTCCCCCGGGAATGTCCAGGCTGAGAGTATGTAGGTGGTACTGTAGGTAACTATGTAAGTATGTAGGTACTGGTATGGCTGTCCCCCTCCCGGTTTATGAGGTGTAAAGTGGTGGTACTTGAGAAGTTGAGAGAGAGAGAGAGAGAGAGAAGGAGAGAGAGAGGAGAGAGGAGAGAGAGAGAGAGAAGAGGAGAGAGAGAGAAGAGAGGGAGAGAGAGAGAGAGAGAGAGAGAGAGAGAGAGAGAGAGAGAGAGAAGAGAGAGAGAGAGAGAGAGAGAGAGAGTAGAGAGAGAGAGAGAGGAGAGAGAGAGAGAGAGAGAGAAGAGGAGAGAGAGAAGAGAGAGAGAGAGAGAGGAGAGGAGAGAGAGAGAAGAGAGAGAGAGAGAGAGAGAAGAGAGAGAGAGAGAGAGAGAGAGAGAGAGAGAGAGAGAGAGAGAGAGAGGAGAGAGAGGAGAGAGAGAGAGAGAGAGAGAGAGAGGAGAGAGAGAGACGAGAGAGAGAGAGAGAGAGAGGAGAGAGAGAGGAGAGAGAGAGCCAACGCACAAAATTTAATATTTATGTAGTCAACTTTAACGAATTTACTCTTGCGGCAAATGAGTGTGTATGTCAAAATGCCACTCAGGATGAAAATTTAATGCACTGTTAGGAAAGTTTTTGATGCTTGCCTCTTCGTCCATAACCTATCCATGAACTGTAAAAATATA